>CM026404.1:39664557-39708530 GCA_014843695.1 Archivesica marissinica | reverse complement strand
CACTACCAACACTACCAACACTACCAACACTTCCCAACACTTCAACACTTCAACACTACCAACACTTTCAACACTTACCAACACTCAAACACTTTCAACACTTTCAACACTTTCAACACTTTCAACACTGTCAACACTTTCAACACTGTCAACACTTTCAACACTGTCAACACTTTCAACACTGTCAACACTTTCAACACTGTCAACACTTTCAACACTGTCAACACTACCAACACTTTCAACACTTCCAACACTACCAACACTTTCAACACTTACCAACACTCAAACACTTTCAACACTTCCCAACACTTCAACACTTCAACACTACCAACACTTTCAACACTACCAACACTTGCAACACTTTCAACACTTCCAACACTACCAACACTACCAACACTTCCCAACACTTCAACACTTTCAACACTACCAACACTTTCAACACTTTCAACACTTACCAACACTCAAACACTTTCAACACTTTCAACACTACCAACACTTTCAACACTACCAACACTACCAACACTACCAACATCAACACTACCAAAACTTCTAACACTTTCAACACTACCAACACTTCCAACACTTCCAACACTTCCAACACTTCCAACACTTTCAACACTTTCAACACTTCAACACTACCAACACTTTCAACACTTTCAACACTATCAACACCAACACTTCAACACTACAAACTTCCAACACTTTCAAACACTTTCAACACTTTCAACACTTTCAACACTTTCAACACTTTCAACACGTTCAACACTTTCAACACTTCCAACACTACCAACACTACCAACACTACCAACACTTCCAACACTTCCAACACTTCCAACACTTCCAACACTTCCAACACTACCAACACTACCAACACTTCCAACACTACCAACACTTCCAACACTTTCCAACACTTCCACACTACCACACTTCCAACACTTCCAACACTACCAACACTACCAACACTTCCAACACTTCCAACATCCACACTTCCAACACTTTCAACACTTTCACACTACTAACACTTTCAACACTTCACACTACCACACTTCCAACACTTTCAACACTTCAACACTTTCAACACTTTCAACACGTTCAACACTACCAACACTTTCAACACTTTCAACACTACCAACACTTCCAACACTTTCAACACTTCAACACTTTCAACACTTCAACACTTCCAACACTTTCAACACTTCCAACACTTCCAACACTTCCAACACTTTCAACACTTTCAACACTTCCAACACTTTCAACACTTTCCAACACTACCAACACTTCCAACACTTTCAACACTTTCAACACTACCAACACTTTCAACACTTCAACACTTCCAACACTTTCAACACTTTCAACACTACCAACACTTCCAACACTTCCAACACTTTCAACACTTCCAACACTTTCAACACTACCAACACTTTCAACACTTCCAACACTTCCAACACTTTCAACACTACCAACACTACCAACACTACCAACACTTCCAACACTACCAACACTTTCAACACTACCAACACTTTCAACACTTCCAACACTTCCAACACTTCCAACACTTCAACACTACCAACACTTCAACACTACCAACACTTCCAACACTTCCAACACTTCAACACTACCAACACTTTCAACACTACCAACACTTCCAACACTTCCAACACTACCAACACTTTCAACATTCAACACTTCCAACACTTCCAACACTTCAACACTACCAACACTTTCAACACTTCAACACTACCAACACTCATTCAACACTACCAACACTACAAACACTTCAACACTACCAACACTTTCAACACTTCAACACTACCAACACTTTCAACACTACCAACACTTCAACACTTCAACACTTTCAACACTTTCAACACTTTCAACACTTCAACACTTCAACACTACCAACACTTCAACACTTCAACACTACCAACACTTCAACACTGCAACACTTTCAACACTTCCAACACTTTCAACACTACAAACACTACCAACACTTCCCAACACTTCAACACTTCAACACTACCAACACTTTCAACACTACCAACACTTTCAACACTTCCAACACTTCCAACACTTCCAACACTACCAACACTACCAACACCAACACTTCAACACTACTAAAACTTCCAACACTTTCAACACTACCAACACTTTCAACACTTTCAACACGTTCAACACGTTCAACACGTTCAACACGTTCAACACGTTCAACACGTTCAAAACTTCCAACACTTTCAACACTACCAACACTTCCAACACTACCAACACTTCCAACACTACCAACACTACCAACACTTCCAACACTTCCAGCACTACCAACACTTCCAACACTTCGAACACTTTCAACACTTTCAACACGTTCAACACTACCAACACTTCCAACACTTCCAACACTTTTAACACTTTCAACACTACCAACACTTTCAACACTACCAACACTTCCAACACTTCAACACTACCAACACTTCCAACACTTCAACACTTTCAACACTTTCAACACTTTCAACACTTTCAACACTTTCAACACTTTCAACACTACCAACACTTTCAACACTTCCAACACTTCAACACTACCAACACTCAACACTTCCAACACCTCCAACACTTTCAACACTACAAACACTACAAACACTACAAACACTACCAACACTTCCCAACACTTCAACACTTCCAACACTTCAACACTACCAACACTTTCAACACTTACCAACACTCAAACACTTTCAACACTTTCAACACTTTCAACACTTTCAACACTTTCAACACTTTCAACACTGTCAACACTTTCAACACTACCAACACTTGCAACACTTTCAACACTTTCAACACTTCCAACACTTTCAACACTACAAACACTACCAACACTTCAACACTTCAACACTTCAACACTACCAACACTTTCAACACTTTCAACACTTACCAACACTCAAACACTGTTAACACTTTCAACACTACCAACACTTCAACACTACCAACACTTCCAACACTTTCAACAATTTCAACACTTTCAACACTTTCAACACTTTCAACACGTTCAACACTACCAACACTTTCAACACTACCAACACTTCCAACAATACCAACACTACCAACACCACCAACACTTCAACACTACCAACACTTCCAACACTTTCAACACTACCAACACGTCCAACACTTTCAACACTTTCAACACGTTCAACACGTTCAACACTACCAACACTTCCAACACTTTCAACTCTACCAACACTTCCAACACTACCAACACTTCCGACACTTCCAACACTTCAACACTACCAACACTTCCAACACTTCCAACACTTTCAACACTTTCAACACGTTCAACACTTCCAACACTTTCAACACTACCAACACTTTCAACACTTTCAACACTTTCAACACAACACTTTCAACACTTTCAACACTACCAACACTTCCAACACTTCAACACTACTAACACTTTCAACACTTTCAACACTTCCAACACTTTCAACACTTTCAACACTTTCAACACTTTCAACACTTTCAACACTTTCAACACTTTCAACACTTCGAACACTTTCAACACTACCAACACTTTCAACACTGCCAACACTTCAACACTTCAACACTACCAACACTTTCAACACTTCCAACACTTTCAACACTACAAACACTACAAACACTACCAACACTACCAACACTTCCCAACACTTCAACACTACCAACACTTTCAACACTTACCAACACTCAAACACTTTCAACACTTTCAACACTTTCAACACTGTCAACACTTTCAACACTGTCAACACTTTCAACACTGTCAACACTACCAACACTTTCAACACTTCCAACACTACCAACACTTCCAACACTTCAACACTACCAACACTCAAACTTTCAACACTAACAACACTTTCAATACTTTCAACACCCTTCATTAGTGGATATTGTTAAAGTAATGCAGTAATTTACTCAAAATCTATAAAGTGTTTGAAATCCGACATAAATGACATTCTTTCACTTTTTCAAAGATTTTTGAAATATCTTAGTGTAGCAATACTACATGTATAGTGAGTGAAGAGACGAAAAAGCTGCCAGAAAGTTTTGTCGGCATTTTTTAGTACAATATGTAACCATGCATTAAAATGGTCATTGAGATCCAAAGCGATCGTTCATGGTGGATGCCAGGCTAAAAATTCGGATTAAATGTTTTATAAGGCCTGAAAGGGGGGATTTTTAACAAAAATAATAATTGTAAAATGTCTTGTAAAATGCATCTTAATTTCAGATACGATGGAATTATACATTGGATGCAAGAAATGACTTCAAATATGCTGCATAATTTATGAAATATGACTTTTATATGACAGAATAAGACTTGAGGCCCTCAAAAAATATACATGTACACTTAAACACAGTTATTCTCTTAACATATTACGTGAGCATTAATAGTTTACATTATCTACTTACATTTATTAAATAGTGAACTGGATATATATATATATATATATACACAACAGCTTCTTATTATTTTAATCTGTTTTCATGAGGCCCCAAAAAGGGGTGAGTGTAAGCATCAATTATAAAATGAACATCTAGGAACACTCTATCTACATAGTAGAGTAAGTACGAAATATCAACCTAACAGTACTATTTTTACAATTATTTTATTTATGAAATATTAACCCATTACTCCACATACACGCCATACAACACCTTTACTGCCTCCCCCATATAGCCACCGTTCCACTCCTTTATCGATTCCCACATACAAACGCCATTGAACGCCATTGTCCGATCTCCATATACACGCCTTACAACGCCTCTGAACTTTGACACCGATATGTTTATATTTAGAATACAATGACCCCGGTTAAATTTAGTTCTACTGGAAGATGTAAACCTTATCTATCTTTTACGCATGAAAAAGCACATGGTTACAATTAAAAGTTAACGTATAAATAGCATCCAATCGTATATCACGCGTCACAGGTCGATTTTCTGAAAATTTATCAATACAAACATGGCTTCACAAATGATAGAATCAAGCGACAATGAATCAGATTTTGAAGGATTTAGCGAGGTTGGATCTGACATCGACGTATCAATAGTCAGTGATGATGATGATTCTTGGCGTTATTTCAAAAGACTGATAAAGTAACATTTTCACACCCCATTCATGCTTTTGTATGCAAGTGAGGGTAATTACATTTTACTCGAATAGCCTCGTATCATGGGCACCTGAAATTGTCTAATCGTATTTCGAAAATTAAAATTTGAAAAACCTGACATTTAATTGTCTTCATTCTTAAAAAAAGTATTGCATCATGATAACATTATATTTGCGCATCAGTATTGGAAAATACAGTCACAATGACTTCTAATGTTGGTACGATTGTCCTAAATCCGTCCATAATTAGCACTTGCATTCATAATATATTGTTTTGGTTTATAAGCAGAAGTACGAATAAAACAACAATAATGGCCAGGCAGGTGGTAATAGGGTTGTTGTCACATATTAAATGGAAGCATTATATGGGTCTAACATCAAAGAAGCATTGCAATTACATGGATCAATCAAATGGAGTCCTTTTTTTAAAAGCAAAATGTGTGATATCATCGAAATTGACGAGAAGTTCGATACAATGATTGTTGTTGCAACATTTATTGGTGTTTTATGTTGATGTTGATGATGGAGTTATGACGATGATGTATGATACATAACAAAATGTATGTGTTATTTGATGATTGGTGGCCGTTCCCATACCCAGATGATCCACACCTGCCTTAAGTGGTCACCTGCCTTAAGCAGCCAAAATAGTCACTTCCCTTGAGTGGCTGCTTAAGACAGGTTTAACAGTGCATAAATTGTTTTACACAGACGTGCCAATATCATTAATTTCATTCTGCTTATGTTTCGTACCAGAATGTTTCTGACCAAATTCTGTGCTTTAGATAGATGGAAACATCTACAATTCAAAACATAGTGAAACTGATGACTCTCACTGGTTATCTGGATTAAACAGGTTTTCACACTTCACACTCTAGCTTTCCTAGACTATTGATGGTGTTTTCGCATCAAATTATGATTGACTATATTTTCTTTTATAATTAAATGGTCACAGAATTGTTCACTGTTGGACAAACAAAAGCCAGCAAGCACTCGTCCTCAAGCAATAGCCAGCCATGGCATGCGGACGAGTGCAATTTTCCAATCCTTGATTATATTTTGATATGTACAATTCACTAACATCTCATAGCAAAGGAAATCAAATTTTCTTTAGATTCATGACCTTGGTATGGCCAAAATTCATAATTACCTAAACTGTGCTCAATTTTTCAAATTACAATTTTAATGTACTAAAGAGAGTTTTATGATTGTGATAACCTATGACATTATGCATAGGATATAAGCCGAAAACGATCCAATATGTAAAATATTGGACTGTGTGAGGCGCGTAGTGCTGAAGACAAGGTCAATATTTTACATATTGGATCCGTTTGAGGCTTATATCTTACTAAAACACACACTTATATACCAAGATCCTACTAATTAAAATTGTTAATTTCGTTCATTTACGCATAGGATTTAATTAATACTCTGGCCTTTTGACAGCAGTCCAATATTAATAATAATGGACTGCAAGTATACAGGTATGACGTCCAGACAATGTTTTAAAACATTATAGGTTTTTCTTTTTCTGGATTTATTTACAGCAAACTATTGATTCACATTAAACTTTCACTTGAAATCCTTTTTAATAAAAATTGTCACAAAGTAATGCAAATAATGCTTAGCATTAATGGCATTTTGGGACACATACCGTATACCTGTGTATTTAGGTCGCACATGGTCTTAGAGTGAAGAAAATGACCAAATCTCATTAAAAATAACAAATATATAAACAGTTCCTATGATTTGTAAGTGTTACAAGTCATGACTCCTAAATCGTTAATATGCCATATTCTCTACTTGCTGCTCTGTACCCATGTGCTCCTGCTTAGGCGATGGCGGCTAACTTCTCACATGCAGTGTAATATCATCGAGTGTGTTTTTACGTTTATTTATCGTTGCTATCGGTTGCCCATATGAGCGACGCCTCCTGAAGAGATAAGTTATTTTAGATTTTGGAGGATAGTGCATGATACAGACAGAGACATATTCCAGAATCTCCTCTGGTTCTTTTACGTGCACGGTGTAAAGCACCAACACGATACCTTGGTTTAACGTCCCATCTGAAAGACTGTTCATTTTATTAGGGTCAGACGGGGGATCGAACCTGCGATCCCTGGATTACCAGACCAGCGTGTTACCACTGGACTACATATCCGTCTGTTAATATCATCGAAACCTGCTCATGACTTTATCTACACAATCAGTATAATAGCGTGTTTGACATGTGTCATTAAGTTATGAGTGAATCTCGAAAAGTTTTAGTATTTAAAGTGACTTAATTTCATCATGTCAACACCTAGTCAAATGTATCAATCTCAACACATTATTTCTCATAATTAGCGGCACATACGCCAAACAGCAGTTGGTAATTCATTGTTTGCAAAGCCAGCTTTTGTTATTTATAATATGTCTTGCAATAAAAAAACTTTGGATGATTTTTATTTCGAAAGAATGTATTTTTTATCTAAATTTTCTAGTTTCTTTTTATCATAAATTAAAATAACATTTTTAACTTTGGATGATTTTCCACACTTTTGTAGGTTAGATATTTAGACTCAACGAAATATAAGAGAGAAAAATAGTATGAAACATTTATTTCCCTTTGTTGTAATATGCCATTTGCCATTTTTTGTCCTGGAAAAAAATGAAATTTAGTTATAAACTGTAGTATAAGACGCAACATTTGTCATATACATAAATGATTACGGTAATGCATTAAATTACCATTAAATAATGCCAATAATGTGGAATTAAGCATTAATTGGCATTACTTGAAAACATAAATGCATTAGTAGCATTAATATTAATACTCCCCATATCGGCAGAAACAAGAAACAATTGTCCAACTGAGCCTTGTTTGAACATGTACGGAATATTTGGATACAATGGTTAAGTACCTATTAGTGATACTTTAAAAATTGCGATGAAACCATGCCTCAACTCGAACAAAGGGCATAAACCAATGCTTATATAGCAATAACTGATGGTCTTCCAGTAGATAAACTTGGAATATTATATTGTGACTAGGGACAGCAATGAATATTCGAAAAAATATTGTATTTGCAAAAATCATAAAATCAGATACGTTGTTTTCTTTTGAAACCATCGTAAAACTTTCCAATACAAAAGAAATCGCCACAGGATGTGTGAATAAACCATGTTGTGGTCGCATCCATGGCAGGTGTTAATTGACACTGCAATGTAATCAAATGCCGCCTGCTCAGTCACATGTTTGGAAAGACTTCAATCGCTTTGAGAATAAGAAAACTGATGCAAATTGGATGTACCATATTTGGGTACAACATCAATCTGAATAATCATTTGAAAAACAAACAAAAACACCCTTCAACGGAAAGCAGTTCAAGTGACAATGGCTTCATTTGTTGCCCATGAATGTACAGTGGCCGATAACAAAAAAAAATGAATGAGTCGTGATACAATGATAACAATAGCTTGATTGGACAAGTAGACATTTATATAGCAATATAAGTTTGTAGCTGTAATACTTCATTTCATGTGCACAACAGTAGTTCAGGTGTTCCAAGTAGACTTTGAATGTGAATTGTGTTTATGTTTTAGAAGAGGATAGAGGCTACCAGGCCCCTGCAGTGATAGATTATGCCCATGGTCAGTCTACAGACACGTGTCTCCCTCCAAGAACGATGGCAACCAGCTCTCCTTCAGGTAAATAGTTAAGGCTTCAGTAGATTGGTAACAACCTGTTTGTTATATGTGTGACAATAACCTGACATACAGGCACTTTACCCAACAACCTGGCACTGTCCCCCATGCCGTTACATGTGTGACAATAACATTCATACCCCTACAAACTGTTACATTGGTGATAATAACCTGAAATATAGGCACTGACCCCTACAACCTGTTACATGGGTGACAATAACCTGAAATATAGGCACTGACCCCTACAACCTGTTACATTGGTGACAATAACCTGAAATATATGCACTGACCCCTACAACCTGTTACATTGGTGACAATAACCTGGAATATAGGCACTGACCCCTACAACCTGTTACATTGGTGACAATAACCTGAAATATAGGCACTGACCCCTGCAACCTGTTACATGGGTGACAATAACCTGAAATATATGCACTGACCCCTACAACCTGTTACATGGGTGACAATAACCTGAAATATAGGCACTGACCCCTACAACCTGTTACATTGGTGACAATAACCTGAAATATATGCACTGACCCCTACAACCTGTTACATTGGTGACAATAACCTGAAATATAGGCACTGACCCCTACAATCTGTTACATTGGTGACAATAACCTGAAATATAGGCACTGACCCCTACAACCTGTTACATTGGTGACAATAACCTGAAATATATGCACTGACCCCTACAACCTGTTACATTGGTGACAATAACCTGAAATATAGGCACTGACCCCTACAATCTGTTACATTGGTGACAATAACCTGAAATATAGGCACTGACCCCTACAACCTGTTACATTGGTGACAATAACCTGAAATATATGCACTGACCCCTACAAACCTGTTACATTGGTGACAATAACCTGAAATATAGGCACTGACCCCTACAATCTGTTACATTGGTGACAATAACCTGAAATATAGGCACTGACCCCTACAACCTGTTACATTGGTGACAATAACCTGACATATAGGCACTGACCCCTACAATCTGGTACATTGGTGACAATAACCTGAAATATAGGCACTGACCCCTACAACCTGTTACATTGGTGACAATAACCTGAAATATAGGCACTGACCCCTACAACCTGTTACATTGGTGACAATAGCCTGAAATATAGGCACTGACCCCTACAACCTGTTACATTGGTGACAATAACCTGAAATAGAGGCACTGACCCCTACAATCTGTTACATTGGTGACAATAACCTGAAATATAGGCACTGACCCCTACAATCTGTTATATGGGTGACAATAACCTGAAATACGGGCACTGTCCCCTACAACCTGTTATATTGGTGACAATAACCTGAAATATAGGCACTGACCCCTACAATCTGTTACATTGGTGACAATAACCTGAAATATAGGCACTGACCCCTACAACCTGTTACATTGGTGACAATAACCTGAAATATATGCACTGACCCCTACAACCTGTTACATTGGTGACAATAACCTGAAATATATGCACTGACCCCTACAACCTGTTACATTGATGCCAATAACCTGAAATATAGGCACTGACCCCTACAACCTGTTACATTGGTAACAATAACCTGAAATATAGGCACTGACACCTACAACCTGTTACATTGGTGACAATAACCTGAAATATCGGCACTGACCCCTACAACCTGTTACATTGGTGACAATAACCTGACATAGGCACTGACCACTACAATCTGTTACATTGGTGACAATAACCTGACATATAGGCACTGACCCCTACAACCTGTTACATTGATGACAATAACCTGAAATATAGGCACTGACCCCTACAACCTGTTACATTGGTGACAATAACCTGAAATATAGGCACTGACACCTACAACCTGTTACATTGGTGACAATAACCTGAAATATATGCACTGACCCCTACAACCTGTTACATTGGTGACAATAACCTGACAGGCACTGACCCCTACAACCTGTTACATTGGTGACAATAACCTGGAATACATCATACACTGTCCCCTACAACCTGTTACATTGGTGACAATAACCTGGAATACATCATACACTGTCCCCTACAAACTGTTACATTGGTGACACTAACCTGAAATATGGGCACTGTCCCCTACTACCTGTTACATGGGTGACAATAACCTGAAATACGGGCACTGTCCCCTACAACCTGTTACATGGGTGACAATAACCTGAAATACGGACACTGTCCCCTACAACCTGTTACATGGGTGACAATAACTTGAAATACATCATGCACTGTCCCCTACAACCTGTTACATGGGTGACAATAACCTGAAATACGGACACTGTCCCCTACAACCTGTTACATGGGTGACAATAACCTGAAATACAGGCACTGTCCCCTACAACCTGTTACATGGGTGACAATAACCTGAAATACGGACACTGTCCCCTACAACCTGTTACATGGGTGACACTAACCTGAAATACGGCACTGTCCCCTACAAACTGTTACATTGGTGACACTAACCTGAAATACGGGCACTGTCCCCTACAACCGGTTACATTGGTGACAATGACCTGAAATACGGGCACTGTCCCCTACAAACTGTTACAATATATATATATTCCCGGAAATTCAAAAGGTAAATAAATCAAGAGACTGCCGATTATGTATATTGAAGAGGCATTAAAATATGCTTAAACCAATTTGGACAGGTAATCATGATACATGCCAATCAGTCAATGTTCACACATTTATGCCCCAATTTACCTTTGAGTCATCGTTGTAAAAACAAATGTAGGGGATTATTGGCGCTCGATGTCCAGTTAAGACTTCTTTATAGTGAAGTTACAGATATATTGTCCCCCGTGTGCAATCTCATCGTTAATTGACAATAATCCTCTCAAACAGTCCCCAATGTGTCCTTATTGTCTCAACGTTTTTACAATGTGTCCTTATTGTCTCACGTTTTTACAATGTGTCCTTATTGTCTCACGTTTTTACAATGTGTCCTTATTGTCTCACGTTTTTAATCTTACTGGGTACTGTGCATACCATAGCATGTGGATTGTCGCATTGCACCGGTCGGAAATTCCGCCAACGGATGTGAATTGACCAGTTAGCTGCCTGTCAATCAAACTAATAAATAATCCAATCAGATATCGTTATTTCACAACACGTGTCTTGAATTAATATCCTCCAACAAGCTACCATGTAAACTACATTGTAATAACGGGAAAACTGCCATTTTAAAATTAGAAAATAACCATTAACCCTTTATTACATGTAGATATGGAAATTAATTGTATGTAAACATTTAACAAATATTATTTATAGACTACAGATAAATATTCTAGCTAGATACATTTAAAGATAAATCGGTACAAAGATTAACGATATTCATGCTTGTTGAGCGATTTAATTTCACTGTTATTGGCAATGTTTGTACAAAGACCTTCATTCTTTTGTTGAATTTTAATTGGTGATGATTTTTTTTTGACTAATCTGAATGCTCCAGGCTATGTGATGCACCATATTTGAAGTGCGTAATCACCTTGTGTATTATACAATATACCATTATACTGATTGGGGACACTCATACTGATTGGATGTTTAGACAGCTGTCGACCATCTTATAAATATCAAACCCGATAGTTATATATCGATTGCTCGCCCATATGGTTTACCGGCGGCGAGGGTAAATAAACTCAATCATCATATATATCGATATATAGTTTATATTTTACATTTGTTTTAATTATTAGAAAATTATAAGCCGAAATATTGCATCATAACAATGTTATAAGGATCATTCTCAGTAAATGTCTCTGTAGTTATATAAGTTTATTCATATGTAAATTTATGTTTATTTACTTGTAATCCGTGTATGTCGAGGGAAGTAAAGTGTATATATACAACAGGAAATTGATAGATACATTGATGTTTTATACAAATAAATTACAGGTATTTCATCGTTCCCCCTCTTTTGTATTGATGTTTTATACAAATAAATTACAGGTATTTCATCGTTCCCCCTCTTTGTGCCACACAATATCTACATACTATAATCATGACCATCCATCAGCAATAGTTACTGCTTTATATGCCACTGACACCCATCTTATTATTTTAGTGTAGTACTAGTATAACATAAATAGTTACAGTGTATTTTTCGACACCACTCCCTTCAGACAAATATTTCCGGCAAGTTCTAAATTTAATATGTTCAAGGGCCTGGCTTATCTAGCTATAGTCCTGGTTTAATCCATATAGTTCTATATAACATATAGCCATATTGTATTTGTTTGTCGGAGGTTACTGGCTTATCTAGCTATAGTCCTGGTTTAATCCATATAGTTCTATATAACATATAGCCATATTGTATTTGTTTGTCGGAGGTTACTGGCTTATCTAGCTATAGTCCTGGTTTAATCCATATAGTTCTATATATCATATAGCCATATTGTATTTGTTTGTCGGAGGTTACTGTTTTATCTTGCTATAGTCCTGGTTTAATCCATATAGTTCTATATATCATATAGCCATATTGTATTTGTTTGTTGGAGGTTACTGTTTTATCTAGCTATAGTCCTGGTTTAATCCATATTGTTCTATATAACATATAGCCATATTGTATTTGTTTGTCGGAGGTTACTGGCTTATCTTGCTATAGTCCTGGTTTAATCCATATAGTTCTATATATCATATAGCCATATTGCATTTGTTTGTTGGAGGTTACTGTTTTATCTAGCTATAGTCCTGGTTTAATCCATATTGTTCTATATATCATATAGCCATATTGTATTTGTTTGTTGGAGGTTACTGTTTTATCTAGCTATAGTCCTGGTTTAATCCATATTGTTCTATATAACATATAGCCATATTGTATTTGTTTGTCGGAGGTTTCGCGTTAACTGGGGCACGTGATCTTAGGGGGTGGAGTGATAGGGCATTTCGCGACTGGTCCATTATGCCGCCATTGTATTTTATATGTAAATTTCTATTTAAATGAATATAAATGCATTATTGTTTTGATTTTCTGGCTTACATTTTTGCTTAGATAAATATCTCGGAACCACACCATTGTCACGAATTCTAATATATTTGGAATTGCAATACTCAATAGGTTGCAAAACTGATTCGTCCTCAAAATGTTTCGTACTCATCATAAATACGACCATGTCAATTCTGCCCTTGAGGACAGGCAACAATAAAATGCCCTTTTTTACTTGCGCCCTGCCCCTTTTCAATCTGGGGGAAACACTAAAATATACACCGACTCGGTACCAGTAATGACAGTCATGGTCTAAATATACACCGACTCGGTACCAGTAATGACAGTCATGGTCAAAATATACACCGACTTGGTACCAGTAATGACAGTCATGGTCTAAATATACACAGACTCGGTACCAGTAATGACAGTCATGGTCTAAATATATACCGACTCGGTACCAGTAATGACAGTCATGGTCTAAATATACACCAACTCGGTACCAGTAATGACATTCATGGTCTAAATATACACCGACTTGGTACCAGTAATGACAGTCATGGTCTAAATATACACCGAATCGGTACCAGTAATGACAGTCATGGTCTAAATATACACCGACTCGGTACCAGTAATGACAGTCATGGTCTAAATATACACAGACTCGGTACCAGTAATGACAGTCATGGTCTAAATATATACCGACTCGGTACCAGTAATGACAGTCATGGTCTAAATATACACAGACTCGGTACCAGTAATGACAGTCATGGTCTAAATATACACCGACTTGGTACCAGTAATGACAGTCATGGTCTAAATATACACAGACTCGGTACCAGTAATGACAGTCATGGTCTAAATATATACCGACTCGGTACCAGTAATGACAGTCATGGTCTAAATATACACCGACTCGGTACCAGTAATGACAGTCATGGTCTAAATATATACCGACTCGGTACCAGTAATGACAGTCATGGTCTAAATATACACAGACTCGGTACCAGTAATGACAGTCATGGTCAAAATATACACCGACTCGGTACCAGTAATGACAGTCATGGTCTAAATATACACCGACTCGGTACCAGTAATGACAGTCACAAAAACACCACACCAAAACACACAAAAACACCACGGTACCAGTAATGACAGTCATGGTCTAAATATACACCGACTCGGTACCAGTAATGACAGTCATGGTCTAAATATACACAGACTCAGTACCAGTAATGACAGTCATGGTCTAAATATACACCGACTCGGTACCAGTAATGACAGTCATGGTCTAAATATACACAGACTCGGTACCAGTAATGACAGTCATGGTCAAAATATACACCGACTCGGTACCAGTAATGACAGTCATAGTCTAAATATACACCGACTCGGTACCAGTAATGACAGTCATGGTCTAAATATACACCGACTCGGTACCAGTAATGACAGTCATGGTCTAAATATGCACCGACTCGGTACCAGTAATGACATCCCATCTTTCTCCGCTCTCTCCATTTGAGCGTACATAACAAAATGAACCATGAATTAATATAGCAGATTTTCCGTATATAAGTTACGGACAGTTTGACATTTTCAAATATCTCTAAGCCTGTGGATTACAATTTATTCGAAATTCCCTATTAAAAAATGTATAATATTATGAAAATGTATCTTCTCTGTTAGTTACACATGATTGCCCAATTAGGAAATATTTACCCAATAAACTGTCCAATTCCTTGTAGAGTTGCAATATTAAAGAAATGTATTGTTTCAATTAATAAAATAAATGTTGTTTGTGCTTGCAGGAAACTTCAGCCATCCAGCACCTCCACTTATGGACAGGTATTTAATTTCAGCTTTACGTCTTGTATTTCAGATAGTTGGTTAATATTTCAGATAATGTCAGTATGAGGCATGTAAATACTAGTGTGTCTGATTATGTGACAAAAACAATCCCTTTATTCAGCTTATTGACATAATTATTAAACAAACTTTACTGGGTCAAACATGTAACTGTGTTTTTACGTTTATTTATCGTCGCTACCGGTTGCCCATATGAGCGACTCCTGTAGAGATTAGTTATTTTAGATTTTGGAGGATAGTGCATGATACAGACAGAGACCCATTCCAGAATCTTCTCTGGTTCTTTTACGTGCACGGTGTAAAGCACCGACACAAGACCTCGGTTTAACGTCCCATCTGAAAGACTTAATTTTTATTAGGGTCGTCAGACGGGGGATCAAACCTGCGATCCCTGGATTACCAGTCCAGCGTGTTACCATTGGACTACATATTCGTCTGTAACATGTAAGAATTCAGACTCTATTTGATCTGGTTATGTTATAACAACATTACAATATGATTAAGCTCAGCCCAGGCACAATGAAACATGCTTATCAAGAAACCGTGTGACATAAATATAGTTAATAAATATATATGTTAATGCAGCATTACATCATAATAAAGGATGTTTTGGGTAAAATATAAATACTAATGTGTGTGTGTTTACAAAAATCGAAATAGTCGCTCAGAAATGATAAAATTCCAATAAATTTAAACCGTTGTATAAGCGAATTTGTTTATCAACATACGAAATGTAAACACGCACAGCTTGCATGCGTGAAACAACAGAGGATGTAAAAAACAACGTATATATTTTGTACATGAAATACTATCTATCTATCTTCCTCTAATGTCGAACCCATCGCGTGGATGTAGAAATGTCCCTAAAAGACTTAGCTAACAGAGGTATGAATCAACATATCAAGTAATTTAATTAAAAAGACAACGTGGGACAAATGGGGACGATGCCTTCCGAATGGAAACAAGTGCGGATGATGTGTTCCGGTTGTAAACAAGTGCGTGACCGATTGACTCGGAAAGTCCTACTTTCGGTTTCGAGTTTGTTTTATCGCAAAAAAAACACTGTTTACCAAATGAACATAAGCGTACAAAGTATAATGTTAAAATGTGTAGCAGCATTGCTACCCATACGTAAAAATTGAATTTTTCAAATATCTTTTATTTCATACGATGTAATGCTGCTTTAAGGTTGTGAAATATGAAATTAATTAATCATTCAAAAATTAATAACTATGTTGAATGCAATTGATGTATGTAGTGGTAGTGTTTTCTCCAGTTTATGTCCTAAGTGGGCTCTCAATGACTATGCTGCCACAATCATAAACAACCACAAAGGCAGCTAGTTAACCATTTATTACGCTCATGACGTGTGGTAAGAAAACTGCGGGGCTAAAAACACTAGACTTTCATTTTGTTTGTCTCGTGGACATGCACGATGTCGCGTGCGTAAACATTCGTAAGTAACGGCAATAAAACTAAACTACGAAAAGTACTTGTTATGAAACAAAAGTAGCCACTAAGGCAACACAATATGACCTCACCAATAGAGGTGGGGGGATGTTTGGCCCTCAATGACCTCAACCAACGGGGGGGGGGGGGGGGGGGATTTTTGGAAAAAAGGTGTGACTGAGTAATGATGGATGGCAATTTGGTGTACATCTGTATGCTTTAACTTCTTCCAATATTTCAAACAAACAATAAAGGAAGATATGGAGGATGATACCATTGATATGTGGATGGTACCTACTACTGTAAACACGAAAATATAAGTTTATGCAAAATTATGTATGTAAAAAGCACAGTTTCCCCTAATTTCTCGTTACTTCTACCTAGATTGGACCAAAGTTGAACCCTGGTGTTTGGTGCGTCTGTCCGTCTGTGTACATGATAATTCAAAAAGTGGATTGAATTTGATGTAACTCGGTGGCTATATAACTAGGACAATCAACTACGAAGTAATTCCATTTTGGGATTAACATCTCCCATTGACTTCTATAACAAAGGTGAAATCAAGCATTAGTTCTTGTGTCAAATACCAGTGTGGGGGTTGCATCTTTCCGGGTGCTCTTCTCTAGTTGTTGTTATATTGGTTGATTAATACTATTTTACTATTTGGGTGGTATACCGTGCTACGTATTGCGGTGCAAACTTGCGTATTGCAATATACCGCAGTATGGTTTTCAGGTTTATTACTCACCCATGTATGGTTTTCAGGTTTATTACTCAACCATGTACGGTTTTCAGGTGTATTACTCACCCATGTACGGTTTTCAGGTTTATTACTCACCCATGTATGGTTTTCAGGTGTATTACTCACCCATGTACAGTTTTCAGGTGTATTACTCACCCATGTATGGTTTTCAGGTGTATTACTCACCCATGTATGGTTTTCAGGTGTATTACTCACCCATGTACGGTTTTCAGGTGTATTACTCACCCATGTATGGTTTTCAGGTGTATTACTCACCCATGTATGGTTTTCAGGTTTATTACTCAACCATGTACGGTTTTCAGGTGTATTACTCACCCATGTATGGTTTTCAGGTTTATTACTCACCCATGTACGGTTTTCAGGTTTATTACTCACCCATGTATGGTTTTCAGGTGTATTACTCACCCATATATATATAATCTATTTTCAGGAATTTCCCATCTCCATTTATAAATAGAAATCCACCTGGCCCTCCTCCGGGTCCCCCACCGGGGCCTCCTCCAGGTCCCCCAGCACCGAGACCAGAGGTGAAACTGGAGGTTGTTAAGGTAAGTGTATTAATATTATTTCACGATGGTTTGTGATTGTGGTTCATTACTTCTGACTCGACTGTAAAAATGAACAACAACAACTCCATATCAGTTGGATCTTTGTTCCTAACACTTGGTTATAGTCAGTAGATGATGGTTGTGAACAACAACTCTATATCAGTTGGATCTTTGTTCCTAACACTTGGTTATAGTCAGTAGATGATGGTTGTGAACAACAACTCTATATCAGTTGGATCTTTGTTCCTAACACTTGGTTATAGTCAGTAGATGATGGTTGTGAACAACAACTCTATATCAGTTGGATCTTTGTTCCTAACACTTGGTTATAGTCAGTAGATGATGGTTGTGAACAACAACTCTATATCAGTTGGATCTTTGTTCCTAACACTTGGTTATAGTCAGTAGATGATGGTTGTGAACAACAACTCTATATCAGTTGGATCTTTGTTCCTAACACTTGGTTATAGTCAGTAGATGATGGTTGTGAACAACAACTCTATATCAGTTGGATCTTTGTTCCTAACACTTGGTTATAGTCAGTAGATGATGGTTGTGAACAACAACTCTATATCAGTTGGATCTTTGTTCCTAACACTTGGTTATAGTCAGTAGATGATGGTTGTGAACAACAACTCTATATCAGTTGGATCTTTGTTCCTAACACTTTGTTAACAGATTGGTTATAGTCAGTAGATGACGCCAGTTTAAATATATGACGCCTAGTTAGAAGATGACCTCTGTTTAGTAGATGACCCCTGTTTAGTGTGACAGTCGGTTTAGTAGATGACACCTGTTTGGTATGACTGTCGGTTTATGCCCCTGTTTAGTATGAATGTCGGTTTATACCCATTGTTGTTATAACTGTCGGTTTAGTAGATAGTCCCTGTTTGATGTGATGCCTGGTTTAGAAGATGACCGCTGTTTGATGTGATGCCTGGTTTAGAAGATGACCGCTGTTTGGTGTGATGCCTGGTTTAGAAGATGACCCCCCTGTTAGATGTGATGCCTGGTTTAGAAGATGACCGCTGTTTGATGTGATGCCTGGTTTAGAAGATGACCGCCCCCTGTTTGATATGATGCCTGGTTTAGAAGATGACCGCTGTTTGATGTGATGCCTGGTTTAGAAGATGACCGCTGTTTGATGTGATGCCTGGTTTAGAAGATGACTGCCCCCTGTTTGATGTGATGCATGGTTTAGTAGATGACTCCCCTGTTTGATGTGATGCCTGGTTTAGTAGATGACTCCCCTGTTTGATGTGATGCCTGGTTTAGTAGATGACTCCCCTGTTTGATGTGATGCCTGGTTTAGTAGATGACCGCTGTTTGGTGTGATGCCTGGTTTAGAAGATGACCCCCCTGTTAGATGTGATGCCTGGTTTAGAAGATGACCGCTGTTTGATGTGATGCCTGGTTTAGAAGATGACCGCCCCCTGTTTGATATGATGCCTGGTTTAGAAGATGACCGCTGTTTGATGTGATGCCTGGTTTAGAAGATGACCGCTGTTTGATGTGATGCCTGGTTTAGAAGATGACTGCCCCCTGTTTGATGTGATGCCTGGTTTAGTAGATGACTCCCCTGTTTGATGTGATGCATGGTTTAGTAGATGACTCCCCTGTTTGATGTGATGCATGGTTTAGTAGATGACTCCCCTGTTTGATGTGATGCCTGGTTTAGTAGATGACTCCCCTGTTTGATGTGATGCCTGGTTTAGTAGATGACTCCCCTGTTTGATGTGATGCATGGTTTAGTATATGACTCCCCTGTTTGATGTGATGCATGGTTTAGTAGATGACTCCCCTGTTTGATGTGATGCATGGTTTAGTATATGACCCCCCTGTTTGATGTGATGCCTGGTTTAGTAGATGACTCCCCTGTTTGATGTGATGCATGGTTTAGTATATGACTCCCCTGTTTGATGTGATGCATGGTTTAGTAGATGACCGCTGTTTGATGTGATGCCTGGTTTAGAAGATGACCGCTGTTTGATGTGATGCCTGGTTTAGAAGATGACCGCCCTCTGTTTGATGTGATGCCTGGTTTAGAAGATGACCGCTGTTTGATGTGATGCCTGGTTTAGAAGATGACCGCTGTTTGATGTGATGCCCAGTTTAGAAGATGACCCCTGTTAGATGTGAGGCCCAGTTTAGTAGATGACTCCCCTGTTTGATGTGATGCACGGTTTAGTAGATGACCCCCCTGTTTGATGTGATGCACGGTTTAGTATATGACTCCCCTGTTTGATGTGATGCATGGTTTAGTGGATGACCCCTCTGTTTGATGTGATGCCTGGTTTAGAAGATGACCGCTGTTTGATGTGATGCCTGGTTTAGAAGATGACCGCCCCCTGTTTGATGTGATGCCTGGTTTAGAAGATGACCGCTGTTTGATGTGATGCCTGGTTTAGAAGATGACCGCTGTTTGATGTGATGCATGGTTTAGTAGATGACCCCCCTGTTTGATGTGATGCACGGTTTAGTATATGACTCCCCTGTTTGATGTGATGCATGGTTTAGTGGATGACCCCTCTGTTTGATGTGATGCCTGGTTTAGAAGATGACCGCTGTTTGATGTGATGCCTGGTTTAGAAGATGACCGCCCCCTGTTTGATGTGATGCCTGGTTTAGAAGATGACCGCTGTTTGATGTGATGCCTGGTTTAGAAGATGACCGCTGTTTGATGTGATGCATGGTTTAGTAGATGACCCCCCTGTTTGATGTGATGCACGGTTTAGTATATGACTCCCCTGTTTGATGTGATGCATGGTTTAGTGGATGACCCCTCTGTTTGATGTGATGCCTGGTTTAGAAGATGACCCCTCTGTTTGATGTGATGCACGGTTTTGTAGATTACCCCCCTGTTTGATGTGATGCACGGTTTAGTAGATGACTCCCCTGTTTGATGTGATGCACGGTTTAGTAGATGATCCCCCTGTTTGATGTGATGCACGGTTTAGTATATGACCCCCCTGTTTGATGTGATGCACGGTTTAGTGGATGACCCCCCTGTTAGATGTGATGCACGGTTTAGTAGATGACCCCCCTGTTTGATGTGATGCCCAGTTTAGTATATGACTCCCCTGTTTGATGTGATGCACGGTTTAGTAGATGACCCCCTCTGTTTGATGTGATGCAGTGCCAGGGCTCGACAAATCCTATTGCCTGGTTTAGTATATGACCCTTGTTTGATGTGATGCACAGTTTAGTAGATGATCCCCCTGTTTGATGTGATGCACGGTTTAGTATATGACCCCCCTGTTTGATGTGATGCATGGTTTAGTAGATGACCCCCCTGTTTGATGTGATGCATGGTTAAGTAGATGACCCCCCTGTTTGATGTGATGCATGGTTTAGTATATGACCCCCCTGTTTGATGTGATGCATGGTTTAGTAGATGACCCCCTGTTTGATGTGATGCATGGTTTAGTATATGACTCCCCTGTTTGATGTGATGCATGGTTTAGTATATGACCCCCCTGTTTGATGTGATGCATGGTTTAGTAGATGACCCCCCTGTTTGATGTGATGCATGGTTTAGTATATGACCCCCCCTGTTTGATGTGATGCATGGTTTAGTATATGACTCCCCTGTTTGATGTGATGCATGGTTTAGTATATGACCCTTGTTTGATGTGATGCATGGTTTAGTATATGACTCCCCTGTTTGATGTGATGCACGGTTTAGTAGATGACCCCCCTGTTTGATGTGATGCATGGTTTAGTATATGACTCCCCTGTTTGATGTGATGCATGGTTTAGTATATGACCCCCCTGTTTGATGTGATGCATGGTTTAGTAGATGACCCCCCTGTTTGATGTGATGCATGGTTTAGTATATGACTCCCCTGTTTGATGTGATGCATGGTTTAGTATATGACCCCATGTTTGATGTGATGCATGGTTTAGTAGATGACCCCCCTGTTTGATGTGATGCATGGTTTAGTATATGACCCCCCCTGTTTGATGTGATGCATGGTTTAGTATATGACTCCCCTGTTTGATGTGATGCATGGTTTAGTATATGACCCTTGTTTGATGTGATGCATGGTTTAGTATATGACTCCCCTGTTTGATGTGATGCACGGTTTAGTAGATGACCCCCCTGTTTGATGTGATGCATGGTTTAGTATATGACTCCCCTGTTTGATGTGATGCATGGTTTAGTATATGACCCCCCTGTTTGATGTGATGCATGGTTTAGTAGATGACCCCCTGTTTGATGTGATGCACGGTTTAGTAGATGATCCACCTGTTTGATGTGATGCATGGTTTAGTATATGACCCCCTGTTTGATGTGATGCATGGTTTAGTAGATGACCCCCCTGTTTGATGTGATGCATGGTTTAGTAGATGACCCCCCTGTTTGATGTGATGCATGGTTTAGTATATGACCCCCCTGTTTGATGTGATGCATGGTTTAGTATATGACCCCCCTGTTTGATGTGATGCATGGTTTAGTATACCCCCCTGTTTGATGTGATGCATGGTTTAGAATGACCCCTGTTTGATGTGATGCATGGTTTAGAGATGACCCCCCTGTTTGATGTGATGCATGGTTTAGAATGACCCAACAAAACCCCTGTTTGATGTGATGCATGGTTTAGTAATGACCCCCTGTTTGATGTGATGCAGGTTTAGTATATGACCCCCTGTTTGATGTGATGCATGGTTTAGTAATGACCCCCCTGTTTGATGTGATGCATGGTTTAGAGATGACCCCTGTTTGATGTGATGCATGGTTTAGAATGACCCCCTGTTTGATGTGATGCATGGTTTAGAGATGACCCCTGTTTGATGTGATGCATGGTTTAGAATGACCCCTGTTTGATGTGATGCATGGTTTAGTAGATGACTCCCCTGTTTGATGTGATGCATGGTTTAGTATATGACCCTTGTTTGATGTGATGCATGGTTTAGTATATGACTCCCCTGTTTGATGTGATGCATGGTTTAGTAGATGACCCCCCTGTTTGATGTGATGCATGGTTTAGTATATGACTCCCCTGTTTGATGTGATGCATGGTTTAGTATATGACTCCCCTGTTTGATGTGATGCATGGTTTAGTATATGACCCCCCTGTTTGATGTGATGCATGGTTTAGTATATGACCCCCCTGTTTGATGTGATGCATGGTTTAGTATATGACCCCCCTGTTTGATGTGATGCATGGTTTAGTATATGACTCCCCTGTTTGATGTGATGCATGGTTTAGTATATGACTCCCCTGTTTGATGTGATGCATGGTTTAGTTTATGACCCCCCCTGTTTGATGTGATGCATGGTTTAGTATATGACCCCCCTGTTTGATGTGATGCATGGTTTAGTGGATGACTCCCCTGTTTGATGTGATGCACGGTTTAGTGGATGACCCTTGATTGATTTGAAGTCCGGTTTAATAGATGATCCCTGTTTGATGTGATGCCTAGTTTTGTAGATGACACCTGTTTGATGTAATGCCCAGTTTTGTAGATGAGCCCTGTTTGATGTGATGCCCAATTTTGTAGATGACCCCTGTTTAATGTGATGCCCAGTTTTGTAGATACGCCCTGTTTGATGTGATGCCCAGTTTTGTAGATGACCCCTGTTCTGTTTAGACATATTGTTATTGGTTTATAGCTTTGTCATGCCTTGGGGGATTTTGAAATAACTACCACAAATGTTCGCCACTTGAAGATGACATGATGTCCAAGACCAGAGTCGCAACCTCAATGGTCAAGGTCAATCCTGGGAAGTTACGTTCAAATATTGGTATATCTCCTGTCTGGGATGTAGCATTGTCATGTATGACAACATATTGAAATAACTGTGCACAAATGTTCACCACATCAAGGTGACTTGTCATGCCCAATACCTGGGACACCCACTTGGGTGTCACGGTCAAGGTCACACTAACTACAGTCCCACCTCCCCAAACGTCACCTCCCAGGAGCGACACCCTCTTTATAACGTCACTTTTATTCCCTCCCGTTGGCTGTTAATGTAATTTCACCTCTCACGAACGACACCATAACAACGCACAACGACAGTCAATTTCCCACCCATCGATGTGTAAATCCTCCCAAGAACAGACAATAATCCCAAAATATCTTGTACCTGTATTTCCCAATTCTAAAAATAGCTAACAATAGAATCACACTTTGTATACGTCTGGTTTCCTAACAGTTATGTGTTTAAATATATATATACAAATTGCGGATGGGAACCAGGTTATTCGGAAGCCATTTATGTGATCAATTATAAAAGGCTGAACATATTTTGAAAACAAACTTACAATTAGCGCTATTTATGGAGCTTCTTTTATGAAATTTAGCATGGAAGTGATAATTGCCGTGATACGACAAATCTATGTTTTATGTTGTTTGTTTTTTATACAATTGAAATGCGTAATTTATCAGATGTTTTGACTTTGATGTATTGAAAACATAAATCGTTAAATGTACACAATTGTCTAGATTTGCAATAATCTGGGGGATTTTAACACATTGTGTCCTCAGCTGGACCTCAGAGTAAAATCAGTGACTTTTTTAAGCAAACATAAAATCTGTGTTTAGTTTCAGACTGATATAGTTATATGTATTAAAAAGAAGTTGAATTTTCAATGCTTTGGGTCAGTTTTAGAATGTTTTTGAATATATACCGAAAGTACAATTGTACATAGGACCCCATTCTGTATACTCTATATTCAAATCAGTATGAGCCACCGACTATAAACTGACTATTACCGCATTTCCAGACTTCAAAAAGTTGAACCTCCCTAGAACAACAACCTCTCTACAACAACCAATCTCGATGTAGCCGGATGGTGTTTGCTCTAGAGAGGTTTGACTGTAATTATTTTTGTAAAATATCATGTCAGCTCTATTTCTTTGTCATGATTGAAGGGGTTGTGAAATAGTGTGTCACCATTAAATGTTCCTCAATTGTTTCATATGAAAAATACGTACATACCGGGTATTTACCATGACATGTATGCATAATCACGATAGTTACACACAATTATGTACTATTCATCTAACATTGACTGTTATTTGTAAAATATGTTATTTGTATTATGAACTCATGGGTTTGTAACACTTTGTTTATCAAACTTACTATATATCTATATGAAGACAACGTGTCATGTCTGAGACCCGAATCCTTACTCCAATTGTCAAGGTCACACTAAAAGTTCAAATACTGGTATATTTTGTGGCTTACTGTTGTTTTTTCCCCCATTGCATTCTTTGCAAGCCATGTAATGAAGTAATTGAAGAGAAATACATATTTTGCTTCTTCGTGGCATGTGGCTATGTGATAGGTTTAAATTCATTTCTAATGGTGTCTATGCATGAGTGATGCACATTGAATTAATCCCGGAGGGAATAAGAATTTCCTATATCTGCGAATGCATTTCATGTTGTTGCATCATGACAAATAGTTGTATGCTTGTATGAAACATTCAGGTAGAGGACGTGCTATGTCTGCCGGGACGATCAAATAGACCGCAGCAGATTGTTGTCATTGTACGAGGATTACCTGGATCAGGAAAGACGTACGTTAGTAAACTGATAAAGGTAAGAAAGATTAAACTGATGCTTATAATCAGCTTACAGGTACCTAGTAATACACAAAATGAATTTTTAGAATTGCAAAATTATTTGAATCATGCAGCGTATGAAATTTGAGTGAAAGTTGAGTTTGTGAAACTTTAAAGCAGCATTACATCGTATGAAATAAAAGATATTTGAAAAATTCGTATGGGTAGCAATGCTGCTACACATTCTAACAATATACTTTGTATGCTTATGTTCATTTGGTAAACAGTGTTTTTTTGCGATAAAACAAACTCGAAACCGAAAGTAGGACTTTCCGAGTCGATCGGTCACGAACTTGTTTACAACCGGAACACATCGTCCGCACTTGTTTGCATTCGGAATGCATCGTCCTCATTTGTCCCACTTTATCTTTTTTAATTAAATTACTTGATATGTTGATTCATACCTCTGTTAGCTAAGTCTTTAGGGACATTTCTACATCCCCGCGAGGGGTTCGACATTAGAGGAAGATGGATAGATAGTCTTTCATGTTCAAAATATATACATTGTTTTCTACATCCTCTGTTGTTTCACGCATGCGCACTGTGCATGTTTACATTTCTTGTGTTGATAAACAAATTCGCGTATACGACGGTTTAAATTTATTGGAATTTTATCGTTTCTAAGCAACTGTTTCGATTTGTGTAAACACACACACATTAGTATTTATATTTTACCAAAACATCCTTTATTACGATGTAATGCTGCTTTAATGTCTAAAAAAACTAATCAGAAAGATTTGATAAAAGATTAGAATACTCAAGATTGAAAAAAGACAGATGTTCTGTATGTTGTATGCATTAGTGCTATAAACATGCAGTGCGTTATCCTTTATGTGCATGTTTCTCCCATCTTGTGTTTCGTTGAGTACACAGGTTGTTGAAATTGACCAGTCGCTGCCCTGTCAATCAAACTAATCATCAATCCAATCCACATTCATTATTGCTGTATTGCCCACACTATGTTGATGTTCTATAAAACACTAAATCAGTTTGTGTGCTGTATTGCCCACACTATGTTAATGTTCTATAAAACACTAAATCAGTTTGTGTGCTGTATTGCCCACACTATGTTGATGTTCTATAAAACACTAAATCAGTTTGTGTGCTGTATTGCCCACACTATGTTGATGTTCTATAAAACACTAAATCAGTTTGTGTGCTGTATTGTCCACACTATGTTGATGTTCTATAAAACACTAAATCAGTTTGTGTGCTGTATTGCCCACACTATGTTGATGTTCTATAAAACACTAAATCAGTTTGTGTGCTGTATTGCCCACACTATGTTGATGTTCTATAAAACACTAAATCAGTTTGTGTGCTGTATTGCCCACACTATGTTGATGTTCTATAAAACACTAAATCAGTTTGTGTGCTGTATTGCCCACACTATGTTGATGTTCTATAAAACACTAAATCAGTTTGTGTGCTGTATTGCCCACACTATGTTGATGTTCTATAAAACACTAAATCAGTTTGTGTGCTGTATTGCCCACACTATGTTGATGTTCTATAAAACACTAAATCAGTTTGTGTGCTGTATTGCCCACACTATGTTGATGTTCTATACAATACTAAATCAGTTTGTGTGCTGTATTGCCCACACTATGTTGATGTTCTATAAAACACTAAATCAGTTTGTGTGCTGTATTGCCCACCCACACTATGTTGATGTTCTATAAAACACTAAATCAGTTTGTGTGCTGTATTGCCCACACTATGTTGATGTTCTATACAATACTAAATCAGTTTGTGTGCTGTATTGCCCACACTATGTTGATGTTCTATAAAACACTAAATCAGTTTGTGTGCTGTATTGCCCACTGTATTGCCCACACTATGTTGATGTTCTATAAAACACTAAATCAGTTTGTGTGCTGTATTGCCCACACTATGTTGATGTTCTATACAATACTAAATCAGTTTGTGTGCTGTATTGCCCACACTATGTTGATGTTCTATAAAACACTAAATCAGTTTGTGTGCTGTATTGCCCACACTATGTTGATGTTCTATAAAACACTAAATCAGTTTGTGTGCTGTATTGCCCGCTGTATTGCCCACACTATGTTGATGTTCTATAAAACACTAAATCAGTTTGTGTGCTGTATTGCCCACACTATGTTGATGTTCTATAAAACACTAAATCAGTTTGTGTGCTGTATTGCCCACTGTATTGCCCACACTATGTTGATGTTCTATAAAACACTAAATCAGTTTGTGTGCTGTATTGCCCACACTATGTTGATGTTCTATAAAACACTAAATCAGTTTGTGTGCTGTATTGCCCACACTATGTTGATGTTCTATAAAACACTAAATCAGTTTGTGTGCTGTATTGCCCACACTATGTTGATGTTCTATAAAACACTAAATCAGTTTGTGTGCTGTATTGCCCACACTATGTTGATGTTCTATAAAACACTAAATCAGTTTGTGTGCTGTATTGCCCCCACACTATGTTGATGTTCTATAAAACACTAAATCAGTTTGTGTGCTGTATTGCCCACACTATGTTGATGTTCTATAAAACACTAAATCAGTTTGTGTGCTGTATTGCCCACACTATGTTGATGTTCTATAAAACACTAAATCAGTTTGTGTGCTGTATTGCCCACACTATGTTGATGTTCTATAAAACACTAAATCAGTTTGTGTGCTGTATTGCCCACACTATGTTGATGTTCTATAAAACACTAAATCAGTTTGTGTGCTGTATTGCCCACACTATGTTGATGTTCTATAAAACACTAAATCAGTTTGTGTGCTGTATTGCCCACACTATGTTGATGTTCTATACAATACTAAATCAGTTTGTGTGCTGTATTGCCCACACTATGTTGATGTTCTATACAATACTAAATCAGTTTGTGTGCTGTATTGCCCACACTATGTTGATGTTCTATACAATACTAAATCAGTTTGTGTGCTGTATTGCCCACACTATGTTGATGTTCTATAAAATACTAAATCAGTTTGTGTGCTGTATTGCCCACACTATGTTGATGTTCTATAAAACACTAAATCAGTTTGTGTGCTGTATTGCCCACACTATGTTGATGTTCTATAAAATACTAAATCAGTTTGTGTGCTGTATTGCCCACACTATGTTGATGTTCTATAAAACACTAAATCAGTTTGTGTGCTGTATTGCCCGCTGTATTGACCACACTATGTTGATGTTCTATAAAACACTAAATCAGTTTGTGTGCTGTATTGCCCACACTATGTTGATGTTCTATAAAACACTAAATCAGTTTGTGTGCTGTATTGCCCACACTATGTTGATGTTCTATAAAACACTAAATCAGTTTGTGTGCTGTATTGCCCACACTATGTTGATGTTCTATAAAACACTAAATCAGTTTGTGTGCTGTATTGCCCACACTATGTTGATGTTCTATAAAACACTAAATCAGTTTGTGTGCTGTATTGCCCACACTATGTTGATGTTCTATAAAACACTAAATCAGTTTGTGTGCTGTATTGCCCACACTATGTTGATGTTCTATAAAACACTAAATCAGTTTGTGTGCTGTATTGCCCACACTATGTTGATGTTCTATACAATACTAAATCAGTTTGTGTGCTGTATTGCCCACACTATGTTGATGTTCTATACAATACTAAATCAGTTTGTGTGCTGTATTGCCCACACTATGTTGATGTTCTATACAATACTAAATCAGTTTGTGTGCTGTATTGCCCACACTATGTTGATGTTCTATAAAACACTAAATCAGTTTGTGTGCTGTATTGCCCACACTATGTTGATGTTCTATAAAACACTAAATCAGTTTGTGTGCTGTATTGCCCACACTATGTTGATGTTCTATAAAACACTAAATCAGTTTGTGTGCTGTATTGCCCTGTATTGCCACACTATGTTGATGTTCTATAAAACACTAAATCAGTTTGTGTGCTGTATTGCCCACACTATGTTGATGTTCTATAAAACACTAAATCAGTTTGTGTGCTGTATTGCCCACTCCACACTATGTTGATGTTCTATAAAACACTAAATCAGTTTGTGTGCTGTATTGCCCACACTATGTTGATGTTCTATAAAACACTAAATCAGTTTGTGTGCTGTATTGCCCACACTATGTTGATGTTCTATAAATACTAAATCAGTTTGTGTGCTGTATTGCCCACACTATGTTGATGTTCTATAAAACACTAAATCAGTTTGTGTGCTGTATTGCCCACACTATGTTGATGTTCTATAAAACACTAAATCAGTTTGTGTGCTGTATTGCCCACACTATGTTGATGTTCTATAAAACACTAAATCAGTTTGTGTGCTGTATTGCCCACACTATGTTGATGTTCTATAAAACACTAAATCAGTTTGTGTGCTGTATTGCCCACACTATGTTGATGTTCTATAAAACACTAAATCAGTTTGTGTGCTGTATTGCCCACACTATGTTGATGTTCTATAAAACACTAAATCAGTTTGTGTGCTGTATTGCCCACACTATGTTGATGTTCTATAAAACACTAAATCAGTTTGTGTGCTGTATTGCCCACACTATGTTGATGTTCTATAAAACACTAAATCAGTTTGTGTGCTGTATTGCCCACACTATGTTGATGTTCTATAAAACACTAAATCAGTTTGTGTGCTGTATTGCCCACACTATGTTGATGTTCTATACACTACTAAATCAGTTTGTGTGCTGTATTGCCCACACTATGTTGATGTTCTATACAACACTAAATCAGTTTGTGTGCTGTATTGCCCACACTATGTTGATGTTCTATAAAACACTAAATCAGTTTGTGTGCTGTATTGCCCACACTATGTTGATGTTCTATACAATACTAAATCAGTTTGTGTGCTGTATTGCCCACACTATGTTGATGTTCTATACAATACTAAATCAGTTTGTGTGCTGTATTGCCCACACTATGTTGATGTTCTATACAATACTAAATCAGTTTGTGTGCTGTATTGCCCACACTATGTTGATGTTCTATAAAACACTAAATCAGTTTGTGTGCTGTATTGCCCACACTATGTTGATGTTCTATACAATACTAAATCAGTTTGTGTGCTGTATTGCCCACACTATGTTGATGTTCTATAAAACACTAAATCAGTTTGTGTGCTGTATTGCCCCTGTATTGCCCACACTATGTTGATGTTCTATAAAACACTAAATCAGTTTGTGTGCTGTATTGCCCACACTATGTTGATGTTCTATAAAACACTAAATCAGTTTGTGTGCTGTATTGCCCACACTATGTTGATGTTCTATAAAACACTAAATCAGTTTGTGTGCTGTATTGCCCACACTATGTTGATGTTCTATAAAACACTAAATCAGTTTGTGTGCTGTATTGCCCACACTATGTTGATGTTCTATAAAACACTAAATCAGTTTGTGTGCTGTATTGCCCACACTATGTTGATGTTCTATAAAACACTAAATCAGTTTGTGTGCTGTATTGCCCACACTATGTTGATGTTCTATAAAACACTAAATCAGTTTGTGTGCTGTATTGCCCACACTATGTTGATGTTCTATAAAACACTAAATCAGTTTGTGTGCTGTATTGCCCACACTATGTTGATGTTCTATAAAACACTAAATCAGTTTGTGTGCTGTATTGCCCACACTATGTTGATGTTCTATAAAACACTAAATCAGTTTGTGTGCTGTATTGCCCACACTATGTTGATGTTCTATAAAACACTAAATCAGTTTGTGTGCTGTATTGCCCACACTATGTTGATGTTCTATAAAACACTAAATCAGTTTGTGTGCTGTATTGCCCACACTATGTTGATGTTCTATAAAACACTAAATCAGTTTGTGTGCTGTATTGCCCACTGTATTGCCCACACTATGTTGATGTTCTATAAAACACTAAATCAGTTTGTGTGCTGTATTGCCCACACTATGTTGATGTTCTATAAAACACTAAATCAGTTTGTGTGCTGTATTGCCCACACTATGTTGATGTTCTATAAAACACTAAATCAGTTTGTGTGCTGTATTGCCCACTGCCACACTATGTTGATGTTCTATAAAACACTAAATCAGTTTGTGTGCTGTATTGCCCACACTATGTTGATGTTCTATAAAACACTAAATCAGTTTGTGTGCTGTATTGCCCACTGTATTGCCCACACTATGTTGATGTTCTATAAAACACTAAATCAGTTTGTGTGCTGTATTGCCCACACTATGTTGATGTTCTATAAAACACTAAATCAGTTTGTGTGCTGTATTGCCCACACTATGTTGATGTTCTATAAAACACTAAATCAGTTTGTGTGCTGTATTGCCCACACTATGTTGATGTTCTATAAAACACTAAATCAGTTTGTGTGCTGTATTGTCCACACTATATTGATGTTCTGTAAAACACTAAATCAGTTTGTGTGCTGTATTGCCCACACTATGTTGATGTTCTATAAAACACTAATTCAGTTTGTGTGCTGTATTGCCCACACTATGTTGATGTTCTATACAATACTAAATCAGTTTGTGTGCTGTATTGCCCACTGTATTGCCCACACTATGTTGATGTTCTATAAAACACTAATTCAGTTTGTGTGCTGTATTTCCCACACTATGTTGATGTTCTATACAATACTAAATCAGTTTGTGTGCTGTATTGCCCGCTGTATTGCCCACACTATGTTGATGTTCTATAAAACACTAAATCAGTTTGTGTGCTGTATTGCCCACACTATGTTGATGCTCTTTGAAACAATCAGTTTGTGTGCTGTATTGCCCACACTATGTTGATGTTCTATAAAACACTAAATCAGTTTGTGTGCTGTATTGCCCACACAATGTTGATGTTCTATAAAACACTAAATCAGTTTGTGTGCTGTATTGCCCACACTATGTTGATGTTCTATAAAACACTAAATCAGTTTGTGTGCTGTATTGCCAACACTATGTTGATGTTCTATACAATACTAAATCAGTTTGTGTGCTGTATTGCCCACACTATGTTGATGTTCTATAAAACACTAAATCAGTTTGTGTGCTGTATTGCCCACACTATGTTGATGTTCTATACAATACTAAATCAGTTTGTGTGCTGTATTGCCCGCTGTATTGCCCACACGATGTTGATGTTCTATAAAACACTAAATCAGTTTATGTGCTGTATTGCCAACACTATGTTGATGTTCTATACAATACTAAATCAGTTTGTGTGCTGTATTGGCCACACTATGTTCATGTTCTATAAAACACTAAATAAGTTTGTGTGCTGTATTGCCCACACGATGTTGATGTTCTATAAAACACTAAATCAGTTTGTGTGCTGTATTGCCCGCTGTATTGCCCACACTATGTTGATGTTCTATACAATACTAAATCAGTTTGTGTGCTGTATTGGCCACACTATGTTGATGTTCTATAAAACACTAAATCAGTTTGTGTGCTGTATTGCCCACACTATGTTGATGTTCTATAAAACACCAAATCAGTTTGTGTGCTGTATTGCCCACACACTTTGTTGATGTTCTATACAATAACTAAATCAGTTTGTGTGCTGTATTGCCCGCTGTATTGCCCACACTATGTTGATGTTCTATACATGTTTTGTGTGCTGTATTGCCCACACTATGTTGATGTTCTATGCATGTTCTATATGCTGTATTGCCCACACTATGTTGATGTTCTATGCATGTTCTATATGCTGTATTGCCCACACTATGTTGATGTTCTATGCATGTTCTATATGCTGTATTGCCCACACTATGTTGATGTTCTATGCATGTTCTATATGCTGTATTGCCCACACTATGTTGATGTTCTATGCATGTTCTATATGCTGTATTGCCCACACTATGTTGATGTTCTATGCATGTTCTATATGCTGTATTGCCCACACTATGTTGATGTTCTATGCATGTTCTATATGCTGTATTGCTATGATGAGTCCTTCATATGATATAATGCTTTAAGATAAATTATAAATACAGATACATGAATGTTATTTAATGTTTAGGACAAGGAAGTATCAAACGGTGGAAGTGCACCAAGAATGCTGTGTCTGGATGATTACTTCATGATCGAGGTGGACCGCATAGAAAAGGATCCAGAAACTGGAAAACGAATGAAGAAAAAAGTTAGTATACATAACAGTATAAGTGTATTTTTTCGATAAGAATGCTCCCTTCTTTGAAAGCAATATATTGTTGATATAATATGGGAGGCAGTTCATCCAAATAAATAGTGTGTAAACCATATCTGTTGTCGATGTAAATTACTGCCTCGTAAGTCTAAAAAACTTTACCCTACTTAGTTAATGCTCGTTGATGGAACATAAAATAGGGGACTATTTTTCCCATAAACCGGTCGGACATTGTGCCAATGAATTGTCAATTGTGCCGGTGTCATATGATATTTTCACCCGCCTATTTTTTCACCCACGGGTGAAAATATCGCGCGACATTTTCACCCATGGGTGAAAAAAATGCCATGAGATTTTCACCCCCCCTATGAGACTTTCACCCGCCCCCCAATATTTTTGTCAAACGTTGTTGTTGCTGTGTTGCTTCTATCTTATGGTATGTGAGAGTCATCTGACTATTTTATATATGGTGGTGACAAAATTGAAAGATTTGCAGGGAGGGGGGAATCTCATGGCGATGAGATTTTCACCCCCCCCCTAATTGTCTTAACAACATATCCATTGACATAGCACAACTTTCAATTGACTGAGTGTGCAGTAGTGGGGAATTGTACTCATTATATAAATAATTAATAGTTGCACCTACCATTCACCTTAAAATTTGTCGCTTTTTATTTTAGATTTTTCCCTTGTATATCATGGAATATGACTAATGTTGTTGCTGTATTGCTTCTATCTCATGGTATGGGAGAGAAATATGACTATTTCAAATATGATGGTGGCAAATTTGAAAGAGTTGCTGGGGGGGGGGGTGAAAATATCAAAGCAATGATATTTTCACCCGCGGGTATCATGTTCATATACAATTTGTTTTTCAAGGATTTTGTGTATAGAATTGAACGTACTTTACTATGATATGCATACCATGCCTGTGTTTTGTAATACCAATAATATGGATGTTCAAAGTCTCCGGTCCAACGAACACAAAGTCGGGTGATCCAAGTCTTTCTTTACCGAGTAAAACAGGCACTGTGAGAGTGTAAATACAAGGTGTATTATTTATCATATTACACTAGTGCATTACTTTTGCACCTACCGACCTTTCCTCAGTTACATAAAATACGCAGTGTAGGAACCTGGCTTTCAATATAACGAGTATTTGTTATGCAATAAATAGAATCTAACATTTGTGATCGTATATTATGATACTTATTAAACTCGTTGACTGAGTTCAAAAGAAACACTGCAGAGCCTTGTTTCTTTAAAACTCAATCAACTTGTTAATAAATATCATAATACACATCCCTCATGTAAGATCCTCTATATATTTAATATGAAAATGTAATTAATTAAAAATTGATAATTGTTATTTATTTAATTAAGATATAAATATTTGAAGCCTCAAGTATGACTATGTGGATTTAAGTGTAACACAGCAATGAATAAACAAAGGATCTATGAGTTAAATGCTGGTTATCCTTATGAAATAATAATGACATTGACATACATATTGTTTAACTGCTTGGCATTTTACTAATAATAAATAAATAGAAAATGGTTATGGCCCACATGCCACAAACAACAATCGCTGGACTCAACTTTTAAAAAACTGAAAGAAACAGACAGACGCACAGAAATGGGCTGAACAAAAAAGTAAGCATGGCATGAAGATATTGTGGCCATCTGTGAAATTCAATAATTTCTGTCACTTTTTGGGAGGGATTACGGCAACTGACATTTTTGTCGCCTCATTTTGGGAATAATGTAGGTGTGAATATCAACACTTATTGTATTAGTTACTCAGACTGTGACATGATACAATATGGCTGAATTTGCAATTTGTGTACAAATAATTTGTATACATCATTCCTGCAAATGATGATAATCTATACTTTTTGTCTGATATTTCTGACTAAATGAGAACAATGCAGACCATGGACTAGGTCTACAGTGGTTGCATATGTACACGGTCCATATTCACCAAGTAAATTGAACTAGAAACGACCAGGGTGTATGCATAACACACAGCAAAACCAACACATGGATTTGAAATATTGAAATGGTGGGAACGGGCGGGTATCACTTTCATAATACCTTGACACAAGTTGACAGTGATATGGTATTTTCAATGTCTGCACCTCTATTTCATCATATTAAAATGGCGATAACTTAATCGCAACCTCACCCCTACACCCTAATAATCTCACTAATAGTTATGTACATCACCATTTCTGCCACAGTATGAAGAAGAAAATAAAATAATATATCAGTAAAGCCCTTTTGTATAGCTCATCGGTAAGAACTACATTATTTCATATGCCCACTAAAAACATCATGTTTGATTTACATGACTGAAGTTTTCCATATGTTTTTATATCACTTTAAAAATTATTATTTGGGGCACTGGTGGAAATATCATGGTCATGATATCCACCCCCCCACCTGTTGTTTTCCTTTAAGACAATTAGAGGGGGAGGTGGGGAGTGAAAATCTCATGGCCATGATATATTCACCCGCGGGTCAAAATATCATGGCTATGAGATCTTCACCCCCCCCCCCTCCAGCAACTCTTTCAATTATGTCACCATCATGTTTGAAATAGTCATATTTCTCTCCAATACCATGAGATAGAAGCAATACAGCATCAACATTAGTCATATTCCAAGATATACAAGGAATTTAAAAATGAAAAATTTAACGTTTGACAAAAATATTGGGGGGCGGGTGAAAGTCTCATAGGGGGGGGTGAAAATCTCAAATTTAAACACATTGTTGTTATTTTGTGGCTAACATTTCGGTTTAGAAACATTCATCGTAAAACACCTCATTTTCAAGTATACAGTTAATGTATGACATAGTATGAATGTAAAATACTTGTTGCTATTTTACCAATGAGTTACCAGTGGGCGACATGGAAAACCAACCTACTGCAATGCATTGTGGTTAAATTTATTACAGTTTCATACCAGTGGCCGACATGGAAAATTAATTACTGCAATGCATTGTGGTTAAATTTATTACAGTTTCATACTAGTGGCTGAAATGGAAAATTAATTACTGGAATGCATTGTGGTTAAATTTATTACAGTTTCATACCAGTGGCCAACATGGAAAATTAATTACTGCAATGCATTGTGGTTAAATTTATTACAGCTTCATACCAGTAGCCGTCATGGAAAACCAACCTACTGCAATGCATTGTGGTTAAATTTATTACAGCTTCATACCAGTAGCCGTCATGGAAAACCAACCTACTGCAATGCATTGTGGTTAAATTTATTACAGCTTCATACCAGTAGCCGTCATGGAAAACCAACCTACTGCAATGCATTGTGGTTAAATTTATTACAGCTTCATACCAGTAGCCGTCATGGAAAACCAACCTACTGCAATGCATTGTGGTTAAATTTATTACAGCTTCATACCAGTAGCCGTCATGGAAAACCAACCTACTGCAATGCATTGTGGTTAAATTTATTACAGCTTCATACCAGTAGCCGTCATGGAAAACCAACCTACTGCAATGCATTGTGGTTAAATTTATTACAGCTTCATACCAGTAGCCTTTTTGTTTGTGATTATGGAAAATTAATTACTGCAACATACTCATGTTGTAGTCGTGGACATTTTTTGTATTTCTAAGATAGATCATGTTGACTGTATTGGCAGGTGCTGGAGTACGAGTATGAAGCCGAAATGGAGAGTGCTTACAGACAGAACATGCTGAAGAGTTTCAAAAAGACAATTGATGACGGATTCTTTCCATTCATTATTGTTGATGCTGTTTTTGACAGGATCAAACATTTTGAGGAATTCTGGAGCTATGCTAAATCAAAAGGCTTTCAGGTATTTTTGTAGAGATACCTGTGTATAAATGTTATATTTTGTTAGCTCACATGTATATGTAATGCTCAAGTGAGCTTTTCTGATCAAGCAATGAATGTCAGTCCATCCTTCCATCTGTCTACCAAAATTGATAAAATGAATATCTATTGTCCTAAAAAATAATGCCGCCCCCAAGGGTGTCGGTTTTTCCTTATGTGATCTATAGAAACATATCATCTCCTCTCAAATGCCATAATTAAAAGTTACTTCCTACAAATGAAGTATCCCTAAAATATGTGTACCAAATAACTTTTACGTCCGAATGTTGGTTTCAAAGAACATTTTTAAAAATTATCTATATTGCTCACATATTGTAAAACTGCCTATCCTCATTGAGCCGTATTTTCTACTTTGCTCAATGAATATCACATGAGTAACTACGTGCTCCAGAGCGAAATTTAGTCCACCTAAACCATCCGGAACTCCGCTATGGGATCAGACAAGTTGTTCGATGGTAAACTACAAGACAGATTGCAACTGAACCGTAATGAGCAAGAAGGTGTGACACTACATAGATGGCACCATCACATGCACCACTTGTAAATGTTCCCAAGACCAAGATAACTACGCCCAGGTACAAAAGGACATGAAAAGGAATACACCTTCCCCCAGAGGTACCTGCTAGAGTAGCAAGAGACTAATCTAATCAACACAGCGCTACCAGCCCCGGAAGTGGTTGGAGTAACACCCAATAGCAGCTACCACTTCCTACATCCCCCCACATTCACCATTAGTGCCCATGGGATGCGAAGACACTTTCCAGACAGTGGGAGTAGATTACAAATGACAATTGTATTATCTCAGTAATCAGGAAAGGTAATGTCATACCATTCCACATACCTCTGCAATAGACCAGTCCAATTTCATAGGAAAATTCCATAAATTGTTTCTACTTCACAGCAGTAGAAGAATGAGGGGATAAACATGCAGTGGACATAGTAATAGATGAACATCACCAGGGTTTTATAACTTTCTGGTCACAAGACCGGTTTAGACCTGTCTATTCTGAATAATTTGTATGTAGGAGCAAGGTTTACAACATCTGTCCCAGATATGGGGCATAGTCATATGATTAACTAGCCTCAGATGTCATGGATCTTTATAAGCATTCCCCCGGTCGATTCCATTGCTACAGAGGCTGCTCACTCTGAAGACCTGGGTCGCAGCAAACCGTATATGTTCCACATTCATAGTTAGATGTCTGGAATTAGATCTGAAGGCTCTTCAGTGCAACATACTTGTCTATTAAGTGTACCAGGCATGACGGAAATGTTGAAAGATTGGTATAGTACTAGGGATCCACTCTATCCTATCTGATTTCCTTACCTCCAGTTTGACTGTTAAGGAGATCTTGCCAATGACAATCCTCAGCTACCCGTTAGGTGCCTGTTCTGTATACTATGATTAGCAGGTAGCTGGAATCTTTATATGTACCAATAAAACCAGTTTAACATGATAGCTGAGTCTTCTATATATACCAATAAAACCAGTTTAACATGATAGCTGAGTCTTCTTTATGTACCAATAAAACCAGTTTAACATGATAGCTGAGTCTTCTATATGTACCAATAAAACCAGTTTAACATGATAGCTGAGTCTTCTATATATACCAATAAAACCAGTTTAACATGATAACTGAGTCTTCTTTATGTACCAATAAAACCAGTTTAACATGATAGCTGAGTCTTCTTTATGTACCAATAAAACCAGTTTAACATGATAGCTGAGTCTTCTATATGTACCAATAAAACCAGTTTAACATGATAGCTGAGTCTTCTATATGTACCAATAAAACCAGTTTAACATGATAGCTGAGTCTTCTATATGTACCAATAAAACCAGTTTAACATGATAGCTGGAGTCTTCTATATGTACCAATAAAACCAGTTTAACATGATAGCTGAGTCTTCTATATGTACCAATAAAACCAGTTTAACATGATAGCTGAGTCTTCTATATGTACCAATAAAACCAGTTTAACATGATAGCTGAGTCTTCTATATGTACCAATAAAACCAGTTTAACATGATAGCGGAGTCTTCTATATGTACTAATAAAACCAGTTTAACTTGATAGCTGAGTCTTCTATATACCAATAAAACCAGTTTAACATGATAGCCGAGTCTTCTATATGTACCAATAAAACCAGTTTAACATGATAGCTGAGTCTTCTATATGTACCATAAAACCAGTTTAACATGATAGCTGAGTCTTCTATATGTACCAATAAAACCAGTTTAACATGATAGCTGAGTCTTCTTTATGTACCAATAAAACCAGTTTAACATGATAGCGGAGTCTTCTATATGTACTAATAAAACCAGTTTAACATGATAGCTGAGTCTTCTATATATTCCAATAAAACCAGTTTAACATGATAGCTGAGTCTTCTATATGTACCAATAAAACCAGTTTAACATGATAGCTGAGTCTTCTATATGTACCAATAAAACCAGTTTAACATGATAGCTAAGTCTTCTATATGTACCAATAAAACCAGTTTAACATGATAGCTGAGTCTTCTATATGTACTAATAAAGACAGTTTAACATGATAGCTGAGTCTTCTATATGTACCAATAAAACCAGTTTAACATGATAGCTGAGTCTTCTATATATACCAATAAAACCAGTTTAACATGATAGCTGAGTCTTCTATATGTACCAATAAAACCAGTTTAACATGATAGCTGAGTCTCTATATGTACCATAAAAACAGTTAACATGATAGCTGGAGTCTTTATGTACCAATAAAACCAGTTTAACATGATAGCTGAGTCTTCTTATGTACCAATAAAACCAGTTAACATGATAGCTGAGTCTTCTATATATACCAATAAAACCAGTTTAACATGATAGCTGAGTCTTCTATATGTACCAATAAAACCAGTTAACATGATAGCTGGAGTCTTCTTTATGTACCAATAAAACCAGTTTAACATGATAGCTGGAGTCTTCTTTATGTACCAATAAAACCAGTTTAACATGATAGCTGAGTCTTCTTTATGTACCAATAAAACCAGTTTAACATGATAGCTGAGTCTTCTATATATACCAATAAAACCAGTTTAACATGATAGCTGAGTCTTCTATATGTACCAATAAAACCAGTTTAACATGATAGCTGAGTCTTCTTTATGTACCAATAAAACCAGTTTAACATGATAGCTGAGTCTTCTATATGTACCAATAAAACCAGTTTAACATGATAGCTGGAGTCTTCTATATGAACCAATAAAACCAGTTTAACATGATAGCTGAGTCTTCTATATGTACCAATAAAACCAGTTTAACATGATAGCTGGAGTCTTCTATATGAACCAATAAAACCAGTTTAACATGATAGCTGAGTCTTCTTTATGTACCAATAAAACCAGTTTAAACATGATAGCTGAGTCTTCTATATGTACAATAAACCAGTTTAACATGATAGCTGAGTCTTCTATATGTACCAAAAAACCAGTTTAACATGATAGCTGAGTCTTCTATATGTACCAATAAACCAGTTTAACATGATAGCTGAGTCTTTATGTACCAATAAAACCAGTTTAACATGATAGCTGAGTCTTCTATATGTACCAATAAACCAGTTTAACTGATAGCTGAGTCTTCTATATGTACCAATAAAACCAGTTTAACATGATAGCTGAGTCTTCTATATATACCAATAAAACCAGTTTAACATGATAGCTGAGTCTTCTTTATGTACCAATAAAACCAGTTTAACATGATAGATGGCTTCTATATGTACCAATAAAACCATTTTAACATGATAGCTGAGTCTTCTATATGTACCAATAAAACCAGTTTAACATGATAGCTGAGTCTTCTATATGTACCAATAAAACCAGTTTAACATGATAGCTGGAGTCTTCTATATGAACCAATAAAACCAGTTTAACATGATAGCTGAGTCTTCTATATGTACCAATAAAACCAGTTTAACATGATAGCTGAGTCTTCTATATGTACCAATAAAACCAGTTTAACATGATAGCTGAGTCTTCTTTATGTACCAATAAAACCAGTTTAACATGATAGCGGAGTCTTCTATATGTACTAATAAAACCAGTTTAACATGATAGCTGAGTCTTCTATATATACCAATAAAACCAGTTTAACATGATAGCCGAGTCTTCTATATGTACCAATAAAACCAGTTTAACATGATAGCTGAGTCTTCTATATGTACCAATAAAACCAGTTTAACATGATAGCTGAGTCTTCTATATATACCAATAAAACCAGTTTAACATGATAGCTGAGTCTTCTTTATGTACCAATAAAACCAGTTTAACATGATAGCGGAGTCTTCTATATGTACTAATAAAACCAGTTTAACATGATAGCTGAGTCTTCTATATATACCAATAAAACCAGTTTAACATGATAGCCGAGTCTTCTATATGTACCAATAAAACCAGTTTAACATGATAGCTGAGTCTTCTATATGTACCAATAAAACCAGTTTAACATGATAGCTGAGTCTTCTATATATACCAATAAAACCAGTTTAACATGATAGCTGAGTCTTCTATATGTACTAATAAAGACAGTTTAACATGATAGCTGAGTCTTCTATATGTACAATAAAACCAGTTTAACATGATAGCGGAGTCTTCTTTATGTACCAATAAAACCAATTTAACATGATAGCTGAGTCTTCTATATGTACCAATAAAACCAGTTTAACATGATAGCTGAGGTCTATATATACCAATAAAACCAGTTTAACATGATAGCGGAGTCTTCTATATGTACCAATAAAACCAGTTTAACATGATAGCTGAGTCTTCTATATGTACCAATAAAACCAGTTTAACATGATAGCTGAGTCCTCTTTATGTACCAATAAAACCAGTTTAACATGATAGCTGAGTCTTCTATATGTACCAATAAAACCAGTTGAACATGATAGCTGGAGTCCTCTATATGAACCAATAAAACCAGTTTAACATGATAGCTGAGTCTTCTATATGTACCAATAAAACCAGTTTAACATGATAGCTGGAGTCTTCTATATGAACCAATAAAACCAGTTTAACATGATAGCTGAGTCCTCTTTATGTACCAATAAAACCAGTTTAACATGATAGCTGAGTCTTCTATATGTACCAATAAAACCAGTTTAACATGATAGCTGGAGTCCTCTATATGAACCAATAAAACCAGTTTAACATGATAGCTGAGTCTTCTATATGTACCAATAAAACCAGTTTAACATGATAGCTGAGTCTTCTATATGTACCAATAAAACCAGTTTAACATGATAGCGGAGTCTTCTTTATGTACCAATAAAACCAGTTTAACATGATAGCTGAGTCTTCTATATGTACCAATAAAACCAGTTTAACATGATAGCTGGAGTCTTCTATATGTACCAATAAAACCAGTTTAACATGATAGCTGAGTCTTCTTTATGTACCAATAAAACCAGTTTAACATGATAGCGGAGTCTTCTATATGTACTAATAAAACCAGTTTAACTTGATAGCTGAGTCTTCTATATATACCAATAAAACCAGTTTAACATGAAAGCTGGAGTCTTCTTTATGTACCAATAAAACCAGTTTAACATGATAGCTGAGTCTTCTATATGTACCAATAAAACCAGTTTAACATGATAGCTGAGTCTTCTATATGTACCAATAAAACCAGTTTAACATGATAGCTGAGTCTTCTATATGTACCAATAAAACCAGTTTAACATAGCTGGAGTCTTCTTTATGTACCAATAAAACCAGTTTAACATGATAGCTGAGTCTTCTATATGTACCAATAAAACCAGTTTAACATGATAGCTGAGTCTTCTATATGTACAAATAAAACCAGTTTAACATGATAGCTGAGTCTTCTATATGTACCAATAAAACCAGTTTAACATGATAGCTGAGTCTTCTATATGTACCAATAAAACCAGTTTAACATGATAGCTGAGTTCTATATATACCAATAAAACCAGTTTAACATGATAGCGGAGTCTTCTATATGTACCAATAAAACCAGTTTAACATGATAGCT
>CM026404.1:39642279-39663557 GCA_014843695.1 Archivesica marissinica | reverse complement strand
GGCCAAAGTGTGAATTAGGTGTCAAAATTAAACATGAAATATTGTTTCAAATTTCTACCACATTCAAACCAATATATATTCAATTTTCAGAAACCGCTAATGACAATACATAAATAATAAACAATATTTTGAAATGTTTTGTTTTATTTGAATTAAATGAACTTTTTAAAGACATACATATACATCTCTAACTACACATACAATTGCAAATAGCAAGGAGTAAAACATTCATATGTTTATTATTTCATGTATTATATATGATAGTAGCAACTAGTACCAAATATTTAATTTCACTTCTGTTTTAAACAAAAAAACCATTTTGAACATTATTTTCAACTTTATTTTTAGATAGGCATTCAAAAAGTTTTCAAGCAATAAAATAATGATCTTCAAAATCATTAGAAACATTATTTCTGCTAAATATAATAGGGCTATACTGAGAAATGCACAAACACTCAGATCTGTAGATCACAGTTTTATTGTCGAATTGGTGATGTGAAAAAGTAACCAATTTCCACAAATTATCTTACACTTGGGACAAGTTCTAAAGTGTCTTATTGATTTTGTTAAAATTGCAAAATATTACTTTGTCGTAATGTTTAACATTATTCCATTCATATTCAAAATTATGTAGACTCAGTTTGGGCAATATTTAGATGTAGAATAACGTAAAATGCAGGAAAATCAAAATATGTAGTAATAATATTAATTGAACATTGGTAGTTGCACACTAGAAGGAAACAAGGTTGTTAGTATGACTGTGGATTTGGTATTGATCTCAGTATTTCACTAACTGTAGATGATTGTTCAATGAATTTCATATTCACTACATCCCATCCCATTTGGCATCATAGTAATAAGATTATATAATACCACAGTGGGAGAATTTTACAAAATTATCATTCCAATGTGTAACTTCACATGTAAATATGTTACAACAAAATACAAATTGTATCAAACATTTATCAGTTCATAATGATTGTAGAAAAGCATTCAATCCAATTGTTTTACCATCATACTATTGGAAATGTATGATACACATTTAAGTCATGGTAAAATAGTAATAAATGATTTCATCATGTACATAGTCATGGTGAAATAGTAATAAATGATTTCATCATGTACATAGTCATGGTGAAATAGTAATAAATGATTTCATCATGTACATAGTCATGGTGAAATAGTAATAAATGATTTCATCATGTACATAGTCATGGTGAAATAGTAATAAATGATTTCATCATGTACATAGTCATGGTGAAATAGTAATAAATGATTTCATCATGTACATAGTCATGGTGAAATCTTACACTTTGGACAATTATACCAACGTGTTAATATCACACAACACATATCAAAACACCCTAACAATTTTCTTAAACACCATCTCGGGTAGACAATGATGAACCCTCGTTCAATTGCGCTGTCAGAATTTTCAAGTTTTTAAGCAAACAGTATAGACCATGATCTGACCACTCAGTTGTGCATGGGCTGATCTGTGTCAACACTAATTGCAATAATCCATAGCTTGGCCAACTCAATTAAACATGCTTAATGTTTTAATGAAAGGATACTGCTACTGCTACTGCTACTGCTACTGCTACTGCTACTGCTACTGCTATTCCTCTTGCTTGTCGTATTGCCCACGAGACTATGTACCTGCATTGCATGGCGATATTGACTCCGATAGCATGGTCCTTCTTGACCACCAATGCACACCAAGCACGAGCAACTCAAGTCATTGCAGACAAGCTTCCCTGGCTCTCCAGGCTTTGTAGTGACAATATGGAAGGATTACATACCCTTTACCGTTTTGATATCTGCTGTTTTCAAAGGCACCTGTCGGTTTAGATTGAGTTGTGGCACATATATCACTCTCTGATTCAGTGAATGTTGTGTTTGAACAAGTGCTAAGTAAGCTTGGTAGGCGTTTTTGATTACCCTGCCCCCCAAGATCATTCTTTGCAACCTCATTTTGATAGCTGCCCCTAATCCATCACTGGGACCCTTACCATGACCTCCTTATTTACATTTCTGCTCCTCAATTTTCCTGGGAAAGGAAACTTTACTATCAGTTTCTCCATGTTACAATGTCAGTTCATTGACCTACATGAATATGGAATATAATATTGGTATGTTGCAATAAACTCTGTAATGTGTCCCCAGCGTAAGATTTGTGGTATTTAAAAATATATGCTAGAAAATCAGTTATAGATGTATACATGTGATAAGAATGATATATTCTTATAATGAGACAATTAAAATTGGTGTTTAACACCACACATTATAAGGTACATCATCTAGTAAATAAATATGACTTATTTTAGATGAATACTACATTTTAATGTAATATTTTAACTTACTTAAATATATCTAAATCCATGATAAAAAGTTGTTTAAATGCAAAAGCAATATACAGGTTTGCTAAACTGACACATTACAAATGTGTGGTGATTATTTAACCCATTCAACACCAAGTAACTCACATGGACTGGTCCATGATATTCATAAACCAATAAATGAATCAGAAAATCACATTTGAACAAGTTCATTTATCAAAATGGGTAATTATGTCTAAAAATAGTCATATCACTGACAAAAAGTGCAGATCCTGATGAGACGGCTCGTCACGAGCCGGCTCATCTGGATCTACACTTTTTGTAAGCCTATTTAGAGGTCTGTGGTGTTGAAAGGGTTAAGGACAATCAATGGCAGTGTGTCAATTTCACATGTCAAAAAATCTTACACTAGGGACATGAGATAAAACCATGCAGAAATTTGACAGGTGTCAGTTTTAAATAAGTTCTACTTCATGTGAACTTTTCATGTGAACTTCTATGGACATGCTCATCTTAAAAATACAGAATATTGAAAATTTATATATTGTGTACATTTGAACACAAAATCTTATACTCGGGACAATCCTGGTTCATGAAATACAAACAACTGTTACTCAATAATTGAGCATGTTTATATTCAATTTTTCAATGTTCCACAAACCAAAAACATTACTCTTTAATAAAATATAGTACTACACCCAATGTGTATCATCATAACGGAATACTGAGTGTGTACTTTAAAAATAAGCATTTTTTCATGCATAATTTTGTTTATGGGTAGTCAACTTGATTCATGCACACTATAAATAGACAATGCATAGTAAAAATGGAGTTAGGTCATAGCTGCAGTGTCAAGGTGTAAGTAGCAGAACACATTAGTCTCCTCGGGGAATATGTTGTTGTTATATTTTAATTTAAAAACTGTGTTTAAGTGAAACTGTCACACTGATATCTTACACCTGGGACATTTTTTACAACAATATTTATCATAACTTTGTAACGAAATGTCCGATTAAGCTGAAACTTTGTGTGAATTGTAAGCACTATTGGACACAAATAATAGACCAACGGATTATGTCTAAAACTATTTTATTTAATCTGTATTAAACAGATGGCTTAATTTTTTTTGGAAATCACCCAAATGGTGTTCTTCTTTTTATCACATTATCATTGTGACCAGTAATCTGTTACGTGACCAGTAATCTGTTAAGTGACCAGTAATCTGTTACGTGACCAGTAATCTGTTAAGTGACCAGTAATCTGTTAAGTGACCAGTAATCTGTTACGTGACCAGTAATCTGTTAAGTGACCAGTAATCTGTTAAGTGACCAGTAATCTGTTAAGTGACCAGTAATCTGTTAAGTGACCAGTAATCTGTTAAGTGACCAGTAATCTCAGTAATCTGTTAAGTGACCAGTAATCTGTTAAGTGACCAGTAATCTGTTAAGTGACCAGTAATCTGTTAAGTGACCAGTAATCTCAGTAATCTGTTAAGTGACCAGTAATCTGTTAAGTGACCAGTAATCTGTTAAGTGACCAGTAATCTGTTAAGTGACCAGTAATCTCAGTAATCTGTTAAGTGACCAGTAATCTGTTAAGTGACCAGTAATCTGTTACGTGACCAGTAATCTGTTAAGTGACCAGTAATCTGTTAAGTGACCAGTAATCTCAGTAATCTGTTAAGTGACCAGTAATCTGTTAAGTGACCAGTAATCTCAGTAATCTGTTAAGTGACCAGTAATCTGTTAAGTGACCAGTAATCTGTTAAGTGACCAGTAATCTGTTAAGTGACCAGTAATCTCTGTAATCTGTTAAGTGACCAGTAATCTGTTAAGTGACCAGTAATCTGTTAAGTGACCAGTAATCTGTTAAGTGACCAGTAATCTCAGTAATCTGTTAAGTGACCAGTAATCTGTTAAGTGACCAGTAATCTGTTAAGTGACCAGTAATCTGTTAAGTGACCAGTAATCTCAGTAATCTGTTAAGTGACCAGTACTCTGTTAAGTGACCAGTAATCTGTTAAGTGACCAGTAATCTGTTAAGTGACCAGTAATCTGTTAAGTGACCAGTAATCTGTTAAGTGACCAGTAATCTGTTAAGTGACCAACTTTAATTTGTTAGCACTACAATTATTGTTATTCAGTAATTGTGCTCAGTTATGATTTGGTATTATTAATTATTTGGGGTAAGAAATTCACCAACAAATTGCTCATTTATATCTCTATATGCAACCATATTTGCCCCATTATAACTTGGCTAGTTTTATTACATTACACAAGCAAGTCACACAAGCAAGACCTTTGATCTCCTGACTGGTATGATGCCAACAAATACTTGTATAATCGAGGTCAATCAGCCACCTGTCACTTGTTTATATGTTTGCCAATTCAATTTTTTTTTGCCAAATGGGGAAATTGTGATCGCCAGTTGAAACTGTGTGTCAAACTATGAACCATGTAGAGGTCACTAGTGGAAACCCTGTATGTTTTAAACTATGAACCTTGTAGAGGTCGCTAGTGGATACCCTGTATGTTTTAAACTATGAACCTTGTAGAGGTCGCTAGTGGATACCTGTATGTTTCAAACTATGAACCTTGTAGATGACGCTAGTGGATACCTGTATGTTTCAAACTATGAACCTTGTAGATGACGCTAGTGGATACCTGTATGTTTCAAACTATGAACCTTGTAGATGACGCTAGTGGATACCCTGTATGTTTCAAACTATGAACCTTGTAGATGACGCTAGTGGATACCCTGTATGTTTCAAACTATGAACCTTGACAGTTGTAGAGGTCACTAGTGGAAACCCTGTATGTTTTAAACTATGAACCTTGTAGAGGTCACTAGTGGATACCCTGTATGTTTCAAACTATGAACCTTGTAGAGGTCGCTAGTGGATACTTGTATGTTTTAAACTATGAACCTTGTAGAGGTCGCTAGTGGAAACCCTGTATGTTTTAAACTATGAACCTTGTAGATGACGCTAGTGGATACTTGTATGTTTCAAACTATGAACCTTGTAGAGGTCGCTAGTGGATACCCTGTATGTTTTAAACTATGAACCTTGTAGAGGTCACTAGTGGATACCCTGTATGTTTCAAACTATGAACCTTGTAGAGGTCGCTAGTGGATACTTGTATGTTTTAAACTATGAACCTTGTAGAGGTCGCTAGTGGAAACCCTGTATGTTTTAAACTATGAACCTTGTAGATGACGCTAGTGGATACTTGTATGTTTCAAACTATGAACCTTGTAGAGGTCGCTAGTGGATACCCTGTATGTTTTAAACTATGAACCTTGTAGAGGTCACTAGTGGATACCCTGTATGTTTCAAACTATGAACCTTGTAGAGGTCGCTAGTGGATACTTGTATGTTTTAAACTATGAACCTTGTAGAGGTCGCTAGTGGATACCCTGTATGTTTTAAACTATGAACCTTGTAGAGGTCACTAGTGGATACCCTGTATGTTTCAAACTATGAACCTTGTAGAGGTCGCTAGTGGATACTTGTATGTTTTAAACTATGAACCTTGTAGAGGTCGCTAGTGGATACCCTGTATGTTTCAAACTATGAACCTTGTAGATGACGCTAGTGGATACCTGTATGTTTCAAACTATGAACATTGTAGAGGACGCTAGTGGATACCCTGTATGTTTCAAACTATGAACCTTGTAGAGTCGGTAGCTAATATTGTCTTATTACCAAATAATTGTTTTTGTCAATGAATTATAAAAAAGAAATTTAATTGCACACACCACCACACTAAAAGTGTTGCTCTTGAAAAGAATTGTATGAACCACCCTGACACTGTCATTTCTCCTACAGGTGTACACCACAGAGCTACAGTGTGACGTGTCCATCTGCTCAAAGAGGAATACTCACAAACGTACACAGAGAGAGCTTGAAAAGGTAGCCATTGTAAAGTAAAGGATGTTTACCATTTCATATGCCATTTCTTTGATAAATGTTATAGTGTCCATTTTCATGTATTGCATGTAACATGTTGTCAGTATTTACTAATTATATGAAATTCAAGAAAAATATTATGAAATTAATAGTATGTTTTGAATTAATTCAGTTACAGAACAAATGGGAGGAAACCCCAAGTCACTACATCAAGTTGGATATAAGATCGTTGCTTCAGGAAGATTCCATTACTGATGTAGGTATTATTAGCCAAGATTTCAATGAAATCCTGATTATATTATTGGTCTGGTAATTTCTAGAGCGGAATGAAAGGGCACCCCATCCTGCTCTCATTTAGCCTGCCGTTTGCCCGATTGTTCCACCTTTTCCTAAAATGTTGTGCCCTACTGCTCGAACTAGAGCCTGCACAAACTGAACAAAATGTACACACACAACTCGGCGTAGCGGATAAGTGGTCCAGTGGTTAACACGCTCGTCTTGTAATCCAGAACTCACAGGTTTCATACCTGCTACACCATACTAAAATGACTCGTATTGTAGTCCAGAACTCACAGGTTTCATACCTGCTACACCATACTAAAATGACTCGTATTGTAGTCCAGAACTCACAGGTTTCATACCTGCTACACCATACTAAAATGACTCGTATTGTAGTCCAGAACTCACAGGTTTCATACCTGCTACACCATACTAAAATGACTCGTATTGTAGTCCAGAACTCACAGGTTTCATACCTGCTACACCATACTAAAATGACTCGTATTGTAGTCCAGAACTCACAGGTTTCATACCTGCTACACCATACTAAAATGACTCGTATTGTAGTCCAGAACTCACAGGTTTCATACCTGCTACACCATACTAAAATGACTCGTATTGTAGTCTTTCGGATGAGACTGTATACTAAGTTCTCATGTCGGTTCTTTATACCATGCACATAAGAGAACCAGAGGAGACTTGGAAATGGGTCTTTATCATTGCACTAGCCTCCAAAAATCTGAAATGACTTGATCTCTTCATGTGTTGCTGATAGGCAACCGGTAACGACAATAAATAAACGTAAAACCGGTAACGACGATAAATAAACATAAAACCGGTAGCGACGATAAATAAACCTAAAACCGGTAGCGACGATAAATAAACGTAAAACCGGTAACGACGATAAATAAACATAAAACCGGTAGCGACGATAAATAAACGTAAAACCGGTAACTACGATAAATAAACGTAAAACACATGCAGCTCATCAGAAATAAAATGAAAGTGAAATTGCAGTTAATACCTAGTCTAAAGCTATTAGCATCATAGACTACCAAGGTTCAGCTAGATGACAGCAATAAATAAATTGTTAGGTATTGTCATTAGTTTGCATCAATACATCCATATGCAAAAACTCAATTATCCAGTCGGAACAAACTGACTTTTTTACTTTAGCACTGGAACAAGCTGACTTTTTTTACTTTAGCACTCTCTTATAAGACGGGAACCCATTTTGAGGCCATAATCTGGAGATAAAAGACTTCTTCTAATCTGGATTATTTGGTAAATAAAAACTTCATAAATCGAGGTAATTTACTTGTAAATTCACACACACTAGAGCATCTGTTAGCAGATCAGAATGAGTATAACTGAATATGGAAATATACAGTAATAGTAACCCATGTCTCCCTGTGCAGCACATTGTAAGTAAACACTAAGTATTTACTGCATATATTAGCATGATATATGATTGTATATAGGTTGAGATGGAGGATATGGACACCGCTATTGCTGCACCAGTGTTACCCAAGCCGAGTACTGAGGAGGAAGTGGAGGCAGGGGTAAGTATGTTGCAATGTGGGCCCACCGTGCTTTCATAATGAAATTAACAAAGGAGATCTGCCATATTTTGCATAAAGCATAAGGCATAAAACTGGTAAGTTTTTACCCATGTACTTAACAATGACCAGCAACAATGCAGGGGAGGGGATAAATGCAACATGGCTGTAATGGTAAAACTAGGGATGGCAAAACGTGCTCATTTTGGCTTTCCAATATTCTTATGATCTTCCGAATGAATATTCACTAATTTCTTGAACTTGTGAAAGTTACTCCTTTTCACTAACTTATTTCAGCGCTTGTGAGGCAGTATAATTTGGAAACGGTGGCTTGATAGATTTCTGTATTGTTAGCCTAATCTTTTATTTAATAAATGTTAAATATTTTTAGACAACACAATCTCTTTTTACTGTGTTTTCATTGAACTGGCATTGTCTGACCGGTCAGAAATTTCAATGTGACTTGTGCCACTATTGGATATACGTGTTCATTTTGACGTCGCCATTCTAGAGATTTACAGCAATTACAGTTTCATTTAGTTCAATTGTTCTTTTTCATTCCTTTCAGTACTAAGAAGTTTACTAGAATGTACTAATCAATAGTAGCACTTGTCATTATATGATCATATGATGCACCAACTACACAATGGTCAATAACATTGATATGATGCACCAACTACACACTGGTCAATAACATTGATATGATGCACCAACTACACACTGGTCAATATCATTGATATGATGCACCAACTACACAGTGGTCAATAACATTGATATGATGCACCAACTACACACTGGTCAATAACATTGATATGATGCACCAACTACACACTGGTCAATATCATTGATATGATGCACCAACTACACAGTGGTCAATAACATTGATATGATGCACCAACTACACAGTGGTCAATAACATTGATATGATGCACCAACTACACAGTGGTCAATAACATTGATATGATGCACCAACTACACACTGGTCAATAACATTGATAAGATGCACAAACTACACAGTGGTCAATAACATTGATATGATGCACCAACTACACAGTGGTCAATATCATTGATATGATGCACCAACTACACACTGGTCAATAACATTGATATGATGCACCAACTACACAGTGGTCAATAACATTGATAAGATGCACCAACTACACAGTGGTCAATAACATTGATAAGATGCACCAACTACACAGTGGTCAATATCATTGATATGATGCACCAACTACACACTGGTCAATAACATTGATATGATGCACCAACTACACAGTGGTCAATAACATTGATAAGATGCACCAACTACACAGTGGTAAATAACATTGATATGATGCACCAACTACACAGTGGTAAATAACATTGATATGATGCACCAACTACACAGTGGTCAATAACATTGATATGATGCACCAACTACACAGTGGTCAATAACATTGATATGATGCACCAACTACACAGTGGTAAATAACATTGATAAGATGCACCAACTACACAGTGGTCAATATCATTGATATGATGCACCAACTACACACTGGTCAATAACATTGATATGATGCACCAACTACACAGTGGTCAATAACATTGATATGATGCACCAACTACACAGTGGTAAATAACATTGATATGATGCACCAACTACACAGTGGTAAATAACAGTGATATGATGCACCAACTACACAGTGGTAAACAACATTGATATGATGCACCAACTACACAGTGGTAAATAACAGTGATATGATGCACCAACTACACAGTGGTCAATATCATTGATATGATGCACCAACTACACAGTGGTAAATAACAGTGATATGATGCACCAACTACACAGTGGTCAATATTATTGATAAGATGCACCAACTACACAGTGGTAAATAACATTGATATGATGAACCAACTACACAGTGGTCAATAACATTGATATGACGCACCAACTACACAGTGGTAAATAACATTGATATGATGCACCAACTATACAGTGGTAAAATAACATTGATAAGATGCACCAACTAGACAGTGGTCAATAACATTGATGTGATGAACCAACTACACAGTGGTAAACAACATTGATATGATGAACCAACTACACAGTGGTCAATAACATTGATATGATGCACCAACTACACAGTGGTCAATATTATTGATAAGATGCACCAACTACACAGTGGTAAATAACATTGATATGATGAACCAACTACACAGTGGTCAATAACATTGATATGACGCACCAACTACACAGTGGTAAATAACATTGATATGATGCACCAACTATACAGTGGTAAAATAACATTGATAAGATGCACCAACTAGACAGTGGTCAATAACATTGATGTGATGAACCAACTACACAGTGGTAAATAACATTGATACGATGAACCAACTACACAGTGGTCAATAACATTGATATGATGCACCAACTACACAGTGGTCAATAACATTGATATGATGCACCAACTACACAGTGGTAAATAACATTGATATGATGAACCAACTACACAGTGGTCAATAACATTGATATGATGCACCAACTACACAGTGGTCAATAACATTGATATGAAGCACCAACTACACAGTGGTAAATAACATTGATATGATGCACCAACTACACAGTGGTAAATAACATTGATATGATGCACCAACTACACAGTGGTCAATAACATTGATATGATGCACCAACTACACAGTGGTAAATAACATTGATATGATGCACCAACTACACAGTGGTCAATAACATTGATATGATGCACCAACTACACAGTGTCAATAACATTGATAAGATGCACCAACTACACAGTGGTCAATAACATTGATATGATGCACCAACTACACAGTGGTCAATAACATTGATATGATGCACCAACTACACTGTGTCAATAACATTGATATGATGCACCAACTACACAGTGGTCAATAACATTGATAAGATGCACCAACTACACAGTGGTAAATAACATTGATATGATGCACCAACTACACAGTGGTAAATAACAGTGATATGATGCACCAACTACACAGTGGTCAATAACATTGATATGATGCACCAACTACACAGTGGTCAATAACATTGATATGATGCACCAACTACACAGTGGTCAATAACATTGATATGATGCACCAACTACACAGTGGTCAATATCATTGATATGATGCACCAACTACACACTGGTCAATAACATTGATATGATGCACCAACTACACAGTGGTCAATAACATTGATAAGATGCACCAACTACACAGTGGTCAATAACATTGATAAGATGCACCAACTACACAGTGGTCAATATCATTGATATGATGCACCAACTACACACTGGTCAATAACATTGATATGATGCACCAACTACACAGTGGTCAATCACATTGATAAGATGCACCAACTACACAGTGGTAAATAACATTGATATGATGCACCAACTACACAGTGGTAAATAACAGTGATATGATGCACCAACTACACAGTGGTAAACAACATTGATATGATGCACCAACTACACAGTGGTAAATAACAGTGATATGATGCACCAACTACACAGTGGTCAATATCATTGATAAGATGCACCAACTACACAGTGGTCAATAACAGTGATATGATGCACCAACTAAACAGTGGTCAATAACAGTGATATGACGCACCAACTACACAGTGGTCAATCACATTGATAAGATGCACCAACTACACAGTGGTAAATAACATTGATATGATGCACCAACTACACACTGGTCAATAACATTGATATGATGCACCAACTACACAGTGGTCAATAACATTGATAAGATGCACCAACTACACAGTGGTAAATAACATTGATATGATGCACCAACTACACAGTGGTAAATAACAGTGATATGATGCAGCAACTACACAGTGGTAAACAACATTGATATGATGCAGCAACTACACAGTGGTAAACAACATTGATATGATGAACCAACTACACAGTGGTCAATAACATTGATATGATGCACCAACTACACTGTGTCAATAACATTGATAAGATGCACCAACAACACAGTGGTCAATAACATTGATAAGATACACCAACTACACAGTGGTAAATAACATTGATATGATGAACCAACTACACTGTGTCAATAACATTGATATGATGCACCAACTACACAGTGGTCAATAACATTGATATGAAGCACCAACTACACAGTGGTCAATAACATTGATATGATGCACCAACTACACAGTGGTCAATAACATTGATATGATGCACCAACTACACAGTGGTCAATAACATTGATATGATGCACCAACTACACAGTGGTAAATAACATTGATATGATGCACCAACTACACAGTGGTAAATAACATTGATAAGATGCACCAACTACACAGTGATAAATAACATTGATATGATGCACCAACCACACAGTGGTCAATAACATTGATATGATGCACCAACTACTCAGTGGTAAATAACATTGATATGATGCACCAACTACACAGTGGTAAATAACATTGATATGATGCACCAACTACACAGTGGTAAACAACATTGATAAGATGCACCAACTACACAGTGATCAATAACATTGATATGATGCACCAACTACACAGTGGTCAATAACATTGATAAGATGCACCAACTACACAGTGGTAAATAACATTGATAAGATGCACCAACTACACAGTGGTATATAACATTGATATGATGCACCAACTACACAGTGGTAAATAACAGTGATATGATGCACCAACTACACAGTGGTGAACAACATTGATATGATGCAGCAACTACACAGTGGTCAATAACATTGATAAGATGCACCAACTACACAGTGGTCAATAACATTGATAAGATGCACCAACTACACAGTGGTCAATATCATTGATATGATGCACCAACTACACACTGGTCAATAACATTGATATGATGCACCAACTACACAGTGGTCAATAACATTGATAAGATGCACCAACTACACAGTGGTAAATAACATTGATATGATGCACCAACTACACAGTGGTAAATAACATTGATATGATGCACCAACTACACAGTGGTAAACAACATTGATATGATGCACCAACTACACAGTGGTAAATAACATTGATATGATGCACCAACTACACAGTGGTCAATAACATTGATAAGATGCACCAACTACACAGTGGTCAATAACATTGATATGATGCACCAACTACACAGTGGTCAATAACATTGATATGATGCACCAACTACACAGTGGTCAATAACATTGATATGATGCACCAACTACACAGTGGTCAATAACATTGATATGATGCACCAACTACACAGTGGTCAATAACATTGATAAGATGCACCAACTACACAGTGGTCAATAACATTGATAAGATGCACCAACTACACAGTGGTCAATATCATTGATATGATGCACCAACTACACACTGGTCAATAACATTGATATGATGCACCAACTACACAGTGGTCAATAACATTGATAAGATGCACCAACTACACAGTGGTAAATAACATTGATATGATGCACCAACTACACAGTGGTAAATAACAGTGATATGATGCACCAACTACACAGTGGTAAACAACATTGATATGATGCACCAACTACACAGTGGTAAATAACAGTGATATGATGCACCAACTACACAGTGGTCAATATCATTGATAAGATGCACCAACTACACAGTGGTCAATAACAGTGATATGATGCACCAACTAAACAGTGGTCAATAACAGTGATATGATGCACCAACTACACAGTGGTCAATACATTGATAAGATGCACCAACTACACAGTGGTAAATAACATTGATATGATGCACCAACTACACACTGGTCAATAACATTGATATGATGCACCAACTACACAGTGGTCAATAACATTGATATGATGCACCAACTACACAGTGTAAATAACATTGATATGATGCACCAACTACACAGTGGTAATATGTGGGTGTCAATAACATTGATAGATGCACCAACAACAGTGGTAATAACATTGATAGATCACCAACTACACAGTGGTAAATAACATTGATATGATGAACCAACTACACTGTGTCAATAACATTGATATGATGCACCAACTACACAGTGGTCAATAACATTGATATGATGCACCAACTACACAGTGGTCAATAACATTGATATGATGCACCAACTACACAGTGGTAAATAACATTGATATGATGCACCAACTACACAGTGGTCAATAACATTGATATGATGCACCAACTACACAGTGGTCAATAACATTGATAAGATGCACCAACTACACAGTGGTAAATAACATTGATATGATGCACCAACTACACAGTGGTAAATAACAGTGATATGATGCACCAACTACACAGTGGTAAACAACATTGATATGATGCACCAACTACACAGTGGTAAACAACATTGATATGATGAACCAACTACACAGTGGTCAATAACATTGATATGATGCACCAACTACACTGTGTCAATAACATTGATAAGATGCACCAACTACACAGTGGTCAATAACATTGATAAGATGCACCAACTACACAGTGGTAAATAACATTGATATGATGAACCAACTACACAGTGTCAATAACATTGATATGATGCACCAACTACACAGTGGTAAATAACATTGATATGATGCACCAACTACACAGTGGTAAAAACATTGATATGATGCACCAACTACACAGTGGTCAATAACATTGATATGATGCACCAACTACACAGTGGTCAATAACATTGATAAGATGCACCAACTACACAGTGGTCAATAACATTGATATGATGCACCAACTACACAGTGGTCAATAACATTGATATGATGCACCAACTACACAGTGGTCAATAACATTGATAAGATGCACCAACTACACAGTGGTAAATAACATTGATATGATGCACCAACTACACAGTGGTCAATAACATTGATATGATGCACCAACTACACAGTGGTCAATAACATTGATATGATGCACCAACTACACAGTGGTAAATAACATTGATATGATGCACCAACTACACAGTGGTAAATAACATTGATATGATGCACCAACTACACAGTGGTAAATAACATTGATATGATGCACCAACTACACAGTGGTAAATAACATTGATATGATGAACCAACTACACAGTGGTCAATAACATTGATATGATGCACCAACTACACTGTGTCAATAACATTGATAAGATGCACCAACTACACAGTGGTCAATAACATTGATAAGATGCACCAACTACACAGTGGTAAATAACATTGATATGATGAACCAACTACACTGTGTCAATAACATTGATATGATGCACCAACTACACAGTGGTCAATAACATTGATATGAAGCACCAACTACACAGTGGTCAATAACATTGATATGATGCACCAACTACACAGTGGTCAATAACATTGATATGATGCACCAACTACACAGTGGTCAATAACATTGATATGATGCACCAACTACACAGTGGTAAATAACATTGATATGATGCACCAACTACACAGTGGTAAATAACATTGATAAGATGCACCAACTACACAGTGATAAATAACATTGATATGATGCACCAACCACACAGTGGTCAATAACATTGATATGATGCACCAACTACTCAGTGGTAAATAACATTGATATGATGCACCAACTACACAGTGGTAAATAACATTGATATGATGCACCAACTACACAGTGGTAAATAACATTGATAAGATGCACCAACTACACAGTGGTCAATAACATTGATATGATGCACCAACTACACAGTGGTAAATAACATTGATAAGATGCACCAACTACACAGTGGTAAATAACATTGATATGATGCACCAACTACACAGTGGTAAATAACATTGATATGATGCACCAACTACACAGTGGTCAATAACATTGATATGATGCACCAACTACACAGTGGTCAATAACATTGATATGATGCACCAACTACACAGTGGTCAATAACATTGATATGATGCACCAACTACACAGTGGTCAATAACATTGATATGATGCACCAACTACACAGTGGTCAATAACATTGATATGATGCACCAACTACACAGTGGTCAATAACATTGATATGATGCACCAACTACACAGTGGTAAATAACATTGATATGATGCACCAACTACACAGTGGTAAATAACATTGATATGATGCACCAACTACACAGTGGTAAACAACATTGATATGATGCACCAACTACACAGTGGTAAATAACATTGATATGATGCACCAACTACACAGTGGTCAATAACATTGATAAGATGCACCAACTACACAGTGGTCAATAACATTGATATGATGCACCAACTACACAGTGGTCAATAACATTGATATGATGCACCAACTACACAGTGGTCAATAACATTGATATGATGCACCAACTACACAGTGGTCAATAACATTGATATGATGCACCAACTACACAGTGGTCAATAACATTGATAAGATGCACCAACTACACAGTGGTCAATAACATTGATAAGATGCACCAACTACACAGTGGTCAATATCATTGATATGATGCACCAACTACACACTGGTCAATAACATTGATATGATGCACCAACTACACAGTGGTCAATCACATTGATAAGATGCACCAACTACACAGTGGTAAATAACATTGATATGATGCACCAACTACACAGTGGTAAATAACAGTGATATGATGCACCAACTACACAGTGGTAAACAACATTGATATGATGCACCAACTACACAGTGGTAAATAACAGTGATATGATGCACCAACTACACAGTGGTCAATATCATTGATAAGATGCACCAACTACACAGTGGTCAATAACAGTGATATGATGCACCAACTAAACAGTGGTCAATAACAGTGATATGACGCACCAACTACACAGTGGTCAATCACATTGATAAGATGCACCAACTACACAGTGGTAAATAACATTGATATGATGCACCAACTACACACTGGTCAATAACATTGATATGATGCACCAACTACACAGTGGTCAATAACATTGATAAGATGCACCAACTACACAGTGGTAAATAACATTGATATGATGCACCAACTACACAGTGGTAAATAACAGTGATATGATGCACCAACTACACAGTGGTAAACAACATTGATATGATGCACCAACTACACAGTGGTAAATAACATTGATATGATGAACCAACTACACAGTGGTCAATAACATTGATATGATGCACCAACTACACTGTGTCAATAACATTGATAAGATGCACCAACTACACAGTGGTCAATAACATTGATAAGATGCACCAACTACACAGTGGTAAATAACATTGATATGATGAACCAACTACACTGTGTCAATAACATTGATATGATGCACCAACTACACAGTGGTCAATAACATTGATATGATGCACCAACTACACAGTGGTCAATAACATTGATATGATGCACCAACTACACAGTGGTAAATAACATTGATATGATGCACCAACTACACAGTGGTCAATAACATTGATATGATGCACCAACTACACAGTGGTCAATAACATTGATAAGATGCACCAACTACACAGTGGTAAATAACATTGATATGATGCACCAACTACACAGTGGTAAATAACAGTGATATGATGCACCAACTACACAGTGGTAAACAACATTGATATGATGCACCAACTACACAGTGGTAAACAACATTGATATGATGAACCAACTACACAGTGGTCAATAACATTGATATGATGCACCAACTACACTGTGTCAATAACATTGATAAGATGCACCAACAACACAGTGGTCAATAACATTGATAAGATGCACCAACTACACAGTGGTAAATAACATTGATATGATGAACCAACTACACTGTGTCAATAACATTGATATGATGCACCAACTACACAGTGGTAAATAACATTGATATGATGCACCAACTACACAGTGGTCAATAACATTGATATGATGCACCAACTACACAGTGGTCAATAACATTGATAAGATGCACCAACTACACAGTGGTCAATAACATTGATAAGATGCACCAACTACACAGTGGTCAATAACATTGATATGATGCACCAACTACACACTGGTCAATAACATTGATATGATGCACCAACTACACAGTGGTCAATAACATTGATATGATGCACCAACTACACAGTGGTAAATAACATTGATATGATGCACCAACTACACAGTGGTAAATAACAGTGATATGATGCACCAACTACACAGTGGTAAACAACATTGATATGATGCACCAACTACACAGTGGTAAATAACATTGATATGATGCACCAACTACACAGTGTCAATAACATTGATAAGATGCACCAACTACACAGTGGTCAATAACATTGATATGATGCACCAACTACACAGTGGTCAATAACATTGATATGATGCACCAACTACACAGTGGTCAATAACATTGATATGATGCACCAACTACACAGTGGTCAATAACATTGATATGATGCACCAACTACACAGTGGTCAATAACATTGATATGATGCACCAACTACACAGTGGTCAATAACATTGATATGATGCACCAACTACACAGTGGTCAATAACATTGATATGATGCACCAACTACACAGTGGTCAATAACATTGATATGATGCACCAACTACACAGTGGTCAATAACATTGATATGATGCACCAACTACACAGTGGTAAAGATGCACCAACTACACAGTGGTAAATAACATTGATATGATGCACCAACTACACAGTGGTAAATAACATTGATATGATGCACCAACTACACAGTGGTAAATAACATTGATATGATGCACCAACTACACAGTGATCAATAACATTGATATGATGCACCAACCACACAGTGGTCAATAACATTGATATGATGCACCAACTACTCAGTGGTAAATAACATTGATATGATGCACCAACTACACAGTGGTAAATAACATTGATATGATGCACCAACTACACAGTGGTAAACAACATTGATAAGATGCACCAACTACACAGTGGTAAATAACATTGATATGATGCACCAACTACACAGTGGTAAATAACATTGATATGATGCACCAACTACACAGTGGTCAATAACATTGATATGATGCACCAACTACACAGTGGTCAATAACATTGATATGATGCACCAACTACACAGTGGTAAATAACATTGATATGATGCACCAACTACACAGTGGTAAATAACATTGATATGATGCACCAACTACACAGTGGTAAATAACATTGATATGATGCACCAACTACACAGTGGTAAATAACATTGATATGATGCACCAACTACACAGTGGTAAATAACATTGATATGATGCACCAACTACACAGTGGTAAATAACATTGATATGATGCACCAACTACACAGTGGTCAATAACATTGATAAGATGCACCAACTACACAGTGGTAAATAACATTGATAAGATGCACCAACTACACAGTGGTAATAACATTGATATGATGCACCAACTACACAGTGGTAAATAACATTGATATGATGCACCAACTACACAGTGGTCAATAACATTGATATGATGCACCAACTACACAGTGGTCAATAACATTGATATGATGCACCAACTACACAGTGGTCAATAACATTGATATGATGCACCAACTACACAGTGGTCAATAACATTGATATGATGCACCAACTACACAGTGGTCAATAACATTGATATGATGCACCAACTACACAGTGGTCAATAACATTGATAAGATGCACCAACTACACAGTGGTAAATAACATTGATATGATGCACCAACTACACAGTGGTAAATAACATTGATATGATGCACCAACTACACAGTGGTAAATAACATTGATATGATGCACCAACTACACAGTGGTAAATAACATTGATATGATGAACCAACTACACAGTGGTAAATAACATTGATATGATGCACCAACTACACAGTGGTCAATAACATTGATAAGATGCACCAACTACACAGTGGTCAATAACATTGATAAGATGCACCAACTACACAGTGTCAATAACATTGATAAGATGCACCAACTACACAGTGGTCAATATCATTGATATGATGCACCAACTACACACTGGTCAATAACATTGATATGATGCACCAACTACACAGTGGTCAATAACATTGATAAGATGCACCAACTACACAGTGGTAAATAACATTGATATGATGCACCAACTACACAGTGGTAAATAACATTGATATGATGCACCAACTACACAGTGGTAAATAACATTGATATGATGCACCAACTACAGTGGTAAATAACATTGATATGATGCACCAACTACACAGTGGTAAATAACATTGATATGATGCACCAACTACACAGTGGTCAATAACATTGATAAGATGCACCAACTACACAGTGGTCAATAACATTGATATGATGCACCAACTACACAGTGGTCAATAACATTGATATGATGCACCAACTACACAGTGGTCAATAACATTGATATGATGCACCAACTACACAGTGGTCAATAACATTGATATGATGCACCAACTACACAGTGGTCATAACATTGATATGATGCACCAACTACACAGTGGTAAATAACATTGATATGATGCACCAACTACACAGTGGTAAATAACATTGATATGATGCACCAACTACACAGTGGTCAATAACATTGATATGATGCACCAACTACACAGTGGTAAATAACATTGATATGATGCACCAACTACACAGTGGTAAATAACATTGATATGATGCACCAACTACACAGTGGTAAATAACATTGATAAGATGCACCAACTACACAGTGGTAAATAACATTGATATGATGCACCAACTACACAGTGGTAAATAACATTGATATGATGCACCAACTACACAGTGGTCAATAACATTGATATGATGCACCAACTACACAGTGGTCAATAACATTGATATGATGCACCAACTACACAGTGGTAAATAACATTGATATGATGCACCAACTACACAGTGGTAAATAACATTGATATGATGCACCAACTACACAGTGGTCAATAACATTGATATGATGCACCAACTACACAGTGGTAAATAACATTGATATGATGCACCAACTACACAGTGGTAAATAACATTGATATGATGCACCAACTACACAGTGGTAAATAACATTGATATGATGCACCAACTACACAGTGGTAAATAACATTGATATGATGCACCAACTACACAGTGGTAAATAACATTGATATGATGCACCAACTACACAGTGGTAAATAACATTGATAAGATGCACCAACTACACAGTGGTAAATAACATTGATATGATGCAC
>CM026404.1:39576640-39641279 GCA_014843695.1 Archivesica marissinica | reverse complement strand
CCAACTACACAGTGGTCAATAACATTGATATGATGCACCAACTACACAGTGGTCAATAACATTGATAAGATGCACCAACTACACAGTGGTCAATAACATTGATATGATGCACCAACTACACAGTGGTAAATAACATTGATATGATGCACCAACTACACAGTGGTCAATAACATTGATATGATGCACCAACTACACAGTGGTCAATAACATTGATATGATGCACCAACTACACAGTGGTAAATAACATTGATAAGATGCACCAACTACACAGTGGTCAATAACATTGATATGATGCACCAACTACACAGTGGTCAATAACATTGATATGATGCACCAACTACACAGTGGTCAATAACATTGATAAGATGCACCAACTACACAGTGGTCAATAACATTGATATGATGCACCAACTACACAGTGGTCAATAACATTGATATGATGCACCAACTACACAGTGGTCAATAACATTGATATGATGCACCAACTACACAGTGGTCAATAACATTGATATGATGCACCAACTACACAGTGGTAAATAACATTGATATGATGCACCAACTACACAGTGGTCAATAACATTGATATGATGCACCAACTACACAGTGGTAATAACATTGATAATGCACCAACTACACAGTGGTATAACATTGATATGATGCACCAACTACACAGTGGTCAATAACATTGATATGATGCACCAACTACACAGTGGTAAATAACATTGATATGATGCACCAACTACACAGTGGTAAATAACATTGATATGATGCACCAACTACACAGTGGTAAATAACATTGATATGATGCACCAACTACACAGTGGTAAATAACATTGATATGATGCACCAACTACACAGTGGTCAATAACATTGATATGATGCACCAACTACACAGTGGTCAATAACATTGATATGATGCACCAACTACACAGTGGTAAATAACATTGATATGATGCACCAACTACACAGTGGTAAATAACATTGATATGATGCACCAACTACACAGTGGTAAATAACATTGATATGATGCACCAACTACACAGTGGTCAATAACATTGATAAGATGCACCAACTACACAGTGGTCAATAACATTGATATGATGCACCAACTACACAGTGGTCAATAACATTGATATGATGCACCAACTACACAGTGGTCAATAACATTGATATGATGCACCAACTACACACTGGTCAATAACATTGATATGATGCACCAACTACACAGTGGTCAATAACATTGATATGATGCACCAACTACACAGTGGTAAACAACATTGATATGATGCACCAACTACACAGTGGTAAATAACAGTGATATGATGCACCAACTACACAGTGGTCAATAACATTGATAAGATGCACCAACTACACAGTGGTCAATAACATTGATATGATGCACCAACTACACAGTGGTCAATAACATTGATATGATGCACCAACTACACAGTGGTCAATAACATTGATAAGATGCACCAACTACACAGTGGTAAATAACATTGATATGATGCACCAACTACACACTGGTCAATAACATTGATATGATGCACCAACTACACAGTGGTCAATAACATTGATATGATGCACCAACTACACAGTGGTAAATAACATTGATATGATGCACCAACTACACAGTGGTCAATAACATTGATATGATGCACCAACTACACAGTGGTAAATAACATTGATAAGATGCACCAACTACACAGTGGTAAATAACATTGATATGATGCACCAACTACACAGTGGTAAATAACATTGATAAGATGCACCAACTACACTGTGTCAATAACATTGATAAGATGCACCAACTACACAGTGGTCAATAACATTGATATGATGCACCAACTACACAGTGGTAAATAACATTGATATGATGCACCAACTACACAGTGGTAAATAACATTGATATGATGCACCAACTACACAGTGGTCAATAACATTGATAAGATGCACCAACTACACAGTGGTCAATAACATTGATATGATGCACCAACTACACAGTGGTAAATAACATTGATATGATGCACCAACTACACAGTGGTAAATAACATTGATATGATGCACCAACTACACAGTGGTCAATAACATTGATATGATGCACCAACTACACAGTGGTCAATAACATTGATATGATGCACCAACTACACAGTGGTCATATGTAGTCCACAACTACACAGTGGTCAATAACATTGATATGATGCACCAACTACACAGTGGTCAATAACATTGATAAGATGCACCAACTACACAGTGGTCAATAACATTGATATGATGCACCAACTACACACTGGTCAATAACATTGATATGATGCACCAACTACACAGTGGTCAATAACATTGATATGATGCACCAACTACACAGTGGTAAATAACATTGATATGATGCACCAACTACACAGTGGTAAATAACATTGATATGATGCACCAACTACACAGTGGTAAATAACATTGATATGATGCACCAACTACACAGTGGTAAATAACATTGATATGATGCACCAACTACACAGTGGTCAATAACATTGATAAGATGCACCAACTACACAGTGGTCAATAACATTGATATGATGCACCAACTACACAGTGGTCAATAACATTGATATGATGCACCAACTACACAGTGGTCAATAACATTGATAAGATGCACCAACTACACAGTGGTAAATAACATTGATATGATGCACCAACTACACAGTGGTCAATAACATTGATATGATGCACCAACTACACAGTGGTCAATAACATTGATATGATGCACCAACTACACAGTGGTCAATAACATTGATATGATGCACCAACTACACAGTGGTAAATAACATTGATATGATGCACCAACTACACAGTGGTAAATAACATTGATATGATGCACCAACTACACAGTGGTCAATAACATTGATAGATGCACCAACACACAGTGGTCAATAACATTGATATGATGCACCAACTACACAGTGGTAAATAACATTGATATGATGCACCAACTACACAGTGGTCAATAACATTGATATGATGCACCAACTACACAGTGGTAAATAACATTGATATGATGCACCAACTACACAGTGGTAAATAACATTGATATGATGCACCAACTACACAGTGGTAAATAACATTGATATGATGCACCAACTACACAGTGATCAATAACATTGATATGATGCACCAACCACACAGTGGTCAATAACATTGATATGATGCACCAACTACTCAGTGGTAAATAACATTGATATGATGCACCAACTACACAGTGGTAAATAACATTGATATGATGCACCAACTACACAGTGGTAAACAACATTGATAAGATGCACCAACTACACAGTGGTAAATAACATTGATATGATGCACCAACTACACAGTTGTAAATAACATTGATATGATGAACCAACTACACTGTGTCAATAACATTGATATGATGCACCAACTATACAGTGGTAAAATAACATTGATAAGATGCACCAACTACACAGTGATAAATAACATTGATATGATGCACCAACCACACAGTGGTCAATAACATTAATATGATGCACCAACTACTCAGTGGTAAATAACATTGATATGATGCACCAACTACACAGTGGTAAATAACATTGATAAGATGCACCAACTACACAGTGGTAAATAACACTGATATGATGCACCAACTACACAGTGGTAAATAACATTGATAAGATGCACCAACTACACTGTGTCAATAACATTGATAAGATGCACCAACTACACAGTGGTAAATAACATTGATAAGATGCACCAACTACACAGTGATAAATAACATTGATAAGATGCACCAACTACACAGTGTAAATAACATTGATAAGATGCACCGACTACACCGTGGTAAATAACATTGATATGATGCACCAACTACACAGTGGTAAATAACATTGATATGATGAACCAACTACACAGTGGTCAATAACATTGATATGATGCACCAACTACACAGTGGTCAATAACATTGATATGATGCACCAACTACACAGTGGTCAATAACATTGATATGATGCACCAACTACACAGTGGTAAATAACATTGATATGATGCACCAACTACACAGTGGTAAATAACATTGATATGATGAACCAACTACATAGTGGTTAATAACATTGATATGATGAACCAACTACACAGTGGTCAATAACATTGATATGACGCACCAACTACACAGTGGTAAATAACATTGATATGATGCACCAACTATACAGTGGTAAATAACATTGATGCACCAACTATACAGTGGTAAATAACATTGATAAGATGAACCAACAACACAGTGGTCAATAACATTGATAAGATGCACCAACTACACAGTGGTAAATAACATTGATATGATGAACCAACTACACTGTGTCAATAACATTGATATGATGCACCAACTACACAGTGGTCAATAACATTGATATGATGCACCAACTACACAGTGGTCAATAACATTGATATGATGCACCAACTACACAGTGGTAAATAACATTGATATGATGCACCAACTACACAGTGGTAAATAACATTGATAAGATGCACCAACTACACAGTGATCAATAACATTGATATGATGCACCAACTACACAGTGGTAAATAACATTGATATGATGCACCAACTACACAGTGGTAAATAACATTGATATGATGCACCAACTACACAGTGGTAAATAACATTGATATGATGCACCAACTACACAGTGATAAATAACATTGATATGATGCACCAACTATACAGTGGTAAATAACATTGATATGATACACCAACTACACAGTGGTAAACAACATTGATATGACACACCAACTACACAGTGATAAACAACATTGATATGATGCACCAACTACACAGTGATAAACAACATTGATATGATGCACCAACTACACAGTGGTCAATAACATTGATATGATGCACCAACTACACAGTGGTCAATAACATTGATATGATGCACCAACTACACAGTGGTAAATAACATTGATATGATGCACCAACTACACAGTGATCAATAACATTGATATGATGCACCAACTACACAGTGGTCAATAACATTGATATGATGCACCAACTACTCAGTGGTAAATAACATTGATATGATGCACCAACTACACAGTGGTCAATAACATTGATATGATGCACCAACTACACAGTGGTAAACAACATTGATAAGATGCACCAACTACACAGTGGTAAATAACATTGATATGATGCACCAACTACACAGTTGTAAATAACATTGATATGATGAACCAACTACACTGTGTCAATAACATTGATATGATGCACCAACTATACAGTGGTAAAATAACATTGATAAGATGCACCAACTACACAGTGATAAATAACATTGATATGATGCACCAACTACACAGTGGTAAATAACATTGATAAGATGCACCAACTACACAGTGGTCAATAACATTGATATGATGCACCAACTACACAGTGGTAAATAACATTGATAAGATGCACCAACTACACAGTGGTAAATAACATTGATATGATGCACCAACTACACAGTGGTCAATAACATTGATATGATGCACCAACTACACAGTGGTCAATAACATTGATATGATGCACCAACTACACAGTGGTCAATAACATTGATATGATGCACCAACTACACAGTGGTAAATAACATTGATATGATGCACCAACTACACAGTGGTCAATAACATTGATATGATGCACCAACTACACAGTGGTAAATAACATTGATAAGATGCACCAACTACACAGTGGTAAATAACATTGATATGATGCACCAACTACACAGTGGTCAATAACATTGATATGATGCACCAACTACACAGTGGTCAATAACATTGATATGATGCACCAACTACACAGTGGTCAATAACATTGATATGATGCACCAACTACACAGTGGTCAATAACATTGATATGATGCACCAACTACACAGTGGTCAATAACATTGATATGATGCACCAACTACACAGTGGTCAATAACATTGATATGATGCACCAACTACACAGTGGTCAATAACATTGATATGATGCACCAACTACACAGTGGTCAATAACATTGATATGATGCACCAACTACACAGTGGTCAATAACATTGATATGATGCACCAACTACACAGTGGTCAATAACATTGATATGATGCACCAACTACACAGTGGTCAATAACATTGATATGATGCACCAACTACACAGTGGTAAATAACATTGATATGATGCACCAACTACACAGTGGTCAATAACATTGATATGATGCACCAACTACACAGTGGTAAATAACATTGATAAGATGCACCAACTACACTGTGTCAATAACATTGATAAGATGCACCAACTACACAGTGTCAATAACATTGATAAGATGCACCAACTACACAGTGATAAATAACATTGATAAGATGCACCGACTACACCGTGGTAAATAACATTGATATGATGCACCAACTACACAGTGGTAAATAACATTGATATGATGAACCAACTACACAGTGGTCAATAACATTGATATGATGCACCAACTACACAGTGGTCAATATCATTGATATGATGCACCAACTACACAGTGGTCAATAACATTGATATGATGCACCAACTACACAGTGGACAATAACATTGATATGATGCACCAACTACACAGTGGTCAATAACATTGATATGATGCACCAACTACACAGTGGTCAATAACATTGATAGGATGCACCAACTACACAGTGGTAAATAACATTGATATGATGCACCAACTACACATGGTCAATAACATTGATATGATGCACCAACTACACAGTGGTAAATAACATTGATAAGATGCACCAACTACACTGTGTCAATAACATTGATAAGATGCACCAACTACACTGTGTCAATAACATTGATAAGATGCACCAACTACACAGTGATAAATAACATTGATAAGATGCACCGACTACACCGTGGTAAATAACATTGATATGATGCACCAACTACACAGTGGTAAATAACATTGATATGATGAACCAACTACACAGTGGTCAATAACATTGATATGATGCACCAACTACACAGTGGTCAATATCATTGATATGATGCACCAACTACACAGTGGTCAATAACATTGATATGATGCACCAACTACACAGTGGTCAATAACATTGATAAGATGCACCAACTACACAGTGGTAAATAACATTGATATGATGCACCAACTACACAGTGGTAAATAACATTGATATGATGCACCAACTACACAGTGGTAAATAACATTGATATGATGCACCAACTACACAGTGGTAAATAACATTGATATGATGCACCAACTACACAGTGATAAATAACATTGATATGATGCACCAACTATACAGTGGTAAATAACATTGATATGATGCACCAACTACACAGTGGTAAACAACATTGATATGACACACCAACTACACAGTGATAAACAACATTGATATGATGCACCAACTACACAGTGATAAATAACATTGATATGATGCACCAACTACACAGTGGTCAATAACATTGATATGATGCACCAACTACACAGTGGTCAATAACATTGATATGATGCACCAACTACACAGTGGTAAATAACATTGATATGATGCACCAACTACACAGTGATCAATAACATTGATATGATGCACCAACTACACAGTGGTCAATAACATTGATATGATGCACCAACTACTCGTGGTAAATAACATTGATATGATGCACCAACTACACAGTGGTCAATAACATTGATATGATGCACCAACTACACAGTGGTAAACAACATTGATAAGATGCACCAACTACACAGTGGTAAATAACATTGATATGATGCACCAACTACACAGTTGTAAATAACATTGATATGATGAACCAACTACACTGTGTCAATAACATTGATATGATGCACCAACTATACAGTGGTAAAATAACATTGATAAGATGCACCAACTACACAGTGATAAATAACATTGATATGATGCACCAACTACACAGTGGTAAATAACATTGATAAGATGCACCAACTACACAGTGGTCAATAACATTGATATGATGCACCAACTACACAGTGGTAAATAACATTGATAAGATGCACCAACTACACAGTGGTAAATAACATTGATATGATGCACCAACTACACAGTGGTCAATAACATTGATATGATGCACCAACTACACAGTGGTCAATAACATTGATATGATGCACCAACTACACAGTGGTCAATAACATTGATATGATGCACCAACTACACAGTGGTCAATAACATTGATATGATGCACCAACTACACAGTGGTAAATAACATTGATATGATGCACCAACTACACAGTGGTCAATAACATTGATATGATGCACCAACTACACAGTGGTAAATAACATTGATAAGATGCACCAACTACACAGTGGTAAATAACATTGATATGATGCACCAACTACACAGTGGTCAATAACATTGATATGATGCACCAACTACACAGTGGTCAATAACATTGATATGATGCACCAACTACACAGTGGTCAATAACATTGATATGATGCACCAACTACACAGTGGTCAATAACATTGATATGATGCACCAACTACACAGTGGTCAATAACATTGATATGATGCACCAACTACACAGTGGTCAATAACATTGATATGATGCACCAACTACACAGTGGTCAATAACATTGATATGATGCACCAACTACACAGTGGTCAATAACATTGATATGATGCACCAACTACACAGTGGTCAATAACATTGATATGATGCACCAACTACACAGTTGTCAATAACATTGATATGATGCACCAACTACACAGTGGTCAATAACATTGATAGGATGCACCAACTACACAGTGGTAAATAACATTGATATGATGCACCAACTACACTGTGTCAATAACATTGATATGATGCACCAACTACACAGTGGTAAATAACATTGATAAGATGCACCAACTACACTGTGTCAATAACATTGATAAGATGCACCAACTACACTGTGTCAATAACATTGATAAGATGCACCAACTACACAGTGATAAATAACATTGATAAGATGCACCGACTACACCGTGGTAAATAACATTGATATGATGCACCAACTACACAGTGGTAAATAACATTGATATGATGAACCAACTACACAGTGGTCAATAACATTGATATGATGCACCAACTACACAGTGGTCAATAACATTGATATGATGCACCAACTACACAGTGGTCAATAACATTGATATGATGCACCAACTACACAGTGGACAATAACATTGATATGATGCACCAACTACACAGTTGTCAATAACATTGATATGATGCACCAACTACACAGTGGTCAATAACATTGATAGGATGCACCAACTACACAGTGGTAAATAACATTGATATGATGCACCAACTACACTGTGTCAATAACATTGATATGATGCACCAACTACACAGTGGTAAATAACATTGATAAGATGCACCAACTACACTGTGTCAATAACATTGATAAGATGCACCAACTACACTGTGTCAATAACATTGATAAGATGCACCAACTACACAGTGATAAATAACTTTGATAAGATGCACCGACTACACCGTGGTAAATAACATTGATATGATGCACCAACTACACAGTGGTAAATAACATTGATATGATGAACCAACTACACAGTGGTCAATAACATTGATATGATGCACCAACTACACAGTGGTCAATAACATTGATATGATGCACCAACTACACAGTGGTCAATAACATTGATATGATGCACCAACTACACAGTGGTCAATAACATTGATAAGATGCACCAACTACACAGTGGTAAATAACATTGATATGATGAACCAACTACACTGTGTCAATAACATTGATATGATGCACCAACTACACAGTGGTCAATAACATTGATATGATGCACCAACTACACAGTGGTCAATAACATTGATATGATGCACCAACTACACAGTGGTCAATAACATTGATATGATGCACCAACTACACAGTGGTCAATAACATTGATATGATGCACCAACTACACAGTGGTCAATAACATTGATATGATGCACCAACTACACAGTGGTAAATAACATTGATATGATGCACCAACTACACAGTGGTAAAATAACATTGATAAGATGCACCAACTACACAGTGATAAATAACATTGATATGATGCACCAACCACACAGTGGTCAATAACATTGATATGATGCACCAACTACTCAGTGGTAAATAACATTGATATGATGCACCAACTACACAGTGGTAAATAACATTGATATGATGCACCAACTACACAGTGGTAAACAACATTGATAAGATGCACCAACTACACAGTGGTAAATAACATTGATATGATGCACCAACTACACAGTGATAAATAACATTGATATGATGCACCAACTACACAGTGGTAAATAACATTGATATGATGCACCAACTACACAGTGATAAATAACATTGATATGATGCACCAACTACACAGTTGTCAATAACATTGATATGATGCACCAACTACACAGTGGTAAATAACATTGATATGATGCACCAACTACACAGTGGTAAATAACATTGATATGATGCACCAACTACACAGTGGTCAATAACATTGATATGATGCACCAACTACACAGTTGTCACTACCATTGATGCCCCTTGCCGGCGGGGGAGGGGATGATAAACAATGCCGGCTGTATCTCCCTGCAGAGGGGTGCAACTCTCCCGAAAAGGGAGCCATCTGTTTGCCGTGGGTGGCATCCCATAAGCCGGAGAAGAGGATCCTTGTGGTTGAGGGACTGCACTATTACGATTTTGTAGTTCCCAACACACTACTTTGGCCTCTGATTCTGTGTAGACGTGGTGGTCGTATTAGCCCGGTACGATCAATTGGCTGGTCACGCCAAGCCCTAGAACAAGCCATATTTATGTTTACATGTCCAACTTTTTTAAGTTTTTGCTTTGCTATTTTCATACCTTCTATTATACTTCGTTCACAATATATACCTTTTCTATGATTGCCATATATGACTTTTAATCACTTAGCCCATTACACGTTATTTTTTCAATTTTCTGTTCTAGAAGGCGGTGGCTCAGGGCTAATCTGGCGGGTACGTTAGCGATCCAACCTGAACCGGATCGGTGATGTTTGGATCGTGAAATATTCGTCCGAGTATATTACTTGAGTATCCCTGATGCGTGTGAGCCGGATATTCTGCTCCGTTTACGTGTCCCCTTGTTGGACTCCATGGAGGGTGGGGGCTACAGGTGATGAATTATCAATAATTTAATATGGATACCCAAAAGAAAAAACGACTGCATAACGAACTGGACTGTGATGACACGGGAGGTGAGAACTCTTCTCACCAACCATCAAATTCCATTTACACAAGATTTCTAATCATCGAATCCATTGATACAAGTAAAAATATTACGACCCTCTCCTTTCGTTATAGAAAAAACAATCGAGAGTATTGCAGGAGTTCCGAAATCAGTTAAAAAGCTCCGAACTGAAAACCTGCTTATTGAAGTAGGCAATCTTCATCAATCTCGCAATCTACTTTCTCTGACATCATTCTTCAATGTTCCTTGCACATGGTATCCACACCACTCTCTCAACTCATCAAGAGGGGTAATTCGTTGGGGACTGGGGAGCTGATCAAAAGGTCCTCCTTATACTGTAGAGAGTGCTAGTTTGTTCCAAACTCGATTATGGATCAATTGTGTATGGATCAGCCAGACCATCATATATCAAAACTAGGGAGTCTATTTGACGGACACAAACTGAGACGCATTTGATTTACAGATACTAATTGTAGCCCTTGAAAACATACAAAGAGTTTAATGATTCACACTAAAGCATGACGGTCATTGGCGGAACGTTTCATGTCAACACATGTGCATGTAATTAAAGTTTATTAAACCTATTACTGTAGGCAAGCTTCAAAAGACGTTACACGACATCAATTGCAGTTTGTAAACACGCAGGTATCTGCTCAATATTTAGTGTAATTATTGAGCAAATAAAACTTCTATTTAAGTTTCGATTAAGGGGAGTTGTTGAAACTTGTAATCCAGGGATGGCAGGTTCGATCCCCCATCTGACCCTAATAAAATTAACAGTTTCAGATGGGACGTTAACAGAGGTCTCGTGTCGGTGCTTTACACTGTGCACGTAAAAGAACCAGAGGAGACTCTGGAATGGGTCTCTGTCTGTATCATTGCACTATACTCCAAAATCTAAAATGACTAATCTCTTCAGGAGGCGTCGCTCATATGGGTAACCGGTAGCGACGATAAATAAACCTAAAACACACAGTTGTTGAAAAATCAACACAAGCCGTATTTATTTGTTTATGACTCGTGCTGTTTGCGCCCACAATGGTTGGCAATGCTGAAAGCTGTCACTCACAGGAATTCTACCATGCCACCGTGAAACGGTGTTGCCTCGCAGCGACGAAAGTAAAGTGGAAATTGAAAGTTCATGAAATTAGCGAATATTCGAATATTCGTTCGGAAGATCATCCGAATATTCGAATACCAAAATCACCATTCGTTGCCATCCCTAATCAAAACACTTGACCCAATACATCACCAAGGCTTACGACTTGCACTCGGAGCTTTCAGAACATCACCAATTGCTAGTTTATATGTAGAAGCAAATGAACCATCTCTTTACCTCAGACGTGAAAAATTATCTCTACAATATGCCTTTAAGCTTAAATCAAACCCAAGAAATCCAGCGTACAAAGTCGTATTTGATCTAGACATCTTGCGCTTCGCATCGAGGAAGCTAATCATAACGTAGATTTTAACATTCTTGAAACTTTTTTTATCACATATAGCTCCTTTTGACCTTACTAAACCTAACGTTATTTTACAACTTCATGATAACCTGAAATCATATACTAACCCGCTAATGTTTAAGTAAAAATTAAATGACACCAGAACCATGTTTTCAGATTATACACCAATATATAGGGATCATTCTAGAGGGCGATGTGGGCGAAATTATCGCCCCAGGGACCCTGACTTCGCCCACTTGGGGCCCCACTATATTTTTTGGTTTTTACGATTTTCAAACAAAATGTTGTCTAGTAAGATACACTGGCCCATTATAAAGCACTCCTTCTATTCAAATGTTGTATTTAATGGTTGTACTGTGCATTTTAACCCTATTTTGCAGATGTATATTAAAGAACACCATTTAAGGAAGCGATCTCACTTCTCCCAAAAATTCTGACCTTATATACACAGATGGATCTAAAGCCGGCAACAAAGTTGGCTGTGCTGCTTTCAGTAAATTACATAATTCTAAATTACGACTACCTGATCATGCATCTATATTTTCAGCAGAAGTAGAGGCTATTGATTTAGCTTTGAATTTTGCTGCTGCATCATGTGATAGAAAATTTATGATCCTTTCAGATTCTTTATCTATACTACAATCAGTAGACAACATGAACGTTAAAAAAAACCTTATTCACAAATTACTTATTAAGCACACATATATTACATCGACTAAACATGTTATATATTGCTGGATACCAAGTCATATTGGTATTCGTGGCAATGAAATGGCTGATCAAAGTGCAAAAGATGCACTTAAACTAGACTGTATAAATTCTAAAATACATGTAGCCTACACTGATGCTAGGCAATCGATTCTTTCTTACATTACTTCAAAGTGGCAAACCACTTGAAATAACATACAATTCAATAAACTACAACCAATTAAGCCAAACATTGGCAAATCATCTTTTATTTATCACTCCAACTGTAGAGAAGAAACAGTAATGTCACGGTTGAGACTTGGACATACCCATCATACACACATATTATTGAAAAGAGAGGATCCACCATGGTGTATACCATGCAATTCCTCTATAAATGTTGAACACAGCTTAATTCACTGTGTAGATTTAGCACTCATTCGTCGAAAATATTATACAGTTATGACAATGAAGGAGCTTTTCGACACTGTCGATTTTAAATACATTATTGCATTTTTAAAAGAATCACATATTTTCCATAAATTGTAAGTTTTACAATTGACGTTTTATTAGCATTTTTACAGCTTGATAAATGTTGTTGCAATTGACCTTTCGTCATTACAATTTTAATACATACCGTATGTTATCTACATAATAGTTTTAATTGTAGATGTCTTGTATACAATATACTTAACCTGGCGCGATATAGCCTGAAGTGTGCTGATGCGCCGTTAAACCAAATACTCACTCACAATCTAATCCACCGGTTTTTTTTTTGGTCCCCCTATTTTTTCAATGACAAGGGGATTTCCCCCTCCCCTGTTTTTGCAATCCTATATTGGACACTGTATGGAGTGCATGAACTTGCATGTATATTGTATGGAGTGCATGAACTTGCATGTATATTGTATGGAGTGCAGGAATTTGCATGTATATTGTATGGAGTGCATGAACTTGCATGTATATTGTATGGAGTGCAGGAACTTGCATGTATATTGTATGGAGTGCATGAACTTGCATGTATATTGTATGGAGTGCAGGAACTTGCATGTATATTGTATGGAGTGCAGGAACTTGCATGTATATTGTATGGAGTGCATGAACTTGCATGTATATTGTATGGAGTGCAGGAACTTGCATGTATATTGTATGGAGTGCAGGAACTTGCATGTATATTGTATGGAGTGCATGAACTTGCATGTATATTGTATGGAGTGCATGAACTTGCATGTATATTGTATGGAGTGCAGGAACTTGCATGTATATTGTATGGAGTGCATGAACTTGCATGTATATTGTATGGAGTGCAGGAACTTGCATGTATATTGTATGGAGTGCATGAACTTGCATGTATATTGTATGGAGTGCAGGAACTTGCATGTATATTGTATGGAGTGCATGAACTTGCATGTATATTGTATGGAGTGCATGAACTTGCATGTATATTGTATGGAGTGCAGGAACTTGCATGTATATTGTATGGAGTGCATGAACTTGCATGTATATTGTATGGAGTGCATGAACTTGCATGTATATTGTATGGAGTGCAGGAACTTGCATGTATATTGTATGGAGTGCAGGAACTTGCATGCATATTGTATGGAGTGCAAGAACTTGCATGTATATTGTATGGAGTGCAGGAACTTGCATGTATATTGTATGGAGTGCATGAACTTGCATGTATATTGTATGGAGTGCAGGAACTTGCATGTATATTGTATGGAGTGCATGAACTTGCATGTATATTGTATGGAGTGCAGGAACTTGCATGTATATTGTATGGAGTGCATGAACTTGCATGTATAGTGTATGGAGTGCAGGAACTTGCATGTATATTGTATGGAGTGCAGGAACTTGCATGCATATTGTATGGAGTGCATAAACTTGCATGTATATTGTATGGAGTGCAGGAACTTGCATGTATATTGTATGGAGTGCAGGAACTTGCATGTATATTGTATGGAGTGCAGGAACTTGCATGCATATTGTATGGAATGCAGGAACTTGCATGTATATTGTATAGAGTGCAGGAACTTGCATGTATATTGTATGGAGTGCATGAACTTGCATGTATATTGTATGGAGTGCAGGAACTTGCATGTATATTGTCACTATGTTTTATACACTCATTAGCTCTATGTAGCACTCTGTTTTACACTATAATTAGCACTATGTTTTACACTATAAATAGCACTATGTTTAACACTCTCATTAGCACTATGTTTTGCACTCTCATTAGCAGTATATAGCACTATGTTTTACACTCTCATTAACACTATGTTTTACACTCTCATTAGCACTATGTTTTACACTCTCATTAGCAGTATATAGCACTATGTTTACACTCTCATTAGCAGTATATAGCACTATGTTTTACACTCTCATTAGCACTATGTTTTACACTCTCATTAGCACTATGTTTTACACTCTCATTAGCAGTATGTAGCACTATGTTTACACTCTCATTAGCAGTATATAGCACTATGTTTTACACTCTCATTAGCAGTATATAGCACTATGTTTTACACTCTCATTAGCACTATGTTTTACACTCTCATTAGCACTATGTTTTACACTCTCATTAGCAGTATATAGCACTATGTTTTACACTCTCATTGGCAGTATATAGCACTATGTTTTACACTCTCATTAGCACTATGTTTTACACTCTCATTAGCACTATGTTTTACACTCTCATTAGCAGTATATAGCACTATGTTTACACTATCATTAGCAGTATATAGCACTATGTTTTACACTCTCATTAGCAGTATATAGCACTATGTTTTACACTCTCATTAGCAGTATATAGCACTATGTTTTATACTCTCATTAGCAGTATATAGCACTATGTTTTACACTCTCATTAGCAGTATATAGCACTATGTTTTACACTCTCATTAGCAGTATATAGCACTATGTTTACACTCTCATTAGCAGTATATAGCACTATATTTTACACTCTCATTAGCAGTATATAGCACTATGTTTTACACTCTCAGCAGTATATAGCACTATGTTTTACACTCTCATTAGCAGTATATAGCACTATGTTTTACACTCTCATTAGCAGTATATAGCACTATGTTTTACACTCTCATTAGCAGTATATAGCACTATGTTTTACACTCTCATTAGCAGTATATAGCACTATGTTATATATTCTTATTATTTTTATTTCACAGCATTTCAAGAAGAGCAAATGGGAATTAGATTTATCTGAAGGAAATTTAGGTAAGATTGTTTACTTTCAGTTTGTGGTTTAGTAGCACTAGTAAATCCAGCCGGAAGTGAACCTATTTTCGTGGTATACCATATTTCATTACTTAATCATATCATAACCATTTATAGGTTTGAAGATCACAACATTTATTTAGTGAAAAAAGAATTTACCACTGCAGGTACTGTTTTCTGTAATATTATGATTGGAATCTATAGAAGTCAATTATAACTGATGGATTTGTCACGTGATCCGCACACTATTGACACGCCACTATAGATACGGAAAATGTGAAAGCATATTATTGGTCATCTCCGTTGCGTTTCTGCATAAGTACTGTTCTATAAGGCATTTTTCGGAAAATACCGTCAGCATAAGGATACAGCGAGCATAGATTCCACCACTCTACACACTTACCTCCATTAGGACATTGTTACCTCCGTTGGGACACTGTTCTACACACTTACCTCCATTAGGACATTGTTACCTCCGTTGGGACACTGTTCTTAACACTTACCTCCATTAGGACATTGTTACCTCCGTTGGGACACTGTTCTACACACTTACCTTCATTAGGACATTGTTACCTCCGTTGGGACACTGTTTTTAACACTTACCTCCATTAGAACATTGTTACCTCCGTTGGGACACTGTTCTTAACACTTACCTCCATTAGGACATTATTACCTCCGTTGGGACACTGTTCTTAACACTTACCTCCATTAGGACATTGTTCAAGACACATACCTCCCCATAGGACATTGTTCTACACACTTAACTCTGTTAGGACATTGTTCTACACACTTAGCTCTGTTAGGACATTGTTCTACATACTTAACTTCATTAGAACATTGTTCTACACACTTAACTCCATTGACATTGTTCTACACACTTAACTCCATTGACATTGTTCTACACACTTAACTCCATTGACATTGTTCTACACACTTAACTCCATTGACATTGTTCTACACACTTAACTCCATTGACATTGTTCCACACACTTAACTCCATTGACATTGTTCCACACACTTAACTCCATTGACATTGTTCTACACACTTAACTCCATTGACATTGTTCTACACACTTAACTCCATTGACATTGTTCTACACACTTAACTCCATTGACATTGTTCTACACACTTAACTCCATTGACATTGTTCCACACACTTAACTCCATTGACATTGTTCTACACACTTAACTCCATTGACATTGTTCTACACACTTAACTCCATTGACATTGTTCTACACACTTAACTCCATTGACATTGTTCCACACACTTAACTCCATTGACATTGTTCCACACACTTAACTCCATTGACATTGTTCCACACACTTAACTCCATTGACATTGTTCTACACACTTAACTCCATTGACATTGTTCCACACACTTAACTCCATTAGGACATTGTTCTACACACTTGTGTTGTATTGTGTATGTATGCTGATAAGGGTTTGTATTGTGTATGTATGCAACTAAGTGTGTTGTAGTGTGTATGTATGCTGATAAGGGTGTTGTAGTGTGTATGTATGCTGATAAGGGTGTTGTAGTGTGTATGTATGCTGACAAGGGTGTTGTAGTGTGTATGTATGCTGATAAGGGTGTTGTAGTGTGTATGTATGCTGATAAGGGTGTTGTAGTGTGTATGTATGCTGATAAGGGTGTTGTAGTGTGTATGTATGCTGATAAGGGTGTTGTAGTGTGTATGTATGCTGATAAGGGTGTTGTAGTGTGTATGTATGCTGATAAGGGTGTTGTAGTGTGTATGTATGCTGATACGGGTGTTGTAGTGTGTATGTATGCTGATACGGGTGTTGTAGTGTGTATGTATGTATGCTGATAAGGGTGTTGTAGTGTGTATGTATGCTGATACGGGTGTTGTAGTGTGTATGTATGCTGATACGGGTGTTGTAGTGTGTATGTATGCTGATACGGGTGTTGTAGTGTGTATGTATGTATGCGGATAAAGGTGTTGTAGTGTGTATGTATGCTGATACGGGTGTTGTAGTGTGTATGTATGCTGATACGGGTGTTGTAGTGTGTATGTATGCTGATAAGGGTGTTGTAGTGTGTAGGTATGCTGATAAGGTGTTAGTGTGTATGTATGCTGATAAGGGTGTTGTAGTGTGTATGTATGCTGATAAGGGTGTTGTAGTGTGTATGTATGTATGCTGATACGGGTGTTGTAGTGTGTATGTATGCAACTAAGTGTGTTGTAGTGTGTGTATATGCTGATAAGGGTGTTGTAGTGTGTATGTATGCTGATACGGGTGTTGTAGTGTGTATGTATGCACCTAAGGGTGTTGTAGTGTGTATGTATGCAACTAAGTGTGTTGTAGTGTGTATGTATGCTGATAAGGGTGTTGTAGTGTGTATGTATGCTGATACGGGTGTTGTAGTGTGTATTTATGCTGATAAGGGTGTTGTAGTGTGTATGTATGCTGATAAGGGTGTTGTAGTGTGTATGTATGCAACTAAGTGTGTTGTAGTGTGTATGTATGCTGATACGGGTGTTGTAGTGTGTATGTATGCTGATAAGGGTGTTGTAGTGTGTATGTATGCAACTAAGTGTGTTGTAGTGTGTATGTATGCTGATAAGGGTGTTGTATTGTGTATGTATGTGTCCTGTGTATTGGTGCTATTATTTCACCATGAGCCCTGTGTGTTGGTGCTATTATTTCACCATGAGCCCTGTGTGTTTGTGCTATTATTTCATTATGAGTAGTGTGTTGGTGCTATTATTTCATCATGAGTCAGTCCTGTGTGTTTGTGCTATTATTTCATCAAGAGTCAGTCCTGTGTGTTTGTGCTATTATTGCGTTAGGTGTCCTGTGTGTTGGTGCTATTATTTCATTAGGTGTCCTGTGTGTTGGTGCTATTATTTCATCATGAGTCCTGTGTGTTGGTGCTATTATTTCATTATGAGTCCTGTGTGTTGGTGCTATTATTTCATTATGAGTCCTGTGTGTTGGTGCTATTATTTCATCATGAGTCCTGTGTGTTGGTGCTATTATTTCATTATGAGTCCTGTGTGTTGGTGCTAGTATTTCATTATGAGTCCTGTGTGTTGGTGCTATTATTTCATTACGAGTCCTGTGTGTTGGTGCTATTATTTCATCATGAGTCCTGTGTGTTGGTGCTATTATTTCATTATGAGTCCTGTGTGTTGGTGCTATTATTTCATTATGAGTCCTGTGTGTTGGTGCTATTATTTCATCATGAATCCTGTGTGTTGGTGCTATTATTTCATTATGAGTCCTGTGTGTTGGTGCTATTATTTCATTATGAGTCCTGTGTGTTGGTGCTATTATTTCATTATGAGTCCTGTGTGTTGGTGCTATTATTGCATTATAGTGTAGTAGATAAGGACCACAAAATGATGATTTCGTTCGGAAGGTGTAAAAAGCACCAAATTTTCACACAAGTAACATCAGGGTATATACTTTCCAAACCGCCCGGAAGACAATCACGAGAGGCCCTTTAACCCAATTTGTGGGGCCCCAAAAAGGGACAACCAAAGATAATAAAAATAAACACAACACTTTTGAAATTTCCAACAAATTTAATTAATTTTTAATATTTCAATTTCTTTCACATGGTAAGTAATAGAGAAAGCATAGTAGTATCTAATGTTTTACATAAAAATAATTTTGTACTCATTTGATGAAAATGAGGCCCTTAAAGGGTAATTTTTCCTGTTTTAGAGAAGTTTTTTCTTTATGTTCCCAATGAGGGAAAAGTACATAAACTTAGTTCTGTTGGTAGAATAGTATCAGTACTTGAAACCTTTGTGTGTATACATGTCTTTATATGTCACCTGAGGCCCTGGTAACAGCCATTGTAATATTCGGTATATTTTCAGTAATAAATATTGCAATTAAACATTGATAAGTGAATACGTTGTACACAATATCTAAAATATACAACACACTGAACTATTAATAAAATACCTATCTTAGCACATGTATAATATAATGAAGCCCTTCAAAGGGTAATATTTATACTAGTGAGGCCCTTAATATAATTGCAGAAAGAAGATTCGACAAATTATGTTCGTCTTAGATATATAAATATCTTAACATGCGATTGGAATATGCCTATATGTATGTTATTGTGCATTTAACACTGCAGCAATATACACAGTGTTCTATATTCAGCAAACATTTTCTCTTTCACATTGGCCACCACCCAGACATAATTGAGTACATGGCAGGCTTGCCTTTGTGCATTTGCAACGTCCACGACACTGTGATTTACAGTTACATTTAATCAATTCTTGACAACTCTTTGAAGCCTCTGGAAGTGTACTCCAGTGTGGTATCCAGTTCTTGCTTTCTCTTGTCCATCCCCACTCTGATGGAGATGGCAGAGAAGGGCATCTGATGAGCATCTGGCCCCATATATGGCCACTCTGGTAGACAGCTCTTAGTACATGCTGAACTAGTGCACTATGTGATGGTGGAACCTTGTCAATTGTCCTATTACCATAGCAAAACATATGTTTCCTAGCATCATTTACATTCTCATATGGTGATGTTCTGGAGTACATAAGAACAACAAATCTCTCAAGCACTACAATGTCTTCATCGGTAACTTGATCAGGTGCTGATGGTAATCTCTTGAAAAGTGCATGGGTTTCAGGCATAGATTTCCATATGTTGAATGCCGTCTTCTTACCAACACCATTTAATGCAGAGACTGTGTCACAGCCGGAGATAGCATGGAAGAGTAGGAGTCCCCAAGAGGCATCTTGGCCGAGCTTGTCAGATATTTCATGTACAGCTATGTAGCGGAAATGCTTGGCATGGCCAAAGGCAACCCACAGACAGCAAGTAGAAGCTGTAAATAAACTGATCACAGCGATGGCTACAACTACAACGTCTGTATCAGTAGCAAAGATAAGCACTCTCTTGCAACCAGTATTGAAAGAATGCACTGCATGGAGAAGCATTCTATAGTCTGCTTCTTCATGGTTACAAGGTTGAAGGTCAGTCACATCAAAGTCGGTCTCTGTGTTAGATTTCAGTACATTATCTCCATATGTTGATATGACAGTTTTACCAGCCATGAAAGTGTAGCTCTCAACGCATTGTGATAGGTACCCATATAATGCAGTTTTGTTTTTGTCATTTCGCAGAAACATTTTCCAGTTGGGTGGAATCATTGTAGTAGGCAAAACTTTCACCGCTTCTCCTGCACCTCTTGTATGCCGTGTGTAAGCCTTCAAACTATCTTCCCTATATATATCCCAAACAATATCCAATCTTGATACAAACTGTAATTGCTTTGAAATATGTGGTAAAAATACCTTTTCGGCATAATCTGCAAATGTTTTCACAATAGAGTTGGATCTGTGTGCATCTAGAGATTGAACAGCTGCGGCGCCATCAATGATGATGCAATTAACGTCTGGGCGTACATCAGGTTTGCAACAAAGCTTCTCAAGTGGTTCCAATAGGTCAGCCTTGCTGCCTAATCTCATCTCATTATTCTCAGCAAGTGCTGGAGGCCAGCTTTGATTCTCGTGTGCAAAAAAATTGTCAAGATCTCCATCTCTATTTTGACAAGCAATGTATATTCTTGAGAAGAGATTGACGTCAGTCTTCATATTCATCAGCCTATTCTTGTTCTTCGATTTCCTCTTTCCTTTATTGCGGAATATAGGAAAATTGTTCCTTGTCAATGGCTCATAAAATGATTTTTCTTCATTTCCAATATTTTGTGATATAAATGTCTGATATTGAAGTTTGCCTTTCACTTCAACATTCTTGACGGATTCTACAGCATCTGTGGTCATCACAATATTGGTGTCTATTGTCAGTAATTCCTTTGAGGTGTCCATAAATGGATTTCCTACGTCATCTATTGTATCTACCAAGGCAGTTACTTGGTTCATATATCTCCTCTGCGTACTGGGTGTTTGGTCATGGTGCTTCGCACTAGAGCTACCAATGATCACAGTCTTCAATTTCTGATAATAATCTGGTTATTTCAGGAGACGCCACTTCCCATCGCTTAAGTGTCTCTGGGCTTTCAGTAATCCCTATAAACCCACCATCACCTTTTATAATAGCATTGAGTTGCTCGTGTACTTGATCGTGTGCAATTGCTGAAAATCTGTGCGTTGATTTCTGTGTGACAAAATCCCCATCATTAAATGCCTGATTTGTTGAGGGACTTGTGATGTCAAGGCGTTCCAGATCATTCAGATGGACAGATAGCCAACGTGCATAATGGACGTGATCTAGAGCAAAAAACCACGGAAGCATCTCGGAAAGGCACTCCTTATACAAGTTGAATCTTGCTTCCCTCTGAGCTTGGAGGAATTTCAGCAAGAGTAGCTGTAGTTTCATTGTCGTCTTCCAGTAGTCAAACTGAGGGTACTCATGTGTAGATTGGCAAATCCACTCATCCATTGGCATTATATTTTCGGTTCTGCCTTCTACATATGCTGTATACGCTCGACGGAGTAAAATATGCAATGCACTCACCATTACCTGATGTATCCACTGCCCTCTTCCCACATTTGAACCTTTCTGGACATGTTCTGCTCTCCCTGAAGGAAGTAACTATGTTTGCCATAGTCAGGGCAGTAAGCCAACCACTCCCATCTAACCAATCTCCAATCACCTTCAAGAAGGCCATCTCTATGTGAAGGCCACCCATCAGCACCACGTAATTTCCAGCTCCATACTCTGTGGGCCAAAGCCATTGTATCTTCTTGGCCAATGTGTAGAGTGGTTGATCGACTGTTAATACTGGGATCTGACCAGGGTTCTTAGCTTCAGTGACATGTTTAATAATTGACATTCCATGCTTTACCATAGCCGCAGTGTGAGCAGAGTCACGAAACAATGGGAACAGTGCTGTTATCGCTGGTGGTCTTGGGTCAATCGAGAGGTATTGTGCAAAGAATGCTGACCATGAAAAGAAATCGTGTTGATCTATCGTTGTCTTTCCAAGGTTGTCGGCGACATGCTCTAACCATTTGGACTGCTCTGTCACAAAACCTAATTCACATCGAGTAGTTGGAATGGGCTCACAGCCATACACTACAACTGGTTGTGGACTGTTGGTCTTCAATATTACAGGAGGGACATCTTTGTACTTCTCTGGTAGAGATTGTTTGACTGATCGGCATTGAGATGATTGTATAATTAGACATGGCACCTCAGACTTTTCCAAAGTACGATGTACATGCTGTGTGACCGAAATTGCCGTACCATGAAATGCATCCTTCGATGTTACTGACTGCGGATTGTGATCTATATTATCCAAGTTACCTGTGGTGTACAGTCCATTCCTGAGATTTGGTGGGCATACAATGCCAGTAGTATCATATTCACCTAAGACAGTATTTGCTACGTCTGTGGAGACCTGTATAACCCTGTCATAAGAGACCGAAACACCTTTGGCATGCAGTATATCAACTAATTCTCGCTTTCTTGTCTTACCATGTACTGTCAAACCTATATACAGTGGTAGAACTGGCTCTCTCTCAGTGTTATGTCTTATAGTGTGGTTACCTGCCAAGCCTTGTCTGTGGCGTTTTATTGCATTGAAGATTAATAGCTGAGTAATAGAAGAGACAGATTCGGGCACAATTGTATCGCTCTCAGTTTCATGTGAGATATCTCGACCTGTAAGAATCATATCAACTAAAGTGAGTAGTGGCACCGGTAACTGAGCATATTTGCTATCGGTAAGTGACCCATGAAATCTGAAATTAGCATCAAAAATACCTTTACGCACAATATTAGCAGCCCTCATTAATGTAATCATGTCATCACCTATACGTGCTTTTGATGCGGCAAGAAGTGTGTTTCCAGTTGAGGTGTTAGACGATAAAACAACATGTTTACCACTCTTATATGCTTGTAAAGATGGAAGAGTTGCAAGAATCTTATCCTTCAAATGGGTGGAGTTTATTCTACTCTCAGCAATTACATTTAATTCTGAGAGGCGGTTGGCATATAGTTTACATAAATCATTGATATTGAACACCTTAGGCTTACCATCACTCTCACATTGACAACCCTCTATATATGCAATCAACTCAGCAAAAATGATAGCCTTTTTCGATTCATCATCACTAGTATCAGGAGCATGAATCAACGTAGAATCAGTTGAACGCTTGTACTGTCTATTGTACTTGTTATAAAATGTGCATAAACAGTTTCCATGATATTCTGCATCTCTTGCTACCATATCACCTTCTGAAAGTTTGGCTAGAATTTTGATATCTGACATCTCATTTGCAATATGTCGCACTTTATTATCTATGTCCATTGTTTCTACTTTATGTAGTCTACCATCAGATTTATTGCAAAAGAAACAACTACCATGGAATGTTGTATCAAAACTGTTTCTAAGCTTCTTTGTCTCTATCGGTTCCACACACACTTGCTGTCTCTTTACTGCTCTATCAACCTTCTGCTGATTACACATGTTGAAACATGACTTATGCCAGACGGCTTTTTGCTCATTGTCATTGTTTCTGCTATGCCACTCCCTAGGTCAAGTTGTTCCAACGTTCTAATTGTTCCAGGCAATGCATTATGTAGACTCAGGGTGATAAGACGTTCACTCAGCGAAGCATACGCTAACGGTGTTCGTAATTTCTCAGAGGTCTTCTTTTGGCATAGGCAACACAGACTCCAGTTGGTAACATCGTGACCTGTACAATTCAATATCGAAGGTTGCTCAGACACTATAGCATGTCCTGGTGTGAATTCCTAAAACATAAAATACATTATTAATTGTCTATCAAAATGTAATCAATACAAGATTGAGAAGGATGTACAGAACGACAGCAATAACCCAGAATGATCACACATGTATACTGACAACTGCATGTGTCAGTACAAACAGGTAGATGGGCCTATGAATGTAACCCTTGATTGACCTGAATATGAATTGGAGAATACAGGTCGAATAACCCTTCCCGGGGAAGCGCATTTGTCAGCGACTTTGACTATCCAGGAACGTGTCCTAGTACTGGTTCGATTTAGAAACAAATGGGCAGAATGACCTTGTAAGCATAACAAAGCCAACAAACAAGCAGGTCGAATAAATTCGCATTCAGTCCTCAAAACAACATGTTATATAATACTATTAAATTACTCACCATAACCTCTGGTCGATTGTTGTCAACCTGTGACTGTGATACTGGGCTTAAATCATGTTAATTTCTTGATTGTGTTAGCCATATGCGCCCATGGGTTGACTTGACATGATATCTGAAATTAATGAAACTGAAGTAAAAATGTAAAATTTGTCGGACTAATTAATTTTATTATGCATACCCCACCCACCTTTATAATTCATGTTTTTGTTTGTTTAATTTATTTAATGATATACAATGCCATAGTTCATACATTTCTTATCTATATTATATACTATTATTATTTAATAATACTTACAGTTTGTTGTGACACAGCATGCAAAACACGGCGAAACTAATTTCAAACTTTCCCACTCTCTGAATTTGTCATGGTCAATTTTATGAAAAGGGGAACAACTCTATTGACCCATTGTTGGCTTCTGGACATTACCTAAATACTAATGTAGCATTTAGATTTATGAAATTCTGTAAAATAGTTATTTATTGTACAAAGTGGATATTGACATAAATATATGTAATATTTATTATATTATTGATCGTAATTGGTCAATTTTAACATCATTCTGGGCCTCATTTATAGCATTATCACTAATTAGGGCCTTAATTTTCAATTTTTTAATTAGCAAAAGTCATTTTTATACATGTGTAACCTTTTATCCTGATAGCAGACCTCATTTTGAAAAGTTATATTCCAATTTGTGGCTGTAATAAATTAGTTATATACATGCAAATTTGCACAATTATGTACCCCTTTGGGGCCCCATCTCCCGGGGGAATCGGGGCCTCTCGTGATTGTCTTCCGGCCTATTATTTACAAGCTGGTTCTAAACTACCACCATGCCAAATTTGGTGCTTTTTACACCCTCTGAACATTCATGGTCCTTATCTACTACACTATTAGGTGTCCTGTGTGTTGATGCTATTATTTCATCATGAGTCAGTCCTGTGTGTTGGTGCTATTATTGCATTAGGTGTCCTGTGTGTTGGTGCTATTATTGCATTAGGTGTCCTGTGTGTTGGTGCTATTATTGCATTAGGTGTCCTGTGTGTTGGTGCTATTATTTCATTATGAGCCCTGTGTGTTGGTGCTATTATTTCATTATGAGTCCTGTGTGTTTGTACTATTATTTCATCATGAGTCCTGTGTGTTGGTGCTATTATTTCATTATGAGTCCTGTGTGTTTGTACTATTATTTCATTATGAGTCCTGTGTGTTTGTGCTATTATTTCATCATGAGTCTTGTGTATTGGTGCACATGTCCCTTTTGGAGAAATTAATAAAGGATCATATTCGGTGGATGATACCAATTGAACAAATTTATTTGTTTTCACTGCATTTTTCGGACTGCTTTCCAAATGCTTAGTCAGATTAATATTAAAAACACTATTTGAGGTATATTGTCAATTTAAAGTATGTATTTTATTACTAACGGCATGTGTTTTTGTTACTTTCAGATAAACTGGATGGTTTAAAGCATGATAAGAAGAAACATCAGATATCGACGAAAGCCTCAATGGAAGAGTTTCTACAGGTTGAAGACGAGTACTTTGCCAGACAGATGCTGGAACCTGGCAAGAAAAGGGTAAATAATTATGTAATATTATCATTCCTTCACTCTGTGTATACTTATCATTCCTTCACTCTGTGTATACTTATCATTCCTTCACACTGTATACACTTATCATTTCTTCACACTGTGTATACTTATCATTCCTTCACACTGTGTATACTTATTATTCCTTTACACTGTGTATACTTATCATTCCTTCACACTGTGTATACTTATCATTCCTTCACACTGTGTATACTTATCATTCCTTCACACTGTGTATTTATCATTCCTTCACACTGTGTATGCTTATCATTCCTTCACACTGTGTGTACTTATCATTCCTTCACACTGTGTGTACTTGTCATTCCTTCACATTGTGTATACTTATCATTCCTTCACACTGTGTATACTTATCATTCCTTCACATTGTGTATACTTATCATTCCTTCATGTTGTGTATACTTATCATTCCTTCACACTGTGTATACTTATCATTCCTTCACATTGTGTATACTTATCATTCCTTCACATTGTGTATACTTATCATTACTTCACATTGTGTATACTTATCATTCCTTCACACAGCCATACTTTTCATTCCTTCACACTGTATCCTTATCATTCCTTCACACTGTATGCTTATCATTCCTTCACACTGTATACTTTTCATTCCTTCACACTGTGTATACTTATCATTCCTTCACACTGTGTATCCTTATCATTCCTTCACACTGTGTATGCTTACCATTCCTTCACACTGTATACTTTTCATTCCTTCACACTGTGTATGCTTACCATTCATTCACACTGTGTATACTTTTCATTCCTTCACACTGTGTATGCTTACCATTCCTTCACACTGTATACTTTTCATTCCTTCACACTGTATAAAGGAATTGCATCATTCCTTCACACTGTATACTTATCATTCCTTCACACTGTGTGTACTTATCATTCCTTCACACTGTATACTTATCATTCCTTCACACTGTATACTTATCATTCCTACACACTGTATACTTATCATTCCTTCACACTGTGTATACTTATCATTCCTACACACTGTATACTTATCATTCCTTCACACTGTATACTTATCATTCCTACACACTGTATACTTATCATTCCTACACACTGTATACTTATCATTCCTTCACACTGTATACTTATCATTCCTTCACACTGTATACTTATCATTCCTACACACTGTGTACTTATCATTCCTACACACTGTATACTTATCATTCCTACACACTGTATACTTATCATTCCTACACACTGGCATGCTTATCATTCCTTCACACTGTGTATGCTTACCATTCCTACACACTGTATACTTATCATTCCTTCACACTGTATACTTATCATTCCTTCACACTGTATACTTATCATTCCTTCACACTGTGTATGCTTACCATTCCTACACACTGTATACTTACCATTCCTACACACTGTATACTTATCATTCCTTCACACTGTATACTTATCATTCCTACACACTGTATACTTATCATTCCTTCACACTGTATACTTACCATTCCTTCACACTGTATACTTATCATTCCTTCACACTGTATACTTACCATTCCTTCACACTGTATACTTACCATTCCTTCACACTGTATACTTATCATTCCTTCACACTGTATACTTACCATTCCTTCACACTGTATACTCCGGCATCCGTGAACATTTTCAAACGTCTTCTCCTCAGTAACCATTGGGTCTATAGCCACCATTTATTATCATGATACTTGAGTAGGTGGGAGGTTACATAAGTGTTAATATCGCAACATTACGTAATCCAAGATGGCCGCTGTCTAAAAATAGCACAAATTCTAAAAGAATCTCACAAAATGCCTGCCGGATTTTGACAAATCTTGGGAGTAATGAGCGATGTATATTGCTCTTTCAAAATTGTTCAAATAGTGACCCCTGGATAAAAAATGGCTGTGGCCGTGGGGGAGGTCAAGTAGGGGTCAAATACTATTTTTGAGCGAATATGGTCGTTTCATATATCAAATTGAAAGTATATTTCAAAATGGATCTTCCACCCAATGGTAGCCAAGTTTCACAGTTATAGTTAATGGGTGTAGCCTTTCCAGATTTGTTCAGAGGTTGTAGCGAATAAAAGATGGCCACTGTCTAAAAATAAAACAAATTCTTCTTCACGCGAACAACATGTCAAGATTTTGGCAAAAATACCGGATAGTCAGTCTTGTGAGACTATCATTCGGAATTAGTTCTCAACACACATCTCCATCACAGTGTCGCATAGCAATTAGCAATTTGAACCATTATTGCATTGCATGTAAAGTCACGTCCATGTCTCATTTATATGAAAAAGTTGGCAGTTTCTTACGGAGGTTGGTGCACCCAGGTTAACCGCTGGAGCCTGCCCAGGAAAGGTGTTGTTAAGTAAACTGCCTGCTGGCAATATAGCCCGAAATGGTGCTGATGCAGGCGTAAAACCCGAAATATAACATAAATATAATATAACATAATATGTAAAGTCGCCATATGACCTAATTTATCCCTCACAACTACACTTGAATCACAGAGGGTGTCCAACTCTTCCATGTGAGGAAGCCATACAGTGGTGAGGAAGACATACAGTGGTGAGGAAGCCATACAGTGGCTTGTGAGGAAGCCATACAGTGGTGAGGAAGACATACAGTGGTGAGGAAGCCATACAGTGGCTTGTGAGGAAGCCATACAGTGGTGAGGAAGCCATACAGTGGCTTGTGAGGAAGCCATACAGTGGCTTGTGAGGAAGCCATACAGTGGCTTGTGAGGAAGCCATACAGTGGTGAGGAAGCCATACAGTGGCTTGTGAGGAAGCCATACAGTGGCGAGGAAGCCATACAGTGGTGAGGAAGCCATACAGTGGTGAGGAAGCCATACAGTGGCTTGTGAGGAAGCCATACAGTGGTGAGGAAGCCATACAGTGGCTTGTGAGGAAGCCATACAGTGGTGAGGAAGCCATACAGTGGTGAGGAAGCCATACAGTGGCTTGTGAGGAAGCCATACAGTGGTGAGGAAGCCATACAGTGGTGAGGAAGCCATACAGTTGTGAGGAAGCCACACAGTGGCTTGTGAGGAAGCCATACAGCAGTGAGGAAGCCATACAGTGGTGAGGAAGCCATACAGTGGTGAGGAAGCCATACAGTGGCTTGTGAGGAAGCCATACAGTGGTGAGGAAGCCATACAGTGGCTTGTGAGGAAGCCATACAGTGGCTTGATGTGAGGAAGCCATACAGTGGTGAGGAAGCCATACAGTGGTGAGGAAGCCATACAGTGGCTTGTGAGGAAGCCATACAGTGGCTTGTGAGGAAGCCATACAGTGGCTTGTGAGGAAGCCATACAGTGGTGAGGAAGCCATACAGTGGCTTGCTTACAGTCGGTGGTTCTACCTGGATACCCACTCATGCCTGCTGGGAGGGGAACTTTGGATCTTCCTCCACCAATAATACCTGCAAATTATAATTTGAATCAATTGAGTACACAGCTGCTGCTTTTATCAAAATTTACCACTCTCAAACTTTAAACTCGAAGATATTAAAGGTACACATCGAGGTGAAGCCTGGAATGGTGAGCAACTTTGTTCATTCACTTACTGTGCCTTGGAGCCGGCAGGCCTAATGGAAGTACACACAGCAGTGAGTGTTGGAGGTACACACAGCAGTGAGTGTTGGAAGTACACACAGCAGTGAGTGTTGGAAGTACACACAGCAGTGAGTGTTGGAGGTACACACAGCAGTGAGTGTTGGAAGTACACACAGCAGTGAGTGTTGGAAGTACACACAGCAGTGAGTGTTGGAAGTACACACAGCAGTGAGTGTTGGAGGTACACACAGCAGTGAGTGTTGGAAGTACACACAGCAGTGAGTGTTGGAAGTACACACAGCAGTGAGTGTTGGAAGTACACACAGCAGTGAGTGTTGGAGGTACACACAGCAGTGAGTGTTGGAAGTACACACAGCAGTGAGTGTTGGAAGTACACACAGCAGTGAGTGTTGGAAGTACACACAGCAGTGAGTGTTGGAGGTACACACAGCAGTGAGTGTTGGAAGTACACACAGCAGTGAGTGTTGGAAGTACACACAGCAGTGAGTGTTGGAAGTACACACAGCAGTGAGTGTTGGAGGTACACACAGCAGTGAGTGTTGGAAGTACACACAGCAGTGAGTGTTGGAAGTACACACAGCAGTGAGTGTTGGAAGTACACACAGCAGTGAGTGTTGGAAGTACACACAGCAGTGAGTGTGATTATAAGTTTGAATAATAATGTATTCAATTGTGTTTGGCTACATCAGGTGAGATGGGCAGATCTTGAGGAACGTAAGGAGACGGCGTATCGGCGAGATGTGGGATTTGTCGTCGGTCAAACCCAGCAGGACTGGCAGAGGATGACAGACCCGCACTACGCAGAGAGACAGTTAAATAGGACAAAATACTTCTGAATGTAGGAAATATAACTATAAAAAGGTAGGTAAGCAAATAAATAGATAGATGTGCATTGGGTATTGTGTTGTTTGTCTATGTAGATATTGCGCCCTCTCTTTCTCTCAGATAAATACAAGTTTCTTATTAAATTATTATGTTGTATGCATGTTTTGAGTTACATATTCTTCAATTCTTCTCCATTGATGAAGACCAACACCTCAAAACATGTCAGAAATAACTCGGTGTTTGATAGAAGAACATCATCCGCACATATCAATATCCCTGTTAAGAGAGCACATTGTGTAAGCGACCACTTTTACGACGATTGGTTTCACTGTAATAATGATGAATAACATGTGGGGAATGGAGAAGTGTGCTAAAGATCATTTGATGATATATCATGAACCTTGCAATTCGCTAATATTGCCAAGAGCAACAATAGTGACCAAATTGCATGAAATTTGAGTGCAATTCCAATATCAGCGTGTGCATCCTGTTCCAATTCCAATATCAGCGTGTGTAGCGTCCTGTTCCAATTCCAATATCAGCGTGTGTAGCGTCCTGTTCCAATTCCAATATCAGCGTGTGTAGCGTCCTGTTCCAATTCCAATATCAGCGTGTGTAGCGTCCTGTTCCCAGCCATAAGAAAGTTTTGGCTTATGTAATTACTAGTTTCAATGATATTTTGCAAGAGAAAACAACTGCAAGAGAAAACAACTGCGAAAGAATTCCCCCCTTGAAGACCTCGGTCTCCATCTTGAGAAAGTCAAATCTCCGTCTTCGGGGAGAGCGCAAGAAGTTAGCAGGTCTGGTTCCCCACAAAGAACGTGGGTTTTTAATTGTTTTTTTTATAATTGTCTTCCTTCCTGTAGTAGCATTAAATAGACAATGTAAATGTAGATAGTTAGCATAACAAGAAGTTGTGCCATCATTGCTTCTTATATTTGTATTCAATGCGTTGGACAATATTTTTGTATCTTTTTGTACAAGCATATCGACAAGCATACTACCATAGTATATCTTCATGCCAAACTCGACAATTTCACATGAGCTTTATATTAATATTTATTGGCCATATCCTCTATACCTTGTATTAGCAAGTTTATATTAGTGTTCAATGTACCATTGCATGTATAGTAATATTTCATGATCATGTTTAGTACCTTGGTGTGATGGACGAGGATTGTTCGGCCTCTAATTTGTAGACCAATAGGATCTACTTCTGCTCCACTGGATGACTTTTGCCATTAACCACCCAAAATAAAATTATTTTGCAGCATTGTAGATGGTCATTATTATGTTCTGTGATTGTGACAGAAATAAATGATACTAATAACAATTCATATAAGAATTGAAGAATTTACAATAGGAATTTGTATAGGGACTGAAGAATGTACAATGGGAATTGGCATAAGGATTGAAGAATGTACAACAGGAATTGATTTGAAGTATTTTCAAGATGCCCTACAAAACAGTTCACATTCAAAATGCAGTTCAGAGTAAAGTAGTAAAGGTATAATATTTCATAATGGAAGCATAGTTTATTGCAAGAGGTTTGAATATTAATGGTTTCTGGTGATTATATACAGGTAACAACGCACACATTCAACTCTCGTTTATATATCTTATTACGCTTTCCATATTGAGCCCATTGCACTCTGCTGCATTTACAGTCCGGTAAATGCAGTTACCCCGAGACGTTGTTGATTGGTTAAAGCTGTGATATATATATGAAATATGTGTCGGGTACAACTCCGACAAACATTCCAATACCTCTCAAAATATTGAACAAGACAATGAATTCTAACATATCCAACTGTTGCTTGTTCCGTTTGATATCTATCCACATACTGCAAGATGTGTCTAGAGAAACTGTCGCTTGTTCCGTTTGATATCTATCCACATACTGCAAGATGTGTCTAGAGAAACTGTTGCTTGTTCCGTTTGATATCTATCCACATACTGCAAGATGTGTCTAGAGAAACTGTTGCTTGTTCCGTTTGATATCTATCCACATACTGCAAGATGTGTCTAGAGAAACTGTCGCTTGTTCCGTTTGATATCTATCCACATACTGCAAGATGTGTCTAGAGAAACTGTCGCTTGTTCCGTTTGATATCTATCCACATACTGCAAGATGTGTCTAGAGAAACTGTCGCTTGTTCCGTTTGATATCTATCCACATACTGCAAGATGTGTCTAGAGAAACTGTCGCTTGTTCCGTTTGATATCTATCCACATACTGCAAGATGTGTCTAGAGAAACTGTTGCTTGTTCCGTTTGATATCTATCCACATACTGCAAGATGTGTCTAGAGAAACTGTTGCTTGTTCCGTTTGATATCTATCCACATACTGCAAGATGTGTCTAGAGAAACTGTTGCTTGTTCCGTTTGATATCTATCCACATACTGCAAGATGTGTCTAGAGAAACTGTTGCTTGTTCCGTCTGATATCTATCCAGCTGCATGTCAATCAAACTAATAAATAATCCAATCAGATATCGTTATTTCACAACACGTGTCTTGAATTAATATCCTCCAACAAGCTACCATGAAAACTACATTGTAATAACGGGAAAACTGCCGTTTTAAAATTAGAAAATAACCATTAACCCTTTATTACATGTAGATATGGAAATTAATTGTATGTAAACATTTAACAAATATTATTTATAGACTACAGATAAATATTCTAGCTAGATACATTTAAAGATTAATCGGTACAAAGATTAACGATATTCATGCTTGTTGAGCGATTTAATTTCACTGTTATTGGCAATGTTTGTACAAAGACCTTCATTCTTTTGTTGAATTTTAATTGGTGATGATTTTTTTTACTAATCTGAATGCTCCAGGCTATGTGATGCACCCTATTTGAAGTGTTTAAAGGCCTGCAGTTTGACCCTGTCCAATTGTAAAGATTTATACTTTACTACCTGTTCCATGTGATTAGTGGCTTGTATCAACAATGTAGCAGTACATTCAGTATAATTTGGCGTATGTAGGTATTTTCTAACGGTTAATATGCACGATCACTCTGTGAGCTGAGAATTAGTCAAAATGAGGCCCTGACAATTTAAGTAAACGTATATTATTGATTGTAAAGAAAATTGATAGTTATGAGTATTCAAACTACATAATCCAGATCAGCCCAGGGACATAGATTACATGTTATGTAGGTGCCTCATCAGCCGTAGCGTAATCACTGAGACTGATAATTTGTATGCATGTATATAATATGTATGTATTTATATGAATAAACTATATGTGTTCGTTATATGGTAACCTTCATACTTCATTTAATTATCTACAGTATTATTCGCAAGTTTTCTGTTATATTTTAAATATTTCTCTGTGTCAGTGTGTGTTTACCGATATTGATGCTACATAATAATCACAGTGAATGCTATGAGTACATGTATAATATTATAATTATAATCTCTTGAACATACGAGTATTACACATATTCTGCCGATTTCTACAAGATGCCATTGAGTAAAATAACAATGTATGTAACTGATGAGCAGAGAAAATAATTGCTGACTTTCTTGCAAAATAAGAACTGGGACGTAGAGATGGAAATAGAAGAAACAGCCACCGCCATGCCCGTTGCAGAGGCTGCTTACGTACCTCCCCCTATGCCTCAGCATGCTGAAGGTGTTGCTGAGTGTCCACTGTGCTTGTGTTCCCCTTGCATAATAAATGAACAGAACAAACGACTTTGGTGGCCTGCTAATAATCGTCCACCGCATAATCTAAATTCACATGAGAGAAAGCTTCTATGCAGGAGGTTTTGGGCAATGCTATATAATTGTGGCGCATGGAAAGATGTCAGATATATAGAGAGAAAAGTAGCGGCTAGAAGAGGAGACTGTACTTGGCATAAGAGGGAACTGATGCCTGAATGTGTGGTACAGCAATGCAGGAACTGGCTGCCTAACCCGCGCAACCAGCCTTATTTGGGCCATAAGTGGAGTTGAATTGTTTATACCAGTTGTAAGTACTATAAAAATACAGAACTTCAATTTCAGCAATTTATAACCTCTGATATGTACGTGGGTCATAATAGATATAAGTGGTGCTCATGTATTAGATGTATACCATGCAGGGCCTCGCATGTGGCAAATACGATGTGCATCGACCGTCGGATTTGTACCGCTATTCCTCGTGTGTTTAGTGCGTCGACCGTCAGATTTGTACCGCTATTCCTCGTGTGTTTAAGGTCAAATATAGGTAAACCTGCAGGCCTTTAATCACCTTGTGTATTATACAATATACCATTATACTGATTGGGGACACTCACACTGATTGGATGTTTAGACGGGGAACGGACAATATCCCCCCGGACAATATCCCCCCCGTATATTTTGACCCAGGCGGACAATATCCCCCCCCCCATCAAAAAGACAGGGCGGACAATATCCCCGTAGATATCACGGGCGACAATATCCCCCCCCATCAAAAAAGGACAGGCGGACAATAAACCCCCCCCCCCCCCCCGTAGAAAATCACAGGACGGACAATATCCCCCCCGGACATTATCCCCCATTGAACTCGCCATCCACAATGCTGTGAAAACCATGTTGGGCGACGTCGACATCAAGGGTGTTTCTATCATCTCACCCAGAGTACCTGGAGACGAGTACAAGCGGAAGGCCTCGCCACTGAGTACCGAGAAAACGACGAGCTGAAGCAGTTTGTCGGAATGATTGACAGTCTGGCGTTCCTGCCGGTTGATGAGGTTGTCGAAGAAATGACGGCACTGAAGGACCTTGCGCCAGACTCTGTGATGCCAGTGATAGACTATTTCGACAACACATATGTCAGCGGCGGCTACAAATCGGTTAGGGGACCCAATGGAATCATCAGAATGCGCCGTACACCACCACGCTTTCCACCACCCACATGGAATGTACATGAAACTACACTCAATGGAGGCGACAGAACTAATAACAATTGCGAAAGTTGGAATAACTCACTTAGACATTTAGTTGGACATAGTCTGTGGACAGTACTCTCCTGTCTGCAGAAAGACCAGACAGCCGTGAACACCGAGATGGAACGTCAGCGGACTGGACAACCATCGGCCAAACGCGCTAAGAAGACGAGCGTTTCTCTCCAGAAGAGACGTAACAAATTATGCCGCCAGTACCGGGATGGAGCGAAAATGACAGCCAGTTTCCTGTTCGCGATTGGCGAGTGTATAAGACTGAACAATTCTTAGGTTTCGCCACTATGTGCTAAATGACAAGTCTCAATTAGCACTTTCGTGAATAAGACTATAATAAACACCAAAATTCACACAAAATATCGCACTGTCCTACATCATGATTATCCACGGGGGATATTGTCCGCCCTAGGATTATCCACGGGGGATATTGTCCGCCCTAGGATTATCCACGGGGGATATTGTCTGCCCTAGGATTATCCACGGGGGATATTGTCCGCCCTAGGATTATTCACGGGGGATATTGTCCGCCCTAGGATTATCCACGGGGGATATTGTCTGCCCTAGGATTATCCACGGGGGATATTGGCCGCCCTAGGATTATCCACGGGGGATATTGTCCGCCCTAGGATTATCCACGGGGGATATTGTCCGCCCTAGGATTATACACGGGGGATATTGTCCGCCCTAGGATTATCCACGGGGGATATTGTCCGCCCTAGGATTTTCCCGGGGATATTGTCCGCCCTAGGATTATCCACGGGGGATATTGTCCGCCCTAGGATTATCCACGGGGGATATTGTCCGCCCTAGGATTATCCACGGGGGATATTGTCCGCCCTAGGATTATCCACGGGGGATATTGTCCGCCCTAGGATTATCCACGGGGGATATTGTCCGCCCTAGGATTATCCACGGGGGATATTGTCCGCCCTAGGATTATCCACGGGGATATTGTCCGCCCTAGGATTATCCACGGGGGATATTGTCCGCCCTAGGATTATCCACGGGGATATTGTCCGCCCTAGGATTATCCACGGGGGATATTGTCCGCCCTAGGATTATCCACGGGGGATATTGTCCGCCTTGTATTTTGATGGGGGGATATTGTCCGCCTTGTATTTTTGATGGGGGGGATATTGTCCGCCCTGTCTTTTTTGACGGGGGGGATATTGTCCGCCTGTCTTTTGACGGGAGGGATATTGTCCGCCTGGGTCAAAATATACGGGGGGGGGGGATATTGTCCGGGGGGGGATATTGTCCTACACTCTGTTTAGACAGCTGTCGACCATCTTATAAATATCAAGCCTGATAGTTATATATCGATATTATAGTTTATATTTTACATTTGTTTTAATTATTAGTAAATTATAAGCAGAAATATTGCATCATTACACTGTTATAAGGATAATTCTCAGTAAGCGTCTTAGTAGTTGTATTAGTTCGTTCATATGTATATTTATGTTTATTTACTTGTAATCCGTGTGTGTCGAGGGAAGTAAAGTGTGTATATACAGTCCCACCTCCCCAAATGTCACCTCCCAAGAGCGACACCCTCTTTATAGCGTCACTTTTATTCCCACCCATTGTCTTCATGTAATTTCACCTCTCATGAACGACACCTCCCAACAACAAAATATCCATTGTGGGAAGTACTGGTGATTACCAGAAATATGCATTGTGGGAAGTACTGGTGGTTACCGGAAATATCCATTGTGGGAAGTACTGGTGATTACCAGAAATATGCATTGTGGGAAGTACTGGTGGTTACCAGAAATATGCATTGTGGGAAGTACTGGTGGTTACCAGAAATATGCATTGTGGGAAGTACTGGTGATTACCAGAAATATGCATTGTGGGAAGTACTGGTGGTTACCGGAAATATCCATTGTGGGAAGTACTGGTGATTACCGGAAATATGCATTGTGGGAAGTACTGGTGATTACCGGAAATATCCATTGTGGGAAGTACTGGTGATTACCGGAAATATGCATTGTGGGAAGTACTGGTGATTACCGGAAATATGCATTGTGGGAAGTACTGGTTGCTACAGGAAATATGCATTGTGGGAAGTACTGGTTGCTACAGGAAATATGCATTGTGGGAAGTACTGGTGGTTACCGGAAATATCCATTGTGGGAAGTACTGGTTGCTACAGGAAATATGCATTGTGGGAAGTACTGGTGATTACCAGAAATATGCATTGTGGGAAGTACTGGTGATTACCGGAAATATGCATTGTGGGAAGTACTGGTGGTTACCGGAAATATGTATTGTGGGAAGTACTGGTGGTTATCGGAAATATGCATTGTGGGAAGAACTGGTTGTTGCAGGAAATATGCATTGTGGGAAGTACTGGTTGTTACAGGAAATATGCATTGTAGGAAGAACTGGTTGTTGCAGGAAATATGCATTGTGGGAAGTACTGGTTGTTACCGGAAATATCCATTGTGGGAAGTACTGGTGGTTACCGGAAATATGCATTATGGGAAGTACTGGTGGTTACAGGAAATATGCATTGTAGGAAGTACTGGTTGTTGCAGGAAATATGCATTGTGGGAAGTACTGGTTGTTACAGGAAATATGCATTGTGGGAAGTACTGGTGTTACCGGAAATATGCATTGTGGGAAGTACTGGTGGTTACCGGAAATATGCATTGTGGGAAGTACTGGTGATTACCGGAAATATGCATTGTGGGAAGTACTGGTGGTTACCGGAAATGTGCATTGTGGGAAGTACTGGTGGTTACCGGAAATATGCATTGTGGGAAGTACTGGTGATTACCGGAAATATGCATTGTGAGAAATACTGGTGGTTACCGGAAATATGCATTGTGGGAAGAACTGGTTGTTGCAGGAAATATGCATTGTGGGAAGTACTGGTGGTTACCAGAAATATGCATTGTGGGAAGTACTGGTTGTTACAGGAAATATGCATTGTGGGAAGTACTGGTGGTTACCAGAAATATGCATTGTGGGAAGTACTGGTTGTTACAGGAAATATGCATTGTGGGAAGTGCTGGTGATTACCGGAAATATGCATTGTGGGAAGAACTGGTTGTTACAGGAAATATGCATTGTGGGAAGTACTGGTGGTTACAGGAAATATGCATTGTGGGAAGTACTTGTGGTAACTGGAAATATGCATTGTGGGAAGTACTGGTGGTTACCGGAAATATGCATTGTGGGAAGAACTGGTTGTTACAGCAAATATGCATTGTGGGAAGTACAGGTGGTTACCGGAAATATGCATTGTGGGAAGTACTGGTGATTACCGGAAATATGCATTGTGGGAAGTCCTGGTGGTCACCGGAGATATGCATTGTGGGAAGTACTGGTGGTTACAGGAGATATACATTGTGGGAAGTACTGGTGGATACAGCAAATATATATTGTGGGAAGTACTGGTGGTTACCGGAAATATGCATTGTGGGAAGTACTGGTGGTTACCGGAAATATGTATTGTGGGAAGTAATGGTGGTTACAGGAAATATGCATTGTGGGAAGAACTGGTTGTTGCAGGAAATATGCATTGTGGGAAGTACTGGTGGTTACCAGAAATATGCATTGTGGGAAGTACTGGTTGTTACAGGAAATATGCATTGTAGGAAGAACTGGTTGTTGCAGGAAATATGCATTGTGGGAAGTACTGGTTGTTTCCGGAAATATCCATTGTGGGAAGTACTGGTGGTTACCGGAAATATGCATTATGGGAAGTACTGGTGGTTACAGGAAATATGCATTGTAGGAAGTACTGGTTGTTGCAGGAAATATGCATTGTGGGATGTACTGGTTGTTACAGGAAATATGCATTGTGGGAAGTACTGGTGATTACCAGAAATATGCATTGTGGGAAGTACTGGTGGTTACCGGAAATATGCATTGTGGGAAGTACTGGTGATTACCGGAAATATGCATTGTGGGAAGTACTGGTGGTTACCAGAAATATGCATTGTGGGAAGTACTGGTGGTTACCGGAAATATGCATTGTGGGAAGTACTGGTGATTACCGGAAATATGCATTGTGAGAAATACTGGGTGTTACCGGAAATATGCATTGTGGGAAGAACTGGTTGTTGCAGGAAATATGCATTGTGGGAAGTACTGGTGGTTACCAGAAATATGCATTGTGGGAAGTACTGGTTGTTACAGGAAATATGCATTGTGGGAAGTACTGGTGGTTACCAGAAATATGCATTGTGGGAAGTACTGGTTGTTACAGGAAATATGCATTGTGGGAAGTGCTGGTGATTACCGGAAATATGCATTGTGGGAAGAACTGGTTGTTACAGGAAATATGCATTGTGGGAAGAACTGGTTGTTACAGGAAATATGCATTGTGGGAAGTACTGGTGGTTACAGGAAATATGCATTGTGGGAAGTACTTGTGGTAACTGGAAATATGCATTGTGGGAAGAATTGGTTGTTACAGCAAATATGCATTGTGGGAAGTACAGGTGGTTACCGGAAATATGCATTGTGGGAAGTACTGGTGATTACCGGAAATATGCATTGTGGGAAGTCCTGGTGGTCACCGGAGATATGCATTGTGGGAAGTACTGGTGGTTACAGGAGATATACATTGTGGGAAGTACTGGTGGATACAGCAAATATATATTGTGGGAAGTACTGGTGGTTACCGGAAATATGCATTGTGTTAAGTACTGGTGGTTACAGGAAATATGCATTGTGCGAAGTACTGGTGGTTACAGGAAATATGCATTGTGGGAAGTACTGGTGGTAACAGGAAATATATATTGTGGGAAGTACTGGTGGTTACCGGAAATATGCATTGATGGAAGTACTGGTGGTTACCGGAAATATGCATTGTGGGAAGTACTTGTAGTTACAGCAAATATGCATTGTGGGAAGTATTGGTGGTTACCGGAAATATGCATTGTTGGAAGTACTGGTGGTTACAGGAAATATGCATTGTGGGAAGTACTGGTGGTAACAGGAAATATATATTGTGGGAAGTACTGGTGGTTAACGGAAATATGCATTGTGGGAAGAACTGGTTGTTACAGCAAATATGCATTGTGGGAAGTACTGGTGGTTACCAGAAATATATATTGTGGGAAATACTGGTGGTTACCGGAAATATGCATTGTGGGAAGTACTTGTGGTAACAGGAAATATGCATTGTGGGAAGAACTGGTTGTTACAGGAAATATGCATTGTAGGAAGTACTGGTGGTTACCGGAAATATGCATTGTGGGAAGTACTGGTGGTTACGTGAAATATGCATTGTGGGAAGAACTGGTAGTAACCGGAAATATGCATTGTGGGAAGTACTGGTGGTAACCGGAAATATCCATTGTGGGAAGTACTTGTGGTTGCAGGAAATGTGCATTGTGGGCAGGAAGTACTGGTGGTTACAGGAAATATGCATTATGGGAAGTACTGGTGGTTACCGGAAATATGCATTATGGGAAGTACTGGTGGTTACAGGAAATATGCATTATGGGAAGTACTGGTGGTTACCGGAAATATGCATTATGGGAAGTACTGGTGGTTACAGGAAATATGCATTATGGGAGGTACTGGTGGTTAATTGAAATATGCATTGTGGGAGGTACTGATGGTTACAGGAAATATGTATTGTGGGAAGTACTGGTGGTTGCCGGAAATATACACTGGGAAGTACTGGTGGTAACCAGAAATACGCATTGTGGGAAATACTGGTGGTTACAGGAAATATGCATTGTGGGAAGTACTGGTGGTTACCGGAAATATACATTGTGGGAAGTACTGGTGGTTAATTGAAATATGCATTGTGGGAGGTACTGATGGTTACAGGAAATATGCATTGTGGGAAGTACTGGTGGTTGCCGGAAATATGCATTGTGGGAAGTACTGGTGGTAAACGGAAATATGTATTGTGGGTAGTACTGGTGGTTACAGGAAATATGCATTGTTGGAAGTACTTGTGGTTGCCGGAAATATGCATTATGGGAAGAACTGGTTGTTACTGGAAATATGCATTGTGGGAAGTACTGGTGGTTACCGGAAATATGCATTGTGGGAAGTACTGGTGGTTACAGGAAATATGCATTGTGGGAAGTACTGGTGGTAACTGGAAATATGCATTGTGGGAAGAACTGGTTGTTACCGGAAATATGCATTGTGGGAGGTACTGGTGGTTACCAGAAATATGCATTGTGGGAAGTACTGGTTGTTACAGGAAATATGCATTGTGGGAAGTGCTGGTGATTACCGGAAATATGCATTGTGGGAAGAACTGGTTGTTACAGGAAATATGCATTGTGGGAAGTACTGGTGGTTACAGGAAATGTGCATTGTGGGAAGTACTTGTGGTAACTGGAAATATGCATTGTGGGAAGTACTGGTGGTTACCAGAAATATATATTGTGGGAAATACTGGTGCTTACCGGAAATATCCATTGTGGGAAGTACTGGTGGTTACTGGAAATATGCATTGTGGGAAGAATTGGTTGTTACAGCAAATATGCATTGTGGGAAGTACAGGTGGTTACCGGAAATATGCATTGTGGGAAGTACTGGTGATTACCGGAAATATGCATTGTGGGAAGTCCTGGTGGTCACCGGAGATATGCATTGTGGGAAGTACTGGTGGTTACAGGAGATATACATTGTGGGAAGTACTGGTGGATACAGCAAATATATATTGTTGGAAGTACTGGTGGTTACCGGAAATATGCATTGTGTTAAGTACTGGTGGTTACAGGAAATATGCATTGTGCGAAGTACTGGTGGTTACAGGAAATATGCATTGTGGGAAGTACTGGTGGTAACAGGAAATATATATTGTGGGAAGTACTGGTGGTTACCGGAAATATGCATTGATGGAAGTACTGGTGGTTACCGGAAATATGCATTGTGGGAAGTACTTGTAGTTACAGCAAATATGCATTGTGGGAAGTATTGGTGGTTACCGGAAATATGCATTGTTGGAAGTACTGGTGGTTACAGGAAATATGCATTGTGGGAAGTACTGGTGGTAACAGGAAATATATATTGTGGGAAGTACTGGTGGTTAACGGAAATATGCATTGTGGGAAGAACTGGTTGTTACAGCAAATATGCATTGTGGGAAGTACTGGTGGTTACCAGAAATATAAATTGTGGGAAATACTGGTGGTTACCGGAAATATGCATTGTGGGAAGTACTTGTGGTAACAGGAAATATGCATTGTGGGAAGAACTGGTTGTTACAGGAAATATGCATTGTAGGAAGTACTGGTGGTTACCGGAAATATGCATTGTGGGAAGTACTGGTGGTTACGTGAAATATGCATTGTGGGAAGAACTGGTGGTAACCGGAAATATGCATTGTGGGAAGTACTGGTGGTTACCGGAAATATGCATTGTGGGAAGTACTGGTGGTAACCGGAAATATCCATTGTGGGAAGTACTTGTGGTTGCAGGAAATGTGCATTGTGGGCAGGAAGTACTGGTGGTTACAGGAAATATGCATTATGGGAAGTACTGGTGGTTACCGGAAATATGCATTATGGGAAGTACTGGTGGTTACTGGAAATATGCATTATGGGAAGTACTGGTGGTTACCGGAAATATGCATTATGGGAAGTACTGGTGGTTACAGGAAATATGCCTTATGGGAGGTACTGGTGGTTAATTGAAATATGCATTGTGGGAGGTACTGATGGTTACAGGAAATATGTATTGTGGGAAGTACTGGTGGTTGCCGGAAATATACACTGTGGGAAGTACTGGTGGTAACCAGAAATACGCATTGTGGGAAATACTGGTGGTTACAGGAAATATGCATTGTGGGAAGTACTGGTGGTTACCGGAAATATACATTGTGGGAAGTACTGGTGGTTAATTGAAATATGCATTGTGGGAGGTACTGATGGTTACAGGAAATATGCATTGTGGGAAGTACTGGTGGTTGCCGGAAATATGCATTGTGGGAAGTACTGGTGGTAAACGGAAATATGTATTGTGGGTAGTACTGGTGGTTACAGGAAATATGCATTGTTGGAAGTACTTGTGGTTGCCGGAAATATGCATTATGGGAAGAACTGGTTGTTACTGGAAATATGCATTGTGGGAAGTACTGGTGGTTACCGGAAATATGCATTGTGGGAAGTACTGGTGGTTACAGGAAATATGCATTGTGGGAAGTACTGGTGGTAACTGGAAATATGCATTGTGGGAAGAACTGGTTGTTACCGGAAATATGCATTGTGGGAAGTACTGGTGGTTACCAGAAATATGCATTGTGGGAAGTACTGGTTGTTACAGGAAATATGCATTGTGGGAAGTGCTGGTGATTACCGGAAATATGCATTGTGGGAAGAACTGGTTGTTACAGGAAATATGCATTGTGGGAAGTACTGGTGGTTACAGGAAATATGCATTGTGGGAAATACTTGTGGTAACTGGAAATATGCATTGTGGGAAGTACTGGTGGTTACCAGAAATATATATTGTGGGAAATACTTGTGCTTACCGGAAATATCCATTGTGGGAAGTACTGGTGGTTACTGGAAATATGCATTGTGGGAAGAACTGGTTGTTACAGCAAATATGCATTGTGGGAAGTACAGGTGGTTACCGGAAATATGCATTGTGGGAAGTACTGGTGATTACCGGAAATATGCATTGTGGGAAGTCCTGGTGGTCACCGGAGATATGCATTGTGGGAAGTACTGGTGGTTACAGGAGATATACATTGTGGGAAGTACTGGTGGATACAGCAAATATATATTGTGGGAAGTACTGGTGGTTACCGGAAATATGCATTGTGTTAAGTACTGGTGGTTACAGGAAATATGCATTGTGCGAAGTACTGGTGGTTACAGGAAATATGCATTGTGGGAAGTACTGGTGGTAACAGGAAATATATATTGTGGGAAGTACTGGTGGTTACCGGAAATATGCATTGATGGAAGTACTGGTGGTTACCGGAAATATGCATTGTGGGAAGTACTTGTAGTTACAGCAAATATGCATTGTGGGAAGTATTGGTGGTTACAGGAAATATGCATTATAGGAAGTACTTGTGGTTACAGGAAATATGCATTGTGGGAAGTACTGGTGGTAACAGGAAATATATATTGTGGGAAGTACTGGTGGTTACCGGAAATATGCATTGTGGGAAGAACTGGTTGTTACAGGAAATATGCATTGTAGGAAGTACTGGTGGTTACAGGAAATATGCATTGTGGGAAGTACTGATGGTTACCTGAAATATGCATTGTGGGAAGTACTGGTGGTTACCGGAAATATGCATTGTGGGAAGTACTGGTGGTAACCGGAAATATCCATTGTGGGAAGTACTTGTGGTTGCAGGAAATATGCATTGTGGGAAGTACTGGTGGTAACAGGAAATATATATTGTGGGAAGTACTGGTGGTTACCGGAAATATGCATTGTGGGAAGAACTGGTTGTTACAGCAAATATGCATTGTGGGAAGTACTGGTGGTTACTAGAAATATATATTGTGGGAAATACTGGTGGTTACCGGAAATATGCATTGTGGGAAGTACTTGTGGTAACAGGAAATATGCATTGTGGGAAGAACTGGTTGTTACAGGAAATATGCATTGTAGGAAGTACTGGTGGTTACCGGAAATATGCATTGTGGGAAGTACTGGTGGTTACGTGAAATATGCATTATGGGAAGTACTGGTGGTTACCGGAAATATGCATTGTGGGAAGTACTTGTGGTTGCAGGAAATGTGCATTGTGGGCAGGAAGTACTGGTGGTTACAGGAAATATGCATTATGGGAGGTACTGGTGGTTAATTGAAATATGCATTGTGGGAAATACTGGTGGTTGCCGGAAATATACACTGTGGGAAGTACTGGTGGTAACCAGAAATACGCATTGTGGGAAATACTGGTGGTTACAGGAAATATGCATTGTGGGAAGTACTGGTGGTTACCGGAAATATACATTGTGGGAAGTACTGGTGGTTAATTGAAATATGCATTGTGGGAAGAACTGGTTGTTACAGCAAATATGCATTGTGGGAAGTACTGGTGGTTACCAGAAATATATATTGTGGGAAATACTGGTGGTTACCGGAAATATGCATTGTGGGAAGTACTTGTGGTAACAGGAAATATGCATTGTGGGAAGAACTGGTGGTTACCGGAAATATACATTGTGGGAAGTACTGGTGGTTAATTGAAATATGCATTGTGGGAAGAACTGGTTGTTACAGCAAATATGCATTGTGGGAAGTACTGGTGGTTACCAGAAATATATATTGTGGGAAATACTGGTGGTTACCGGAAATATGCATTGTGGGAAGTACTTGTGGTAACAGGAAATATGCATTGTGGGAAGAACTGGTTGTTACAGGATGTGGGAAGAACTGGTTGTTACAGGAAATATGCATTGTAGGAAGTACTGGTGGTTACCGGAAATATGCATTGTGGGAAGTACTGGTGGTTACGTGAAATATGCATTATGGGAAGTACTGGTGGTTACCGGAAATATGCATTGTGGGAAGTACTGGTGGTAACCGGAAATATCCATTGTGGGAAGTACTTGTGGTTGCAAGAAATGTGCATTGTGGGCAGGAAGTACTGGTGGTTACAGGAAATATGCATTATGGGAGGTACTGGTGGTTAATTGAAATATGCATTGTGGGAGGTACTGATGGTTACAGGAAATATGTATTGTGGGAGGTACTGGTGGTTGCCGGAAATATGCATTGTGGGAAGTCCTGGTGGTCACCGGAAATATGCATTGTGGGAAGTACTGGTGGTTACAGGAAATATGCATTGTAGGACGAACTGGTGGTTACAGGAAATATGCATTGTAGGAAGAACTGGTTGTTACAGGAAATATGCATTGTGGGAAGTACTGGTGATTACCTCGAAATATGCATTGTGGGAAGTACTGGTGGTTACCGGAAATCTGTATTGTGGGATGTACTGGTGGTTACCGGAAATATGCATTATGGGAAGTACTGGTGGTTACAGGAAATATGCATTGTAGGAAGAACTGGTTGTTGCAGGAAATATGCATTGTGGGAAGTACTGGTTGTTACAGGAAATATGCATTGTGGGAAGTACTGGTGATTACCGGAAATATGCATTGTGGGAAGTACTGGTGATTACCGGAAATATGCATTGTGAGAAATACTGGTGATTACCGGAAATATGCATTGTGGGAAGAACTGGTTGTTGCAGGAAATATGCATTGTGGGAAGTACTGGTGGTTACCAGAAATATGCATTGTGGGAAGTACTGGTTGTTACAGGAAATATGCATTGTGGGAAGTACTGGTGATTACCGGAAATATGCATTGTGGGAAGAACTGGTTATTACAGGAAATATGCATTGTGGGAAGTACTGGTGGTTACAGGAAATATGCATTGTGGGAAGTACTGGTGGTTACCAGATATATATATTGTGGGAAATACTGGTGCTTACCGGAAATATCCATTGTGGGAAGTACTGGTGGTTACCGGAAATATGCATTGTGGGAAGAACTGGTTGTTACAGCAAATATGCATTGTGGGAAGTACTGGTGGTTACCGGAAATATGCATTGTGGGAAGTACTGGTGATTACCGGAAATATGCATTGTGGGAAGTCCTGGTGGTCTCCGGAGATATGCATTGTGGGAAGTACTGGTGGTTACAGGAGATATACATTGTGGGAAGTACTGGTGGATACAGCAAATATATATTGTGGGTAGTACTGGTGTTTACCGGAAATATGCATTGTGGGAAGAACTGGTTGTTACAGCAAATATGCATTGTGGGAAGTACTGGTGGTTACCGGAAATATGCATTGTGGGAAGTACTGGTGATTACCGGAAATATGCATTGTGGGAAGTCCTGGTGGTCTCCGGAGATATGCATTGTGGGAAGTACTGGTGGTTACAGGAGATATACATTGTGGGAAGTACTGGTGGATACAGCAAATATATATTGTGGGTAGTACTGGTGTTTACCGGAAATATGCATTGTGCGAAGTACTGGTGGTTACAGGAAATATGCATTGTGGGAAGTACTGGTGGTAACAGGAAATATATATTGTGGGAAGTACTGGTGGTTACCGGAAATATGCATTGATGGAAGTACTGGTTGTTACAGCAAATATGCATTGTGGGAAGTATTGGTGGTTACAGGAAATATGCATTGATGGTGGTACTGGTAGTTACCGGAAATATGCATTGTGGGAAGTTCTGGTGGTGACCAGAAATATGCATTGTGGGAAGTACTGGTGGTTACAGGAAATATGCATTGTAGGAAGAACTGGTTGTTGCAGGAAATATGCATTGTGGGAAGTACTAGTTGTTACCGGAAATATGCATTGTGGGATGTCCTGGTGGTCACCGGAAATATGCATTGTGGGAAGTACTGGTGGTTACCGGAAATATCCATTGTGGGAAGTACTGGTGATTACTGGAAATATGCATTGTGGGAAGTACTGGTGATTACCGAAAATATGCATTGTGGGAAGTACTGGTGGTTACCAGAATTATGTATTGTGGGAAGTACTGGTGGTTACCGGAAATATGCATTATGGGAAGTACTGGTGATTACAGGAAATATGCATTGTAGGAAGAACTGGTTGTTGCAGGAAATATGCATTGTGGGAAGTACTGGTTGTTACAGGAATTATCCATTGTGGGAAGTACTTGTGGATATAGCAAATATGCATTGTGGGAAGTACTGGTGATTACCGGAAATATGCATTGTGGGAAGTACTGGTGATTACCGGAAATATGCATTGTTAGAAATACTGGTGGTCACCGGAAATATGCATTGTGGGAAGTACTGGTTGTTACAGGAAATATGCATTGTGGGAAGTACTGGTGATTACCGGAAATATGCATTGTGGGAAGTACTGGTGGTTACCGGAAATATGCATTGTGGGAAGAACTGGTTGTCGCAGGAAATATGCATTGTGGGAAGTACTGGTGGTTACCAGAAATATGCATTGTGGGAAGTACTGGATGTTACAGGAAATATGCATTGTGGGAAGTACTGGTGGTTACTAGAAATTTGCATTGTGGGAATTACTGTTGTTACAGGAAATATGCATTGTGGAAAGTACTGGTGATTACCGGAAATATGCATTATGGGAAGTACTGGTGGTTACCGGAAATATCCATTGTGGGAAGTACTGGTGGTTACAGGAAATATGCATTGTGGGAAGTACTTGTGGTCACTAGAAATATGCATTGTGGGAAGTACTGGTGGTTACAGGAGATATACATTGTGGGAAGTACTTGTGGATACAGCATATATGCATTGTGGGAAGTACTGGTGGTTACCGGAAATATGCATTGTGGGAAGTACTGGTGGTTACAGGAAATATGCATTGATGGAAGTACTGGTGGTTACCGGAAATATGCATTGTGGGAAGTCCTGGTGGTCACCGGAAATATGCATTGTGGGAAGTACTGGTGGTTACAGGAAATATGCATTGTAGGAAGAACTGGTTGTGCAGGAAATATGCATTGTGGGAAGTACTAGTTGTTACCGGAAATATGCATTGTGGGAAGTACTGGTGATTACCGGAAATATGCATTGTGGGAATACTGGTGATTACCGGAAATATGCATTGTGGGAAGTACTGGTTGTTACAGGAATTATCCATTGTGGGAAGTACTTGTTGATACAGCAAATATGCATTGTGGGAAGTACTTGTGGTTACCTGAAATATGCATTGTGGGAAGTACTGGTGGTTACAGGAAATATGCATTGTGGGAAGTACTGGTGATTACCGGAAATATGCATTGTGGGAAGTACTGGTTGTTACAGGAATTATCCATTGTGGGAAGTACTTGTGGATACAGCAAATATGCATTGTGGGAAGTACTGGTGGTTACCGGAAATATGCATTGTGGTAAGTACTTGTGGATACAGCAAATATGCATTGTGGGAAGTACTGGTCATTACAGGAAATATGCATTGATGGAAGTAATGGTGGTTACCGGAAATATGCATTGTGGGATGTCCTTGTGGTCACCGGAAATATGCATTGTGGGAAGTACTGGTGGTTACCGGAAATATGCATTGTGGGATGTCCTGGTGGTCACCGGAAATAAGCATTGTGGGAAGTACTGGTGGTTACAGGAAATATGCATTGTAGGAAGAACTGGTTGTTGCAGGAAATATGCATTGTGGGAAGTACTGGTTGTTACAGGAAATATACATTGTGGGAAGTACTGGTGATTACCGGAAATATGCATTGTGAGAAATACTGGTGGTTACCGGAAATATGCATTGTGGGAAGAACTGGTTGTTGCAGGAAATATGCATTGTGGGAAGTACTGGTGGTTACCAGAAATATGCATTGTGGGAAGTACTGGTTGTTACAGGAAATATGCATTGTGGGAAGTACTGGTGATTACCGGAAATATGCATTGATGGAAGTACTTGTAGTTACAGCAAGTATGCATTGTGGAAAGTATTGGTGGTTACAGGAAATATGCATTGTGGGAAGTACTGGTGGTTACAGGAAATATGCATTGATGGAAGTACTGGTGGTTACCGGAAATATGCATTGTGGGAAGAACTGGTTGTTGCAGGAAATATGCATTGTGGGAAGTACTGGTCGTTACCGGAAATATGCATTGTAGGAAGAACTGGTTGTTGCAGGAAATATGCATTGTAGGAAGTACTGGTTGTTACAGGAATTATCCATTGTGGGAAGTACTTGTGGATATAGCAAATATGCATTGTGGGAAGTACTAGTGGTTACCGGAAATATGCATTGTGGGAAGTACTTGTGGATACAGCAAATATGCATTGTGGGAAGGAAGTAGTGGTGGTTACCGGAAATATGCATTGTGGGATGTCCTGGTGGTCACCGGAAATATGCATTGTGGGAAGTACTGGTGGTTACCGGAAATATCCATTGTGGGAAGTACTGGTGCTTACCGGAAATATGCATTGTGGGAAGTACTGGTGATTACCGGAAATATGCATTGTGGGAAGTACTGGTGGTTACCGGAAATATGCATTATGGGAAGTACTGGTGGTTACAGGAAATATGCATTGTAGGAAGAACTGGTTGTTGCAGGAAATATGCATTGTGGGAAGTACTGGTTGTTACAGGAAATATGCATTGTGGGAAGTACTTGTGGATACAGCATATATGCATTGTGGGAAGTACTGGTGGTTACAGGAAATATGCATTGTGGGAAGTACTGGTGGTTACAGGAAATAAAGCCTAGTGTGTTTGACCAAAAGATGTTAATAGAACTAGTAATTGATTTTGTTGGACCAGTGATCTAGTTCGAAAGTTCCAGTCATCCATGTTCGAATCATCAAAGGTAGAACAATATGCATTATATAGAGAATATATCCGGGGACCAGATGAAGTATTCCAGTTAACTGGTGTGTTGTAGTTAACTGAGTTCATGGCAACGAAGTTCTACTGTACCTGGCTATTTGGTAGACTTGTCATTGAACAGTTTGCATTGACATTGCTATTATGTGTCTGTTGTAGCTTATGTATTACTGATCCCTGTACAAGAATATTTCCAACTCCACCCCTATCGTGAAAGTATTTTTCTATTCAATGTATAGATATGGTTTACAAAGAAACCATAGTTGGTGTCACTCTTCAATAATATTGTACCATGTTCAGGGTGTTTTCCAGTTTTAAAAGCTTGTCTGTCTACTAGACCATTTTTTAGACAGATTGAAATCTGTAGCCAGTCTGTATCAAGTTAGAAATCTTTATCATTTGTTAAGATAGCCTTTGAAGTATAGCAGCTTTGCTATTTACATATAGCAATATTTATGGGAGTGTAGAGAGATGGGATAAGCCTTGTACCAGTGATGTATTCTGTCTCAGCATTGGATCAGTTTCCTGTACCAATTGTTTATATTATAGTGTTACATCATGTAAGGATGGCTGGAGACACAAATATGGTGCTCTTTTTCTGTGTTTTTTAGTTCCATAAACAAATTGAAGTGTGATCTACCTCACATAATATCCTTTTTAATTGATACATTATGTCAATTTAGGCAGTGTAGCAAGGATTGTTGTAAGTCAGTTTATGTTTGTATGTATCTATGTTGCCTCCCCTAGTACATGTATGGCCTGGTCTTGTATATATTGCTACCCCTAGCCCATGTGCTGCATAGTATTGTATATATTGCTACCCCTAGTCCATGTGCTACCTACTATTGTATATATTGCTACCCCTAGTACATGTATGGCCTGGTCTTGTATATATTACTACCCCTAGTCCATGTGCTACCTAGTATTGTATATATTGCTACCCCTAGTCCATGTGCTGCATAGTATTGTATATATTGCTACCTCTAGTACATGTATGGCCTGGTCTTGTATATATTGCTACCCATAGTCCATGTGCTGCATAGTATTGTATATATTGCTACCCCTAGTCCATGTGCTGCATATTATTGTATATATTGCTACCCCTAGTCCATGTGCTGCATAGTATTGTAAATATTGCTACCCCTAGTACATGTGCTGCATAGTATTGTATATATTGCTACCCCTAGTCCATGTGCTGCATAGTATTGTATATATTGCTACCCCTAGTCCATGTGCTGCATAGTATTGTATATATTGCTACCCCTAGTCCATGTGCTGCATAGTATTGTATATATTGCTACCCCTAGTCCATGTGCTACCTAGTATTGTATATATTGCTACCCCTATTCCATGTGCTACCTAGTATTGTATATATTGCTACCCCTAGTCCATGTGCTACCTAGTATTGTATATATTGCTACTCCTAGTCCATGTGCTACCTAGTATTGTATATATTGCTACCCCTAGTCCATGTGCTACCTAGTATTGTATATATTGCTACCCCTAGTCCATGTGCTGCATAGTATTGTATATATTGCTACCCCTAGTCCATGTGCTGCATAGTATTGTATATATTGCTACCCCTAGTCCATGTGCTGCATATTATTGTATTTATTGCTACCCCTAGTCCATGTGCTGCATAGTATTGTATATATTGCTACCCCTAGTCCATGTGCTACCTAGTATTGTATATATTGCTACCCCTAGCCCATGTGCTGCATAGTATTGTATATATTGCTACCCCTAGCCCATGTGCTACCTAGTATTGTATATATTGCTACCCCTAGTCCATGTGCTACCTAGTATTGTATATATTGCTACCCCTAGCGAATGTGCTACCTAGTATTGTATATATTGCTACCCCTAGTCCATGTGCTGCCTAGTATTGTATATATTGCTACCCCTAGTCCATGTGCTACCTAGTATTGTATATATTGCTACCCCTAGTCCATGTGCTACCTAGTATTGTATATATTGCTACCCCTAGTCCATGTGCTGCATAGTATTGTATATATTGCTACCCCTAGTCCATGTGCTACCTAGTATTGTATATATTGCTACCTAGTATTGTATATATTGCTACCCCTAGTCCATGTGCTGCATAGTATTGTATATATTGCTACCCCTAGTCCATGTGCTACCTAGTATTGTATATATTGCTACCCCTAGTCCATGTGCTGCATAGTATTGTATATATTGCTACCCCTAGTCCATGTGCTGCATAGTATTGTATATATTGCTACCCCTAGTCCATGTGCTACCTAGTATTGTATATATTGCTAACCCTAGTCCATGTGCTGCCTAGTATTGTATATATTGCTACCCCTAGTCCATGTGCTACCTAGTATTGTATATATTGCTACCCCTAGTCCATGTGCTGCCTAGTATTGTATATATTACTACCCCTAGTCCATGTGCTACCTAGTAGTGTATATATTGCTACCCCTAGTCCATGTGCTGCATACTGTTGTATATATTGCTACCCCTAGTCCATGTGCTGCATAGTATTGTATATATTGCTACCCCTAGCCCATGTGCTACCTAGTAGTGTATATATTGCTACCCCTAGTCCATGTGCTACCTAGTATTGTATATATTGCTACTCCTAGTCCATGTGCTACCTAGTAGTGTATATATTGCTATCCCTAGTCCATGTGCTACCTAGTATTGTATATATTGCTACCCCTAGTCCATGTGCTGCATAGTATTGTATATATTGCTACCCCTAGTCCATGTGCTGCATATTATTGTATATATTGCTACCCCTAGTCCATGTGCTGCATATTATTGTATATATTGCTACCCCAAGTCCATGTGCTGCATAGTATTGTATATATTGCTACCCCTAGCCCATGTGCTGCATAGTATTGTATATATTGCTACCCCTAGCCCATGTGCTACCTAGTATTGTATATATTGCTACCCCTAGCCCATGTGCTACCTAGTATTGTATATATTGCTACCCCTAGTCCATGTGCTACCTAGTAGTGTATATATTGCTACCCCTAGTCCATGTGCTACCTAGTATTGTATATATTGCTACCCCTAGTCCATGTGCTACCTAGTATTGTATATATTGCTACCCCTAGCCCATGTGCTACCTAGTATTGTATATATTACTACTCCTAGTCCATGTGCTACCTAGTATTGTATATATTGCTACCCCTAGTCCATGTGCTACCTAGTATTGTATATATTGCTACCCCTAGCCCATGTGCTGCATATTATTGTATATATTACTACTCCTAGTCCATGTGCTGCATAGTATTGTATATATTGCTACCCCTAGTCCATGTGCTGCATAGTATTGTATATATTGCTACCCCTAGTCCATGTGCTACCTAGTATTGTATATATTGCTACCCCTAGTCCATGTGCTACCTAGTATTGTATATATTGCTACCCCTAGTCCATGTTGCATATAGTCCATGTGCTGCATAGTATTGTATATATTGCTACCCATAGCCCATGTGCTACCTAGTATTGTATATATTGCTACCCCTAGCCCATGTGCTACCTAGTATTGTATATATTGCTACCCCTAGTCCATGTGCTACCTAGTATTGTATATATTGCTACCCCTAGTCCATGTGCTGCATAGTATTGTATATATTGCTACCCCTAGTCCATGTGCTGCATAGTATTGTATATATTGCTACCCCTAGTCCATGTGCTGCATATTATTGTATATATTGCTACCCCTAGTCCATGTGCTGTCTAGTATTGTATATATTACTACCCCTAGTCCATGTGATGCATACTGTTGTATATATTGCTAGTCCATGTGCTGCATAGTATTGTATATATTGCTACCCATAGCCCATGTGCTACCTAGTAGTGTATATATTGCTACCCCTAGCACATGTGCTACCTAGTATTGTATATATTGCTACCCCTAGTCCATGTGCTACCTAGTATTGTATATATTGCTACCCCTAGTCCATGTGCTGCATAGTATTGTATATATTGCTACCCCTAGTCCATGTACTACCTAGTATTGTATATATTGCTACCCCTAGTCCATGTGCTACCTAATATTGTATATATTGCTACCCCTAGCCCATGTGCTACCTAGTATTGTATATATTGCTACCCCTAGCCCATGTGCTACCTAGTATTGTATATATTGCTACCCCTAGCCCATGTGCTACCTAGTATTGTATATATTGCTACCCCTAGTCCATGTGCTACCTAGTATTGTATATATTGCTACCCCTAGTCCATGTGCTGCATATTATTGTATATATTGCTACCCCTAGTCCATGTGCTACCTAGTATTGTATATATTGCTACCCCTAGTCCATGTGCTGCATAGTATTGTATATATTGCTACCCCTAGTCCATGTGCTGCATAGTATTGTATATATTGCTACCCCTGGCCCATGTGCTACCTAGTATTGTATATATTGCTACCCCTAGTCCATGTGCTGCATAGTATTGTATATATTGCTACCCCTAGTCCATGTGCTACCTAGTATTGTATATATTACTACCCCTAGTCCATGTGCTACCTAGTATTGTATATATTGCTACCCCTAGTCCATGTGCTACCTAGTATTGTATATATTGCTACCCCTAGTCCATGTGCTACATATATTGCTACCCCTAGCCCATGTGCTACCTAGTATTGTATATATTGCTACCCCTAGTCCATGTGCTACCTAGTATTGTATATATTGCTACCCCTAGTCCATGTGCTGCCTAGTAGTGTATATATTGCTACCCATAGTCCATGTGCTGCATACTGTTGTATATATTGCTACCCCTAGCCCATGTGCTACCTAGTAGTGTATATATTGCTACCCCTAGTCCATGTGCTACCTAGTATTGTATATATTGCTAGTCCATGTGCTACCTAGTAGTGTATATATTGTTACCCCTAGTCCATGTGCTGCATACTGTTGTATATATTGCTACCCCTAGTCCATGTGCTGCATAGTATTGTATATATTGCTACCCATAGCCCATGTGCTACCTAGTAGTGTATATATTGCTACCCCTAGCCCATGTGCTGCATAGTATTGTATATATTGCTACCCCTAGTCTATGTGCTGCATAGTATTGTATATATTGCTACCCATAGCCCATGTGCTACCTAGTAGTGTATATATTGCTACCCCTAGCCCATGTGCTGCATAGTATTGTATATATTGCTACCCCTAGTCCATGTGCTGCATAGTATTGTATATATTGCTACCCCTAGTCCATGTGCTGCATAGTATTGTATATATTGCTACCCCTAGTCCATGTGCTACCTAGTAGTGTATATATTGCTACCCCTAGCCCATGTGCTGTCTAGTATTGTATATATTGCTACCCCTAGCCCATGTGCTGCATAGTATTGTATATATTGCTACCCCTAGCCCATGTGCTACCTAGTATTGTATATATTGCTACCCCTAGCCCATGTGCTGCATAATATTGTATATATTGCTACCCCTAGTCCATGTGCTGCATAGTATTGTATATATTGCTACCCCTAGCCCATGTGCTACCTAGTATTGTATATATTGCTACCCCTAGCCCATGTGCTACCTAGTATTGTATATATTGCTACCCCTAGTCCATGTGCTACCTAGTATTGTATATATTGCTACCCCTAGTCCATGTGCTACCTAGTATTGTATATATTGCTACCCCTAGTCCATGTGCTACCTAGTATTGTATATATTGCTACCCCTAGCCCATGTGCTACCTAGTATTGTATATATTACTACTCCTAGTCCATGTGCTACCTAGTATTGTATATATTGCTACCCCTAGTCCATGTGCTACCTAGTATTGTATATATTGCTACCCCTAGCCCATGTGCTGCATATTATTGTATATATTACTACTCCTAGTCCATGTGCTGCATAGTATTGTATATATTGCTACCCCTAGTCCATGTGCTGCATAGTATTGTATATATTGCTACCCCTAGTCCATGTGCTACCTAGTATTGTATATATTGCTACCCCTAGTCCATGTGCTACCTAGTATTGTATATATTGCTACCCCTAGTCCATGTAATGCATACTGTTGTATATATTGCTAGTCCATGTGCTGCATAGTATTGTATATATTGCTACCCATAGCCCATGTGCTACCTAGTAGTGTATATATTGCTACCCCTAGCCCATGTGCTACCTAGTATTGTATATATTGCTACCCCTAGTCCATGTGCTACCTAGTATTGTATATATTGCTACCCCTAGTCCATGTGCTGCATAGTATTGTATATATTGCTACCCCTAGTCCATGTGCTGCATAGTATTGTATATATTGCTACCCCTAGTCCATGTGCTGCATAGTATTGTATATATTGCTACCCCTAGTCCATGTGCTGTCTAGTATTGTATATATTACTACCCCTAGTCCATGTGATGCATACTGTTGTATATATTGCTAGTCCATGTGCTTCATAGTATTGTATATATTGCTACCCATAGCCCATGTGCTACCTAGTAGTGTATATATTGCTACCCCTAGCACATGTGCCACCTAGTATTGTATATATTGCTACCCCTAGTCCATGTGCTACCTAGTATTGTATATATTGCTACCCCTAGTCCATGTGCTGCATAGTATTGTATATATTGCTACCCCTAGTCCATGTGCTACCTAGTATTGTATATATTGCTACCCCTAGTCCATGTGCTACCTAATATTGTATATATTGCTACCCCTAGCCCATGTGCTACCTAGTATTGTATATATTGCTACCCCTAGCCCATGTGCTACCTAGTATTGTATATATTGCTACCCCTAGCCCATGTGCTACCTAGTATTGTATATATTGCTACCCCTAGTCCATGTGCTACCTAGTATTGTATATATTGCTACCCCTAGTCCATGTGCTGCATAGTATTGTATATATTGCTACCCCTAGTCCATGTGCTACCTAGTATTGTATATATTGCTACCCCTAGTCCATGTGCTGCATAGTATTGTATATATTGCTACCCCTAGTCCATGTGCTGCATAGTATTGTATATATTGCTACCCCTAGCCCATGTGCTACCTAGTATTGTATATATTGCTACCCCTAGTCCATGTGCTGCATAGTATTGTATATATTGCTACCCCTAGTCCATGTGCTACCTAGTATTGTATATATTGCTACCCCTAGTCCATGTGCTACCTAGTATTGTATATATTGCTACCCCTAGTCCATGTGCTACCTAGTATTGTATATATTGCTACCCCTAGTCCATGTGCTACATATATTGCTACCCCTAGCCCATGTGCTACCTAGTATTGTATATATTGCTACCCCTAGTCCATGTGCTACCTAGTATTGTATATATTGCTACCCCTAGTCCATGTGCTGCCTAGTAGTGTATATATTGCTACCCATAGTCCATGTGCTGCATACTGTTGTATATATTGCTACCCCTAGCCCATGTGCTACCTAGTAGTGTATATATTGCTACCCCTAGTCCATGTGCTACCTAGTATTGTATATATTGCTAGTCCATGTGCTACCTAGTAGTGTATATATTGTTACCCCTAGTCCATGTGCTGCATACTGTTGTATATATTGCTACCCCTAGTCCATGTGCTGCATAGTATTGTATATATTGCTACCCATAGCCCATGTGCTACCTAGTAGTGTATATATTGCTACCCCTAGCCCATGTGCTGCATAGTATTGTATATATTGCTACCCCTAGTCCATGTGCTGCATAGTATTGTATATATTGCTACCCCTAGCCCATGTGCTACCTAGTAGTGTATATATTGCTACCCCTAGCCCATGTGCTGCATAGTATTGTATATATTGCTACCCCTAGTCCATGTGCTGCATAGTATTGTATATATTGCTACCCCTAGTCCATGTGCTGCATAGTATTGTATATATTGCTACCCCTAGTCCATGTGCTACCTAGTATTGTATATATTGCTACCCCTAGTCCATGTGCTGCCTAGTATTGTATATATTGCTACCCCTAGTCCATGTGCTGCATAGTATTGTATATATTGCTACCCCTAGCCCATGTGCTACCTAGTATTGTATATATTGCTACCCCTAGCCCATGTGCTGCATAGTATTGTATATATTGCTACCCCTAGTCCATGTGCTGCATAGTATTGTATATATTGCTACCCCTAGTCCATGTGCTACCTAGTATTGTATATATTGCTACCCCTAGTCCATGTGCTACCTAGTATTGTATATATTGCTACCCCTAGTCCATGTGCTGCATAGTATTGTATATATTGCTACCCCTAGTCCATGTGCTGCATAGTATTGTATATATTGCTACCCCTAGTCCATGTGCTACCTAGTATTGTATATATTGCTACCCTAGTCCATGTGCTGCATAGTATTGTATATATTGCTACCCCTAGTCCATGTGCTGCATAGTATTGTATATATTGCTACCCCTAGTCCATGTGCTACCTAGTATTGTATATATTGCTACCCCTAGTCCATGTGCTGCATAGTATTGTATATATTGCTACCCCTAGTCCATGTGCTGCATAGTATTGTATATATTGCTACCCCTAGTCCATGTGCTACCTAGTATTGTATATATTGCTACCCCTAGTCCATGTGCTGCATAGTATTGTATATATTGCTACCCTAGTCTAGTCCATGTGCTGCATAGTATTGTATATATTGCTACCCCTAGTCCATGTGCTGCCTAGTATTGTATATATTGCTACCCCTAGTCCATGTGCTACCTAGTATTGTATATATTGCTACCCCTAGTCCATGTGCTGCATAGTATTGTATATATTGCTACCCCTAGTCCATGTGCTACCTAGTATTGTATATATTGCTACCCCTAGTCCATGTGCTACCTAGTATTGTATATATTGCTACCCCTAGTCCATGTGCTGCATAGTATTGTATATATTGCTACCCCTAGTCCATGTGCTGCATAGTATTGTATATATTGCTACCCCTAGTCCATGTGCTACCTAGTATTGTATATATTGCTACCCCTAGTCCATGTGCTGCATAGTATTGTATATATTGCTACCCCTAGTCCATGTGCTACCTAGTATTGTATATATTGCTACCCCTAGTCCATGTGCTGCATAGTATTGTATATATTGCTACCCCTAGTCCATGTGCTGCATAGTATTGTATATATTGCTACCCCTAGTCCATGTGCTGCATAGTATTGTATATATTGCTACCCCTAGTCCATGTGCTACCTAGTATTGTATATATTGCTACCCCTAGTCCATGTGCTACCTAGTATTGTATATATTGCTACCCCTAGTCCATGTGCTGCATAGTATTGTATATATTGCTACCCCTAGCCCATGTGCTACCTAGTATTGTATATATTGCTACCCCTAGCCCATGTGCTACCTAGTATTGTATATATTGCTACCCCTAGTCCATGTGCTGCCTAGTATTGTATATATTGCTACCCCTAGTCCATGTGCTGCATAGTATTGTATATATTGCTACCCCTAGTCCATGTGCTGCATAGTATTGTATATATTGCTACCCCTAGTCCATGTGCTACCTAGTATTGTATATATTGCTACCCCTAGTCCATGTGCTGCATAGTATTGTATATATTGCTACCCCTAGTCCATGTGCTGCATAGTATTGTATATATTGCTACCCCTAGTCCATGTGCTACCTAGTATTGTATATATTGCTACCCCTAGTCCATGTGCTGCCTAGTATTGTATATATTGCTACCCCTAGTCCATGTGCTGCATAGTATTGTATATATTGCTACCCCTAGTCCATGTGCTACCTAGTATTGTATATATTGCTACCCCTAGTCCATGTGCTGCATAGTATTGTATATATTGCTACCCCTAGTCCATGTGCTGCATAGTATTGTATATATTGCTACTCCTAGTCCATGTGCTGCATAGTGTTGTATATATTGCTACCCCTAGTCCATGTGCTACCTAGTAGTGTATATATTGCTACCCCTAGTCCATGTGCTACCTAGTAGTGTATATATTGCTACCCCTAGCCCATGTGCTGTCTAGTATTGTATATATTGCTACCCCTAGCCCATGTGCTGCATAGTATTGTATATATTGCTACCCCTATCCCATGTGCTGTCTAGTATTGTATATATTGCTACCCCTAGCCCATGTGCTGCATATTATTGTATATATTGCTACCCCTAGTCCATGTGCTGCATAGTATTGTATATATTGCTACCCCTAGTCCATGTGCTACCTAGTATTGTATATATTGCTACCCCTAGTCCATGTGTTGCATATTATTGTATATATTGCTACCCCTAGTCCATGTGCTACCTAGTATTGTATATATTGCTACCCCTAGTCCATGTGCTACCTAGTATTGTATATATTGCTACCCTAGTCCATGTGCTGCATAGTATTGTATATATTGCTACCCCTAGTCCATGTGCTGCATATTATTGTATATATTGCTACCCCTAGCCCATGTGCTACCTAGTATTGTATATATTACTACTCCTAGTCCATGTGCTGCATAGTATTGTATATATTGCTACCCCTAGCCCATGTGCTGCATAGTATTGTATATATTGCTACCCCTAGTCCATGTGCTGCATAGTATTGTATATAGTACTACCCCTAGTCCATGTGCTGCATAGTATTGTATATATTGCTACCCCTAGTCCATGTGCTGCATAGTATTGTATATATTGCTACCCCTAGCCCATGTGCTACCTAGTATTGTATATATTGCTACCCCTAGTCCATGTGCTACCTAATATTGTATATATTGCTATCCCTAGTCCATGTGCTACCTAGTATTGTATATATTGCTACCCCTAGTCCATGTGTTACCTAGTATTGTATATATTGCTACCCCTAGTCCATGTGCTGCATAGTATTGTATATATTGCTACCCCTAGTCCATGTGCTGCATAGTATTGTATATATTGCTACCCCTAGTCCATGTGCTGCATAGTATTGTATATATTGCTACCCTAGTCCATGTGCTGCATAGTATTGTATATATTGCTACCCCTAGTCCATGTGCTACTAGTAGTGTATATATTGCTACCCCTAGCCCATGTGCTGTCTAGTATTGTATATATTGCTACCCCTAGCCCATGTGCTGCATAGTATTGTATATATTGCTACCCCTAGCCCATGTGCTACCTAGTATTGTATATATTGCTACCCCTAGCCCATGTGCTGCATATTATTGTATATATTGCTACCCCTAGTCCATGTGCTGCATAGTATTGTATATATTGCTACCCCTAGTCCATGTGCTACCTAGTATTGTATATATTGCTACCCCTAGTCCATGTGCTGCATAGTATTGTATATATTGCTACCCCTAGTCCATGTGCTGCATATTATTGTATATATTGCTACCCCTAGTCCATGTGCTACCTAGTATTGTATATATTGCTACCCCTAGTCCATGTGCTACCTAGTATTATATATTGCTACCCCTAGTCCATGTGCTGCATAGTATTGTATATATTGCTACCCCTAGTCCATGTGCTGCATAGTATTGTATATATTGCTACCCCTAGCCCATGTGCTACCTAGTATTGTATATATTACTACTCCTAGTCCATGTGCTGCATAGTATTGTATATATTGCTACCCCTAGCCCATGTGCTGCATAGTATTGTATATATTGCTACCCCTAGTCCATGTGCTGCATAGTATTGTATATATTACTACCCCTAGTCCATGTGCTGCATAGTATTGTATATATTGCTACCCCTAGTCCATGTGCTGCTTAGTATTGTATATATTGCTACCCCTAGCCCATGTGCTGCATAGTATTGTATATATTGCTACCCTAGTCCATGTGCTGCATAGTATTGTATATATTACTACCCCTAGTCCATGTGCTGCATAGTATTGTATATATTGCTACCCTTAGTCCATGTGCTGCATAGTATTGTATATATTGCTACCCCTAGCCCATGTGCTACCTAGTATTGTATATATTGCTACCCCTAGTCCATGTGCTGCCTAGTATTGTATATATTGCTACCCCTAGTCCATGTGCTACCTAGTATTGTATATATTGCTACCCCTAGTCCATGTGCTGCATAGTATTGTATATATTGCTACCCCTAGTCCATGTGCTGCATAGTATTGTATATATTGCTACCCCTAGTCCATGTGCTGCATAGTATTGTATATATTGCTACCCCTAGTCCATGTGCTGCCTAGTATTGTATTATTGCTACCCATAGTCCATGTGCTGCATAGTATTGTATATATTGCTACCCCTAGTCCATGTGCTGCATATTATTGTATATATTGCTACCCCTAGTCCATGTGCTGCATAGTATTGTATATATTGCTACCCCTAGTACATGTGCTGCATAGTATTGTATATATTGCTACCCCTAGTCCATGTGCTGCATAGTATTGTATATATTGCTACCCCTAGTCCATGTGCTGCATAGTATTGTATATATTGCTACCCCTAGTCCATGTGCTGCATAGTATTGTATATATTGCTACCCCTAGTCCATGTGCTGCATAGTATTGTATATATTGCTACCCCTAGTCCATGTGCTGCATAGTATTGTATATATTGCTACCCCTAGTCCATGTGCTGCCTAGTATTGTATATATTGCTACCCCTAGTCCATGTGTTGCATAGTATTGTATATATTGCTATCCCTAGTCCATGTGCTGCATAGTATTGTATATATTGCTACCCCTAGTCCATGTGCTGCATAGTATTGTATATATTGCTACCCCT
>CM026404.1:39502628-39575640 GCA_014843695.1 Archivesica marissinica | reverse complement strand
TAGTCCATGTGCTGCATAGTATTGTATATATTGCTACCCCTAGTCCATGTGCTGCATAGTATTGTATATATTGCTACCCCTAGTCCATGTGCTACCTAGTATTGTATATATTGCTACCCCTAGTCCATGTGCTGCATAGTATTGTATATATTGCTACCCCTAGTCCATGTGCTACCTAGTATTGTATATATTGCTACCCCTAGTCCATGTGCTGCCTAGTATTGTATATATTGCTACCCCTAGTCCATGTGCTGCATAGTATTGTATATATTGCTACCCCTAGTCCATGTGCTACCTAGTATTGTATATATTGCTACCCCTAGTCCATGTGCTGCATAGTATTGTATATATTGCTACCCCTAGTCCATGTGCTGCATAGTTTGTATATATTGCTAGTCATGTGCTGCATAGTATTGTATATATTGCTACCCCTAGTCCATGTGCTACCTAGTATTGTATATATTGCTACCCCTAGTCCATGTGCTGCATAGTATTGTATATATTGCTACCCCTAGTCCATGTGCTGCATAGTATTGTATATATTGCTACCCCTAGTCCATGTGCTACCTAGTATTGTATATATTGCTACCCCTAGTCCATGTGCTACCTAGTATTGTATATATTGCTACCCCTAGTCCATGTGCTGCATAGTATTGTATATATTGCTACCCCTAGTCCATGTGCTGCATAGTATTGTATATATTGCTACCCCTAGCCCATGTGCTACCTAGTATTGTATATATTGCTACCCCTAGTCCATGTGCTGCATAGTATTGTATATATTGCTACCCCTAGTCCATGTGCTGCATAGTATTGTATATATTGCTACCCCTAGTCCATGTGCTGCATAGTATTGTATATATTGCTACCCCTAGTCCATGTGCTGCATAGTATTGTATATATTGCTACCCCTAGTCCATGTGCTGCATAGTATTGTATATATTGCTACCCCTAGTCCATGTGCTGCATAGTATTGTATATATTGCTACCCCTAGTCCATGTGCTGCATAGTATTGTATATATTGCTACCCCTAGTCCATGTGCTGCATAGTATTGTATATATTGCTACCCCTAGTCCATGTGCTACCTAGTATTGTATATATTGCTACCCCTAGTCCATGTGCTGCCTAGTATTGTATATATTGCTACCCCTAGTCCATGTGCTGCATAGTATTGTATATATTGCTACCCCTAGTCCATGTGCTGCATAGTATTGTATATATTGCTACCCCTAGTCCATGTGCTGCATATGTTGTATATATTGCTAGTCCATGTGCTGCATAGTATTGTATATATTGCTACCCCTAGTCCATGTGCTACCTAGTAGTGTATATATTGCTACCCCTAGCCCATGTGCTACCTAGTATTGTATATATTGCTACCCCTAGTCCATGTGCTACCTAGTATTGTATATATTGCTACCCCTAGTCCATGTGCTGCATAGTATTGTATATATTGCTACCCCTAGTCCATGTGCTGCATAGTATTGTATATATTGCTACCCCTAGTCCATGTGCTGCATAGTATTGTATATATTGCTACCCCTAGTCCATGTGCTACCTAGTATTGTATATATTGCTACCCCTAGTCCATGTGCTACCTAGTATTGTATATATTGCTACCCCTAGTCCATGTGCTACCTAGTATTGTATATATTGCTACCCCTAGTCCATGTGCTGCATAGTATTGTATATATTGCTACCCCTAGTCCATGTGCTGCATAGTATTGTATATATTGCTACCCCTAGTCCATGTGCTGCCTAGTATTGTATATATTGCTACCCCTAGTCCATGTGCTACCTAGTATTGTATATATTGCTACCCCTAGTCCATGTGCTGCATAGTATTGTATATATTGCTACCCCTAGTCCATGTGCTGCATAGTATTGTATATATTGCTACCCCTAGTCCATGTGCTACTAGTATTGTATATATTGCTACCCCTAGCCATGTGCTGCTAGTATTGTATATATTGCTACCCCTAGTCCATGTGCTGCATAGTATTGTATATATTGCTACCCCTAGTCCATGTGCTACCTAGTATTGTATATATTGCTACCCCTAGTCCATGTGCTACCTAGTATTGTATATATTGCTACCCCTAGTCCATGTGCTACCTAGTATTGTATATATTGCTACCCCTAGTCCATGTGCTGCATAGTATTGTATATATTGCTACCCCTAGTCCATGTGCTACCTAGTATTGTATATATTGCTACCCCTAGTCCATGTGCTACCTAGTATTGTATATATTGCTACCCCTAGTCCATGTGCTACCTAGTATTGTATATATTGCTACCCCTAGTCCATGTGCTACCTAGTATTGTATATATTGCTACCCCTAGTCCATGTGCTGCCTAGTATTGTATATATTGCTACCCCTAGTCCATGTGCTGCATAGTATTGTATATATTGCTACCCCTAGTCCATGTGCTGCATAGTATTGTATATATTGCTACCCCTAGTCCATGTGCTGCATAGTATTGTATATATTGCTACCCCTAGTCCATGTGCTACCTAGTATTGTATATATTGCTACCCCTAGTCCATGTGCTACCTAGTATTGTATATATTGCTACCCCTAGTCCATGTGATGCATACTGTTGTATATATTGCTAGTCCTTGTGCTGCATAGTATTGTATATATTGCTACCCATAGCCCATGTGCTACCTAGTAGTGTATATATTGCTACCCCTAGCCCATGTGCTACCTAGTATTGTATATATTGCTACCCCTAGTCCATGTGCTACCTAGTATTGTATATATTGCTACCCCTAGTCCATGTGCTGCATAGTATTGTATATATTGCTACCCCTAGTCCATGTGCTGCATAGTATTGTATATATTGCTACCCCTAGTCCATGTGCTGCATAGTATTGTATATATTGCTACCCCTAGTCCATGTGCTGTCTAGTATTGTATATATTGCTACCCCTAGTCCATGTGATGCATACTGTTGTATATATTGCTAGTCCATGTGCTTCATAGTATTGTATATATTGCTACCCATAGCCCATGTGCTACCTAGTAGTGTATATATTGCTACCCCTAGCACATGTGCCACCTAGTATTGTATATATTGCTACCCCTAGTCCATGTGCTACCTAGTATTGTATATATTGCTACCCCTAGTCCATGTGCTGCATAGTATTGTATATATTGCTACCCCTAGTCCATGTGCTACCTAGTATTGTATATATTGCTACCCCTAGTCCATGTGCTACCTAGTATTGTATATATTGCTACCCCTAGTCCATGTGCTACCTAGTATTGTATATATTGCTACCCCTAGCCCATGTGCTACCTAGTATTGTATATATTGCTACCCCTAGCCCATGTGCTACCTAGTATTGTATATATTGCTACCCCTAGTCCATGTGCTGCCTAGTATTGTATATATTGCTACCCCTAGTCCATGTGCTACCTAGTATTGTATATATTGCTACCCCTAGTCCATGTGCTGCTAGTATTGTATATATTGCTACCCCTAGTCCATGTGCTGCATAGTATTGTATATATTGCTACCCCTAGTCCATGTGCTACCTAGTATTGTATATATTGCTACCCCTAGTCCATGTGCTGCACTAGTATTGTATATATTGCTACCCCTAGTCCATGTGCTGCATAGTATTGTATATATTGCTACCCCTAGTCCATGTGCTACCTAGTATTGTATATATTGCTACCCCTAGTCCATGTGCTACCTAGTATTGTATATATTGCTACCCCTAGTCCATGTGCTGCATAGTATTGTATATATTGCTACCCCTAGTCCATGTGCTGCATAGTATTGTATATATTGCTACCCCTAGTCCATGTGCTGCATAGTATTGTATATATTGCTACCCCTAGTCCATGTGCTACCTAGTATTGTATATATTGCTACCCCTAGTCCATGTGCTACCTAGTATTGTATATATTGCTACCCCTAGTCCATGTGCTGCATAGTATTGTATATATTGCTACCCCTAGTCCATGTGCTACCTAGTATTGTATATATTGCTACCCCTAGTCCATGTGCTACCTAGTATTGTATATATTGCTACCCCTAGTCCATGTGCTACCTAGTATTGTATATATTGCTACCCCTAGTCCATGTGCTGCATAGTATTGTATATATTGCTACCCCTAGTCCATGTGCTACCTAGTATTGTATATATTGCTACCCCTAGTCCATGTGCTACCTAGTATTGTATATATTGCTACCCCTAGTCCATGTGCTGCATAGTATTGTATATATTGCTACCCCTAGTCCATGTGCTACCTAGTATTGTATATATTGCACCTATTGTATATATTGCTACCCCTAGTCCATGTGCTGCATAGTATTGTATATATTGCTACCCCTAGTCCATGTGCTGCATAGTATTGTATATATTGCTACCCCTAGTCCATGTGCTGCCTAGTATTGTATATATTGCTACCCCTAGTCCATGTGCTGCATAGTATTGTATATATTGCTACCCCTAGTCCATGTGCTACCTAGTATTGTATATATTGCTACCCCTAGTCCATGTGCTGCCTAGTATTGTATATATTGCTACCCCTAGTCCATGTGCTACCTAGTATTGTATATATTGCTACCCCTAGTCCATGTGCTACCTAGTATTGTATATATTGCTACCCCTAGTCCATGTGCTGCCTAGTATTGTATATATTGCTACCCCTAGTCCATGTGCTGCATAGTATTGTATATATTGCTACCCCTAGTCCATGTGCTGATAGTATTTATATTGCTACCCCTAGTCCATGTGCTGCATAGTATTGTATATATTGCTACCCCTAGTCCATGTGCTGCATAGTATTGTATATATTGCTACCCCTAGTCCATGTGCTGCATAGTATTGTATATATTGCTACCCCTAGTCCATGTGCTGCATAGTATTGTATATATTGCTACCCCTAGTCCATGTGCTGCATAGTATTGTATATATTGCTACCCCTAGCCCATGTGCTACCTAGTATTGTATATATTGCTACCCCTAGTCCATGTGCTGCCTAGTATTGTATATATTGCTACCCCTAGTCCATGTGCTGCATAGTATTGTATATATTGCTACCCCTAGTCCATGTGCTGCATAGTATTGTATATATTGCTACCCCTAGTCCATGTGCTACCTAGTATTGTATATATTGCTACCCCTAGTCCATGTGCTACCTAGTATTGTATATATTGCTACCCCTAGTCCATGTGCTACCTAGTATTGTATATATTGCTACCCCTAGTCCATGTGCTGCATAGTATTGTATATATTGCTACCCCTAGTCCATGTGCTACCTAGTATTGTATATATTGCTACCCCTAGTCCATGTGCTACCTAGTATTGTATATATTGCTACCCCTAGTCCATGTGCTGCATAGTATTGTATATATTGCTACCCCTAGTCCATGTGCTACCTAGTATTGTATATATTGCTACCCCTAGTCCATGTGCTGCATAGTATTGTATATATTGCTACCCCTAGTCCATGTGCTGCATAGTATTGTATATATTGCTACCCCTAGTCCATGTGCTGCATAGTATTGTATATATTGCTACCCCTAGTCCATGTGCTACCTAGTAGTGTATATATTGCTACCCCTAGTCCATGTGCTACCTAGTAGTGTATATATTGCTACCCCTAGCCCATGTGCTGTCTAGTATTGTATATATTGCTACCCCTAGCCCATGTGCTGCATAGTATTGTATATATTGCTACCCCTAGCCCATGTGCTACCTAGTATTGTATATATTGCTACCCCTAGCCCATGTGCTGCATATTATTGTATATATTGCTACCCCTAGTCCATGTGCTGCATAGTATTGTATATATTGCTACCCCTAGTCCATGTGCTACCTAGTATTGTATATATTGCTACCCCTAGTCCATGTGCTACCTAGTATTGTATATATTGCTACCCCTAGTCCATGTGCTACCTAGTATTGTATATATTGCTACCCCTAGTCCATGTGCTGCATAGTATTGTATATATTGCTACCCCTAGTCCATGTGCTACCTAGTATTGTATATATTGCTACCCCTAGTCCATGTGCTGCATAGTATTGTATATATTGCTACTCCTAGTCCATGTGCTACCTAGTATTGTATATATTGCTACCCCTAATCCTTGTGCTGCATACTGTTGTATATATTGCTACCCCTAGTCCATGTGCTGCATAGTATTGTATATATTACTAACCCTAGTCCATGTGCTGCATATTGTTGTATATATTGCTACCCCTAGTCCATGTGCTGCATAGTATTGTATATATTGCTACCCCTAGTCCATGTGCTACCTAGTATTGTATATATTACTACCCCTAGTCTATGTGCTGCATACTGTTGTGTATATTGCTACCCCTAGTCCATGTGCTGCATAGTATTGTATATATTGCTACCCCTAGTCCATGTGCTGCATAGTATTGTATATATTGCTACCCCTAGCCCATGTGCTGCATAGTATTGTATATATTGCTACCCCTAGTCCATGTGCTGCATAGTATTGTATATATTGCTACCCCTAGTCCATGTGCTACCTAGTATTGTATATATTGCTACCCCTAGTCCATGTGCTACATAGTATTGTATATATTGCTACCCCTAGTCCATGTGCTGCATAGTATTGTATATATTGCTACCCCTAGTCCATGTGCTACTAGTATTGTATATATTGCTACCCCTAGTCCATGTGCTACCTAGTATTGTATATATTGCTACCCCTAGTCCATGTGCTACATAGTATTGTATATATTGCTACCCCTAGTCCATGTGCTGCATAGTATTGTATATATTGCTACCCCTAGTCCATGTGCTACCTAGTATTGTATATATTGCTACCCCTAGTCCATGTGCTACCTAGTATTGTATATATTGCTACCCCTAGTCCATGTGCTACCTAGTATTGTATATATTGCTACCCCTAGTCCATGTGCTACCTAGTATTGTATATATTGCTACCCCTAGTCCATGTGCTACCTAGTATTGTATATATTGCTACCCCTAGTCCATGTGCTACCTAGTATTGTATATATTGCTACCCCTAGTCCATGTGCTGCCTAGTATTGTATATATTGCTACCCCTAGTCCATGTGCTGCATAGTATTGTATATATTGCTACCCCTAGTCCATGTGCTGCATAGTATTGTATATATTGCTACCCCTAGTCCATGTGCTACCTAGTATTGTATATATTGCTACCCCTAGTCCATGTGCTACCTAGTATTGTATATATTGCTACCCCTAGTCCATGTGCTGCATACTGTTGTATATATTGCTACCCCTAGTCCATGTGCTGCATAGTATTGTATATATTGCTACCCCTAGCCCATGTGCTACCTAGTAGTGTATATATTGCTACCCCTAGCCCATGTGCTGCATAGTATTGTATATATTGCTACCCCTAGTCCATGTGCTGCATAGTATTGTATATATTGCTACCCCTAGTCCATGTGCTGCATAGTATTGTATATATTGCTACCCCTAGTCCATGTGCTACCTAGTAGTGTATATATTGCTACCCCTAGCCCATGTGCTGTCTAGTATTGTATATATTGCTACCCCTAGCCCATGTGCTGCATAGTATTGTATATATTGCTACCCCTAGCCCATGTGCTACCTAGTATTGTATATATTGCTACCCCTAGCCCATGTGCTGCATATTATTGTATATATTGCTACCCCTAGTCCATGTGCTGCATAGTATTGTATATATTGCTACCCCTAGTCCATGTGCTACCTAGTATTGTATATATTGCTACCCCTAGTCCATGTGCTGCATAGTATTGTATATATTGCTACCCCTAGTCCATGTGCTGCATAGTATTGTATATATTGCTACCCCTAGTCCATGTGCTACCTAGTATTGTATATATTGCTACCCCTAGTCCATGTGCTACCTAGTATTGTATATATTGCTACCCCTAGTCCATGTGCTGCCTAGTATTGTATATATTGCTACCCCTAGTCCATGTGCTGCATAGTATTGTATATATTGCTACCCCTAGTCCATGTGCTACCTAGTATTGTATATATTGCTACCCCTAGTCCATGTGCTGCATAGTATTGTATATATTGCTACCCCTAGTCCATGTGCTGCATAGTATTGTATATATTGCTACCCCTAGTCCATGTGCTGCCTAGTATTGTATATATTGCTACCCCTAGTCCATGTGCTGCCTAGTATTGTATATATTGCTACCCCTAGTCCATGTGCTGCATAGTATTGTATATATTGCTACCCCTAGTCCATGTGCTACCTAGTATTGTATATATTGCTACCCCTAGTCCATGTGCTGCATAGTATTGTATATATTGCTACCCCTAGTCCATGTGCTGCATAGTATTGTATATATTGCTACCCCTAGTCCATGTGCTACCTAGTATTGTATATATTGCTACCCCTAGTCCATGTGCTACCTAGTATTGTATATATTGCTACCCCTAGTCCATGTGCTACCTAGTATTGTATATATTGCTACCCCTAGTCCATGTGCTGCATAGTATTGTATATATTGCTACCCCTAGTCCATGTGCTACCTAGTATTGTATATATTGCTACCCCTAGTCCATGTGCTGCATAGTATTGTATATATTGCTACCCCTAGTCCATGTGCTACCTAGTATTGTATATATTGCTACCCCTAGTCCATGTGCTGCATAGTATTGTATATATTGCTACCCCTAGTCCATGTGCTGCATAGTATTGTATATATTGCTACCCCTAGTCCATGTGCTGCATAGTATTGTATATATTGCTACCCCTAGTCCATGTGCTACCTAGTATTGTATATATTGCTACCCCTAGTCCATGTGCTGCATAGTATTGTATATATTGCTACCCCTAGTCCATGTGCTGCATAGTATTGTATATATTGCTACCCCTAGTCCATGTGCTGCTAGTATTGTATATATTGCTACCCCTAGTCCATGTGCTACCTAGTATTGTATATATTGCTACCCCTAGTCCATGTGCTGCATAGTATTGTATATATTGCTACCCCTAGTCCATGTGCTGCATAGTATTGTATATATTGCTACCCCTAGTCCATGTGCTGCATAGTATTGTATATATTGCTACCCCTAGTCCATGTGCTACCTAGTATTGTATATATTGCTACCCCTAGTCCATGTGCTGCATAGTATTGTATATATTGCTACCCCTAGTCCATGTGCTGCATAGTATTGTATATATTGCTACCCCTAGTCCATGTGCTGCATAGTATTGTATATATTGCTACCCCTAGTCCATGTGCTGCATAGTATTGTATATATTGCTACCCCTAGTCCATGTGCTACCTAGTATTGTATATATTGCTACCCCTAGTCCATGTGCTGCCTAGTATTGTATATATTGCTACCCCTAGTCCATGTGCTGCATAGTATTGTATATATTGCTACCCCTAGTCCATGTGCTGCCTAGTATTGTATATATTGCTACCCCTAGTCCATGTGCTACCTAGTATTGTATATATTGCTACCCCTAGTCCATGTGCTACCTAGTATTGTATATATTGCTACCCCTAGTCCATGTGCTGCATAGTATTGTATATATTGCTACCCCTAGTCCATGTGCTACCTAGTATTGTATATATTGCTACCCCTAGTCCATGTGCTGCATAGTATTGTATATATTGCTACCCCTAGTCCATGTGCTGTCTAGTATTGTATATATTGCTACCCCTAGTCCATGTGATGCATATGTTGTATATATTGCTAGTCCATGTGCTCATAGTATTGTATATATTGCTACCCATAGCCCATGTGCTACCTAGTAGTGTATATATTGCTACCCCTAGCACATGTGCTACCTAGTATTGTATATATTGCTACCCCTAGTCCATGTGCTACCTAGTATTGTATATATTGCTACCCCTAGTCCATGTGCTACCTAGTATTGTATATATTGCTACCCCTAGTCCATGTGCTGCATAGTATTGTATATATTGCTACCCCTAGTCCATGTGCTACCTAGTATTGTATATATTGCTACCCCTAGTCCATGTGCTGCATAGTATTGTATATATTGCTACCCCTAGTCCATGTGCTGCATAGTATTGTATATATTGCTACCCCTAGTCCATGTGCTACCTAGTATTGTATATATTGCTACCCCTAGCCCATGTGCTACCTAGTATTGTATATATTGCTACCCCTAGCCCATGTGCTACCTAGTATTGTATATATTGCTACCCCTAGTCCATGTGCTGCATAGTATTGTATATATTGCTACCCCTAGTCCATGTGCTGCATAGTATTGTATATATTGCTACTCCTAGCCCATGTGCTGTCTAGTATTGTATATATTGCTACCGCTAGTCCATGTGCTGCATACTGTTGGACACTTGTATGCAGCGTGTTGTGCACTAGTATGGATGGTATCTGTAGTATGCAGCGTGTTGTGCACTAGTATGGATGGTATCTGTAGTACAGTAATCCAGTATTCTATATAAATAAAGTATTGCATGGTACTGTATAAGATTACAGAGTACACATAAAAATGTTTACAAGCACTTGTCATGTCATAGGGTTATCTATTACATAACATTTATCTCCCTGTTATATTCCGCCCACCCATGATACAGAGCAAACCCAGTTTCTCGGCATCTCAGAGACTTATTTACAACATTTGATACATACTGTCTGTTTTATTTATAATCATATTGTGTGTTATTTATTTGATTTTCATGACAGATATCTTATTAGAGAGACATGAAATGTTGTTTTTGTGTGTAGACACCCTGATTAAAGGTCATTCTGTCTAATCAATTTTGACCCAAAGATTGTGATATAATGTTCACTATTAATCAATTTGGGGTATACTATTTTTGAAGTGAAGAAAAGATTTGGGGTTGACACAGATCTTGTTTATGGTGTACTTGGCATGTTATAAATGATTGATTGCACAAGCTGATATAGTTAAATGGTTGCAAACATGATTGCACAAGCTGATATAGTTAAATGATTGCAAACACTGTTTTGTGCAAAATATAAATTTGTAGTTTTAAACGTTTTTGTTGTGATTTGGTTGAGTGAACCTTTTGGTACATGAGTTAATTGGTGAAATAGAAGAATGTGAGTGGGTACCTTTAGGTTACAATTAAGCATTAATTACATAATTATATACTACAGTCCCACCTCCCCAAACGTCACCTCCCAGGAGCGACACCCTCTTTATAACGTCACCTTTATTCCCTCCCATTGGATTTTAATGTAATTTCACCTCTCACGAACGACACCTCGCAACAACGCACAGCGACAGTCAATTTCCCACCCATCGATGCGTACAACCTCCCAAGAACAGACAATAATCCAAAATACCAAAATTCTAAAAATAGCTAACAATAGAATCACACTATGTATATGTCTGGTTTCCTAACAGTTATGTGTTTGAATATATACTCAAACGCAAAAGAAAGTGTGCATGTTTCTTTTTATGATAGCTATTGTTATATCGGTTATAAATATTTCATATGTGTAGCACGTGAAGCACGCCTGTCACTGTGTTGAACAATGGCTATATCTGTCAGTATTGTGTCGGTATTGTTACGTATACAAGCGTTTTGCACGATTTGCCTGTGCAATATCTGGACAAATGTGAAATCGGTCAAATAATCTCTCATTACTTTCTTACAACATCTAGGAGTAAGAAAAACACACAGCAATTTGAATATTTTCAAAACTCGCCAAAGCCAGACTCTCTCAGCGTCAATGTATTGAAGCTTTGATGATGCTTAGCAGAGGTGACTCCATCGATACTGTTTCACGGGCATTTAATTGTCACAGAAACACAGTAAGTGAACTTCGTGCCAGGTTCCAGCAAACAGGAACAGTTGCCGAAGGTCCTCGAACCGGCAGGCCTCGTGTAACTGACGTCATATTAGACCGTCATTTTGAACTGACGCACACCAGGCGTCGTTTCCAAAGTGCTAGCGCTACAGCGAGGCAGTACGGTATTAGCAGGGACACAGTTCTGAGGTGTCTGCGTCTTTGTGTTCGGCCTATCAGACCTAGACAGGCTTACGTTGGTAATGTACTCGAACGACATCATCGAGTTGCTCGTTTGAATTGGGCACGGCTTCATCTCCGCTGGCAAAGACGTCAGTGGGATAGAATTGTCTTCTCCGATGAATCTAGGTTTAACCCGAGTCATCATGATGGGAGGGTGGGGGTATTTAGGAGGAGAGGGGGGCGATTTGCTAATGCCTGTGTTGTAGAGAGAAACAGGTTTGGCAGGAGCAGTGTTATGGTTTGGGGCGGGATCATGGGAAACAGGAAAACTGATCTGGTTATTGTTAATGGCAATCTTAATGCAGGTGTTAAGACCAGTAGCTGTTCCATGCACCCGTCACATTGATGCACGACAATGCACGTCCGCATACGGCACAGCTAACGCAGCAATACCTAAATGCAAATGGCATTAGCGCCTTGCCTTGGCCTGCCGTTTCTCCTGACCTCAACCCAAGCGAGCATATCTGGGATGTTCTTGGTCGTAGAGTTAGGTCAAGACATGTCGTCAACAATTTGCAGGACCTACAGAATGCTCTGCAGATGGAATGGAACAACATACCGGCACACGTCGTACAACGTTACGTCAATTCCATGAGACGCCGTATTGTACAGGTTATCCGACAAACTGGCGGTCATACCCGGTATTAATCAAATAATCACAACAATACCATTAGGAGAGCTGCAAAACATGATTATACTCACAATAACACCAATATCACAGTTTGTGTATTTTTCATTTTGACCCTAAACACATGTAACCGAATTCTGTGCCTCTATAGTAACCGCTATTTTAAATATTATTTGGGTTTGTAGGCAATTGAATAAGCTAAACAGTGGTACCAAAAAACATCATACAATTTCTATTATGGATATAACGAATATTAAGAAAAACCTATATGCACACTTTCTTTTGCGTTTGAGTATATATATACAAATAGCATGGACGTGATAATTGCCGTGATGCGACGGATATGTTTTATGTTGTTTGTTTATTATACAATTGAAATGCGTAATTTATCAGATGTTTTGACTTTGATGTATTGAAAACATAAATCGTTAAATGTACACAATTGTCTAGATTTGCAATAATCTGGGGGATTTTAACACATTGTGTCCTCAGCTGGACCTCAGAGTAAAATCAGTGACTTTTTTAAGGAAACATAAAATCTGTGTTTAGTTTCAGACTGATATATGTATACTATATATGTATTAAAAAGAAATTGCATTTTCAATGCTTTGTGTCAGTTTTAGAATTCCATTCTGTATACTCTATATTCAAATCAGTATGAGCCACCGACTATAAACTGACTATTCGCGCATTTCCAGACTTCAAAAAGTTGAACCTCCCTAGAACAACAACAACCTCTCTACAACAACCAATCTCGATGTATCCGGATGGTGTTTGCTCTAAAGAGGTTTGACTGTATTCACTTTCACATTTCTCTTGATTATTCGCCTGCATTGGTAAAAAATATTATTAATTACCACAAGAAGCTGTCATTTAGTGACTAGTTTCCTGGATATTTCTAAATGTGACCATGCAAACCAATTTAATTTAACTAATTTCCAGAATATTTCAAAATGACAGTGTAAGTTTACCAATGTAGTTGAACTAGTTTCCAGGATACATCTAAATGACGGTGTAAACCAGTTTAATTTTAATTAATTTCCTGGATATTTCTAAATGGCTGGAGCCATGCGGAAATGCGCACTGGGACATTTTTCAGAAAAATTTGGGAAGAAAATGTTTAACAACATTTTACTAAAATTACACATTATTAGTTGAGAGCTATGGCGTTTATAAATTACACATTATTAGTTGAAAGCTATGGCGTTTATAAATTACACATTATTAGTTGAAAGCTATGGTGTTTATAAATTACACATTATTAGTTGAAAGCTATGGCGTTTATAAATTACACATTATTAGTTGAAAGCTATGGCGTTTATAAATTACACATTATTAGTTGAAAGCTATGGCGTTTATAAATTACACATTATTAGTTGAAAGCTATGGTGTTTATAAATTACACATTATTAGTTGAAAGCTAAAATTTCGATAACTGTTGCCATAAAAGATAATGGCATAATAATTAATATTTCGTCAAATCTCTGAAAGTGGACTCTAAATGTGAATGATGATGTGAACAATAGGAATTTCTTATCTTATTGTAATGGGTTGAATATTTGGATAGTATAATACAATAATGGCAATATAAAAATGGTAAAATCATACACTGTGACGATTGCCCACACTTTGATTACATCAATATGCATGAGAATTTCATGAACCACGCATAAAATCAACATTTGTTCATTTGAATGTTCTATTACAAACCACACTATTGATGTGATTATTATTATGCCGCATATGAATAAACAAGAGCGCACTCGGGCAATTGGCATGTTACAGGCCGGCCATTCCCGGGTACAGGTATGTGTTACAGGCCGGCCATTCCCGGGTACAGGAGGTGTTACAGACCGGCCATTCCCGGGTACAGGTAGGTGTTATAGGCCGGCCATTCCCGGGTACAGGTATGTGTTATAGGCCGGCCATTCCCGGGTACAGGTAGGTGTTACAGGCCGGCCATTCCCGGGGACAGGTAGGTGTTACAGGCCGGCTATTTCCGGGTACAGGTATGTGTTACAGGCCGGCCATTCCCGGGGACAGGTATGTGTTACAGGCCGGCCATTCCCGGGTACAGGTAGGTGTTACAGGCCGGCCATTCCCGGCTACAGGTAGGTGTTACAGACCGGCCATTCCCGGGTACAGGTAGGTGTTACAGGCCGGCCATTCCTGGGTACAGGTATGTGTTATAGGCCGGCCATTCCCGGGGACAGGTATGTATTACAGGCCGGCCATTCCCGGGGACAGGTATGTATTACAGGCCGGCCATTCCCGGGGACAGGTATGTATTACAGGCCGGTCATTCCCGAGGTTGAGGACAAGCTTAAGCAACCTCTCAGGAAAATGACAACTCCAGCGCACAGGTCATGTTATGAACCAGCTCGAGAACCTTGCAAGAAAGTGACAACTCCAGCGCACAGGTCATGTTAAGGACAAGCTCGGGAACCTTGCAGGAAATTGACAACTCCAGCACACAGGTCATGTTAAGGACAACCTCGGGAACCTTGCAGGAAAGTGACAACTCCAGCACACAGGTCATGTTAAGGACAAGCTCGGGAACCTTGCAGGAAAGTGACAACTCCAGCACACAGGTCATGTTATGGACAAGCTCGGGAACCTTGCAGGAAAGTGACAACTCCAGCACACAGGTCATGTTATGGACCAGCTCGAGAACCTTGCAGGAAAGTGACAACTCCAGCACACAGGTCATGTTAAGGACAACCTCGGGAACCTTGCAGGAAAGTGACAACTCCAGCACACAGGTCATGTTAAGGACAAACTCGGGAACCATGCAGGAAAGTGACAACTCCAGCACACAGGTCATGTTAAGGACAACCTCGGGAACCTTGCAGGAAAGTGACAACTCCAGCACACAGGTCATGTTAAGGACAAACTCGGGAACCATGCAGGAAAGTGACAACTTCAGCGCACAGGTCATGTTAAGGACAACCTCGGGAACCTTGCAGGAAAGTGACAACTTCAGCTCACAGGTCATGTTAAGGACAACCTCGGGAACCTTGCAGGAAAGTAACAACTCCATCATCTCCCTTATGACCTCACTCATCTCCCTCATCTCCCTCATAACCTCCCTCATCTCCCTTATTTCTCTCATGACCTCCCTCATCTCCTCTCATCTTCTCCCTCATAACCTCCCTCTTTTCCTCATCTCTCTCATGACCTCCTTCATCTCCTCCCAATGGAGGAGGCATTGTACTGATTCAGAAGAGGCACCTGCGCACACAGCTTGTGTACACACAATCTATTAATTCTTGCTGAGTTTATGTCGTTATTGTGAATAACTTCTAAGAATGTTTGAATTTTATTGGATCTTATTGTACCGATTTTGCAAATTTCATTTTGATAGTAGTGCTGTTTATTTGTTAAGTTTATATTTTATTGAAGTTCAAATTTATTTATATTCCATGTTTCAACCAAATCTGTGCATAAATTGTGGGAAGTCGATGATTATCCAAAGGTCTAGTTAGAATATCCTTTCAGTGTGTGTGTCATAAGCGGCCAAAATTAAAGATCATAGAATGTCATTAATGTTGGCTCAGGTTTCAAATGTCTGTCGATGTGTATCACTAAAAAGTTAAAACTTTCTCAATTGGTAACATATTTATTAAATTTTTAAGGATTTGTTTTTAAGACATGGTATAGACATGATAATTTTATATCCACTTTATTTTGGTAACAATGTCCGTGTTCCCTTTTCCATTGTAGTTTGAAATTTGTCAATATCTTGCCAAATAGATGGCGCAAAACGGCGTCGTTGTCCATTCTATAGTAGCCTGGCATGTATGTCAATTCCCCCCCCCCCATGTAAACAAGGCGAGGTAGACATCCAGACCACCATCGTTTGATAGACAAATGGGTGGTGCAGAAAACTAAAACAGTGGCTTTACAAGTACGTTTAGATGCAAATTATGGCTGTTGAAATGTGCTTCAGAATTGTTTACATTTCTGACATTGTAGTCTTTCAATTTATAGTCTTTTGTAGTCTTTCAATATATAGTGTCAAGCCAATTGTGTTTCATAATGTTTTTAAAAAAAGTAAAAAAGATATTTTTGTGTTTTGAACCCGAAACCATTTATCCAGCCGGATCCCCAAGCGTCTCTGACTAAACCCAGCCAGATTCCCAAGCGTCTCTGACTAAACCCAGCCAGATCCCCAAGCGTCTCTGACTAAACCCAGCCGGATCCCCAAGCGTCTCTGACTAAACCCAGCCAGATCCCCAAGCCTCTCTGACTAAACCCATCCAGATCCCCAAGCGTCTCTGACTAAACCCAGCCAGATCCCTAAGCGTCTCTGACTAAACCCAGCCAGATCCCCACAACCCATCTCTGACTAAACCCAGCCAGATCCCCACAACCCGTTCTCTGACTAAACCCAGCCAGATCCCCAAGCGTCTCTGACTAAACCCAGCCAGATCCCCAAGCGTCTCTGACTAAACCCAGCCAGAACCCCAAGCGTCTCTGACTAAACCCAGCCAGATCCCCAAGCGTATCTGACTAAACCCAGCCGGATCCCCAAGCGTCTGTGACTAAACCCAGCCGGATCCCCAAGCGTCTCTGACTAAACCCAGCCGGATCCCCAAGTGTCTCTGACTAAACCCAGCCGGATCCCCAAGCGTCTCTGACTAAACCCAGCCAGATCCCCAAGCGTCTCTGACTAATCCCAGCTGGATCCCCAAGCGTCTCTGACTAAACCCAGCTGGATCCCCAAGCGTCTCTGACTAAACCCAGCCGGATCCCCAAGCGTCTCTGACTAAACCCAGCCGGATCCCCAAGCGTCTCTGACTAAACCCAGCCGGATCCCCAAGCGTCTCTGACTAAACCCAGCCGGATCCCCAAGCGTCTCTGACTAAACCCAGCCGGATCCCCAAGCGTCTCTGACTAAACCCAGCCAGATCCCCAAGCGTCTCTGACTAAACCCAGCCAGATCCCCAAGCGTCTCTGACTAAACCCAGCCAGATCCCCAAGCGTCTCTGACTAAAACCAGCCAGATCCCCAAGCGTCTCTGACTAAACCCAGCCAGATCCCCAAGCGTCTCTGACTAAACCCAGCCAGATCCCCAAGCGTCCCTGACTAAACCCAGCCAGATCCCCAAGCGTCTCTGACTAAACCCAGCCAGATCCCCAAGCGTCCCTGACTAAACACAGCCAGATCCCCAAGCGTCTCTGACTAAACCCAGCCAGATCCCCAAGCGTCTCTGACTAAACCCAGCCAGATCCCCAAGCGTCTCTGACTAAACCCAGCCAGATCCCCAAGCGTCTCTGACTAAACCCAGCCAGATCCCCAAGCGTCTCTGACTAAACCCAGCCAGATCCCCAAGCGTCTCTGACTAAACCCAGCCAGATCCCCAAGCGTCTCTGACTAAACCCAGCCAGATCCCCAAGCGTCTCTGACTAAACCCAGCCAGATCCCCAAGCGTCTCTGACTAAACCCAGCCAGATCCCCAAGCGTCTCTGACTAAACCCAGCCAGATCCCCAAGCGTCTCTGACTCCCCAGAAGCGTCTCTGACTAAACCCAGCCAGATCCCCAAGCGTCTCTGACTAAACCCAGCCAGATCCCCAAGCGTCTCTGACTAAACCCAGCCAGATCCCCAAGCGTCTCTGACTAAACCCAGCCAGATCCCCAAGCGTCTCTGACTAAACCCAGCCAGATCCCCAAGCGTCTCTGACTAAACCCAGCCAGATCCCCAAGCGTCTCTGACTAAACCCAGCCAGATCCCCAAGCGTCTCTAACTAAACCCAGCCGGAATTTTGCACAAATTTATAATGACATGAAATATGGCTTGTATTAATCCAATTATAAATCTGATTATTTTCTTTGAAAGCATTTAAGATGATAAGATGTATACAATTTACCTACATTTCCAAGGTGTTGATAATGGCACAAGATTCATGAACAAATTGTTAGAGAATTATGTTTGAAACAGTAGCTGATTTATTTGCTCTTGGAAAGTTTGTTTAATCTGGTTTACAAGAAACAGCCTAATAATGTGGAAATCTTGTAGGAATCATCAGCCAATGTATAGACAGGCATGAAGAGCAAGATGATAAATCATGTCTAATTATCTCCAGCAAGCAATATGCTATAGTAGATAGAACACTGAAATATTCTGTCCAACAATCTTATTGGTGCCCCACAGAAGTGCACATTTTTAATTTACCAAAATATGAGTTGTTATAAACGTGTTATGTATATTATTTTTATTTACCTTCTTTTATCATGTACATTATATTGTTAGGTGAAACGTACACATTAAGAATATAATTATGTTCATATAATTATATGATAATTGTAATTGATGTTTTTTGAAAAATTGTTTGCCTGTTAAATAGAAACATTAGCAATATTAGGTGTTCCCCTTTCATTAATTCTAACTGGACATAAGGTTCACGATACTATACACTATTTCACTTTTGTCCATCATCAACATTTTGCTTCCAATGACATTCGCCTGAACCACTTGTCCAATTATTATGAATCTTCATAGCAATGACCATTGGGTGATCCTCTTTCAAGATTGCTCAAATTAGGTCACTATTTCTTAAAAGTAGGTCATATGAGAGCAAATCTTTCTCCTACATAATAAGAACGAATGATGAAATTTTGTGTACATTATTAGACGAGTCTCTCAAGTTTGCTCAAGCCGTATCGATCCGTCAAATAACATTGTTGCCAGTGGGTAGTGAAATATGTTACTCTATTTCCCATAGAATTATTTATTGCACCTTTCACTAATTTATATCCTTTCCATTGGTCAAAGGTGGTCATGTATATAAAGGAGAAATTAAAATATTGATGCAAACTTGCTATAAGCATACTTGTGGGTGGGATAGCTAAGGAGACATTGAGATATTGATACAAACTTGTTGTAAACATACTTGTGGGTGGGATAGCTAAGGAGAAATTGAGATATTGATACAAACTTGTTGTAAACATACTTGTGGGTGGGATAGCTAAGGAGAAATTGAAATATTGATGCAAACTTGTAAACATACTTGTGGGTGGGATAGCTAAGGAGAAATTGAGATATTGATACAAACTTGTTGTAAGCATACTTGTGGGTGGGATAGCTAAGGAGATATTGGTACAAACTTGTTGTAAGCATACTTGTGGGTGGGATAGCTAAAGGAGAAATTGAAATATTCGTACAACTTGTTGTAAGCATACTTGTGGGTGGGATAGCTAAAGGAGAAATTGAAATATTCGTACAACTTGTTGTAAGCATACTTGTGGGTGGGATAGCTAAGGAGAAATTGAAATATTCGTAACACTTGTTGTAAGCATACTTGTGGGTGGGATAGCTAAAGGAGAAATTGAGATATTGGTACAAACTTGTTGTAAACATAATTGACCTTTCTGCCGATTTTGATTGACAGCTGACGTTAGCCAATCGCATCGCACCATTCGCGCACACCCCCGGCAACGGTTTATCGCCGCCATCTTGTTAGACAAACAATGCATATTAGACAAACTAGTAACGAGTAGACAAATTTGAAAAGGCGTGAATTTGATCGAAAATACGGGTTTAAAATTGTTTTAATGATGTTGAAAATGTGTAGTTTTGGTGTGTGGGTTAGTTATAGTACAAAATTAGTCGATATCCTGGTGATCGACGTTAAATTCAACCCATTTCAAAATCCTTGGACAAATCTAAAAGTGTGTATATGAACCACAAAATACCAGACAGCTGCTTTAAAACCAATGCATCTATAAAAACACCGACTGACCCCATATAGTCATTCTTTTCTGGCAAACACAGCAATCAAATTTAAGCGTGTCACACTGTTTATTGGGAGTAATCAACAACTTACCGACTACCGGTACATCACAGAGACCACCGACTTATAATATCCCGATATGGGTCTACTGCTATTATCAAGATCAAAGTATTGCACATCGGAATTTAGCACTGATTGTGCTAATTGGTCAATTATAAAATGTGTGCACATAATTATAGTATTGATTACTACACCGAGTCATTGTTTTATCGTTCTGTCAGACAAACAAGTTATTTAGTAAAATTTTAATCAAATCTGATAACGAGTGATCGTGATCTGAAATTATTTTTTGAAAAATAATTACAAATTAATTAATGCTGTCTGTCATTGACAATGGTGAAAAGATGTAGTTACGAGCTGTGTGACAGTGATAGTAGATATCCAGATCGATTCCTTGTCTGTTTTACAGGCTTTGTATTATGAAAAGTTTGAAAATCCTATTGTTTGTACTTTGCTTGAAAGGATTTCTTCCCTTTCAGAAACAAATACATTTGTGTTCTGCTGGCTTCCGAGTCATATGGGAATAAAAGGTAATGAAATGGCTGACCAGAATGCAAAGCTAGCTTTGTCATTATCAATTTCTAGGATTAAAGTGTGTTATACCGATTTTAAATCTACAATTCTTACCTTAATTCAATCCTCTTGGCAGGCCCAATGGGATGGTGAAATTTTTAACAAACTTCATTCGGTCAAACCAACACTTGGCGAATGGTGCCCAATTTACAGGCCTATTCGTCGAGAAGAAGTCATTCTTGCCCGTCTCAGGATTGGTCATTCTCGAATATCACATTCATGGCTGTTGTCACGAGATGATGCACCAGAATGTATCCCATGCAATACTCTATACACGGTGGAGCATATCTTAATACACTGTGTTGACCTTCAACCAATCCGGTTGCAGTACTACAATGTGGACAACATTAAAAAACTCTTCGACTCTATCAGAGTAGAGTCCATCATATCATTTATCAAGGCAATAGGAATTTATAATAAGCTGTGATATCAATTGTTAATCATGCCTTTGTAGTAATCATTCATTCATATATTACCTGTAATTAATCTTACGTCTTTATAACTTCTTAGTATTAATTTTTACGTAATGCATATACTTATATAGAATTTTATTTCATACACTCGACAATAAACATAACTTTAATGCGCGCTACATGACCTTAGATGTCGATGCGCCGTAAAACACCATTCATTCATTCATTAGGTGACGTTAAATTCGTGCCATTTCCAAAACCTAAGACAAATCTTGAAAAATGTCTAAGGTGGATTAAGTTGTGTGGACGACCAAACGCCCCGCTGAATACATCCAAAATTAATGCAAACAGATATATTTGCACAAAAGTAAGTTGAAATTAATTTATTTATGCATAATAAAATATTTCGAAAAAATATATTCTGCATTTATAGATCTACCGTTCACAAGAGATATGTGAGTATAATGGTGATTAAAATTATACATGTGGTTCATACATATTGTCGTGGATGGTGGACTAGGGATCAGATAGTAGTAATAGTACCCATGCCAGTGCAGAGCTGTGGGATTCCCATATTAGCTCAGTGAACGTACTGGTGGTCAGTTTTAGGGCCTAATGTTCGAGTCTTCTAGGAGGCATAGGGTCGAGTCTCTCAAGACGGTGGCATATTTCATTTCTTTTGATGTCAAAGTTGACACGATGTGGTTGTTCACTCTTCCGTTGACTGCGCAAGCATTTTCCACGAACACTTAACACGTCCTCATCCGTTAAATATATCTATACTTTAGCGAAATAACCTTCACTGAAGAACCTAAAACCCTTGCCTTCTTGCTTTCAACGAGATATTCTTATCTGGGTGAAATAAAACCGAGAAATTCGACGGAATTTTATCTAGATTAACTCAATGCATGTCTGCGTTAGACGACATTTTGTTAGATAGCTTGTCTCGCGTGGTTACAGCGAGCACCTGTAACTGTGGGGGGGCGTGCCTAAGTAGCGTTTGCAGAAAGGTCAATTGTGGGTGGGATAGCTAAAGGAGAAATTGAGATATTGGTACAAACTTGTTGTTAGCGGCAGACTTGTGGGTGGGATAGCTAAGGAGAAATTGAAATATTCGTACAACTTGTTGTAAGCATACCCTGTGGGTGGGATAGCTAAAGGAGAAATTGAGATATTGGTACAAACTTGTTGTTAGCGGCAGACTTGTGGGTGGGATAGCTAAGGAGAAATTGAGATATTGGTACAAACTTGTTGTAAGCATACTTGTGTGTGGGATAGCTAAGGAGAAATTGAAATATTGGTACAAACTTGTTGTTAGCATACTTGTGGGTGGGATAGCTAAGGAGAAATTGAGATATTGGGACAAACTTGTTGTTAGCATACTTGTGTGTGGGATAGCTAAAGGAGAAATTGAAATATTGGTACAAACTTGTTGTTAGCATACTTGTGGGTGGGATAGCTACGGAGAAATTGAGATATTGATACAAACTTGTTGTAAGCATACTTATGTGTAGGATAGCTACGGAGAAATTGAAATATTGGTACAAACTTATTGTTAGCATACTTGTGTGTGGGATAGCTACCGGAGAAATTGAAATATTCGTACAAACTAGCATACTTATGGGTTGGATAGCTCTAAGGAGAAATTGAGATATTGATACAAACTTGTAAACATAATTGTGGGTGGGATAGCTACTGAGAAATTGAAATATTGATACAAACTTGTAAGCATACTTGTGGGTGGGATAGCTCTAAGGAGAAATTGAAATATTGATACAAACTTGTTGTTAGCATACTTGTGGGTGGGATAGCTCTAAGGAGAAATTGAAATATTGGTACAAACTTGTTGTAAGCATACTTGTGGGTGGGATAGCTCTAAGGAGAAATTGAAATATTGATACAAACTTGTTGTTAGCATACTTGTGGGTGGGATAGCTCTAAGGAGAAATTGAAATATTGGTACAAACTTGTTGTTAGCATACTTGTGGGTTGGATAGCTCTAAGGAGAAATTGAAATATTGGTACAAACTTGTTGTTAGCATACTTGTGGGTGGGATAGCTCTAAGGAGAAATTGAAATATTGGTACAAACTTGTTGTAAGCATACTTGTGGGTGGGATAGCTCTAAGGAGAAATTGAAATATTGATACAAACTTGTTGTTAGCATACTTGTGTGTGGGATAGCTAAAGGAGAAATTGAAATATTGGTACAAACTTGTTGTTAGCATACTTGTGGGTGGGATAGCTAAAGGAGAAATTGAGATATTGGTACAAACTTGTTGTTAGCATACTTGTGTGTGGGATAGCTAAGGAGAAATTGAAATATTGATACAAACTTGTTGTTAGCATACTTGTGGGTGGGTGGCATAGCTAAGGAGAAATTGAGATATTGGTACAAACTTGTTGTAAGCATACTTGTGGGTGGGATAGCTAAAGGAGAAATTGAAATATTGGTACAAACTTGTTGTTAGCATACTTGTGGGTGGGTGGCATAGCTAAGGAGAAATTGAAATATTGATACAAACTTGTTGTTAGCATACTTGTGGGTGGGTGGCATAGCTAAGGAGAAATTGAGATATTGGTACAAACTTATTGTAAGCATACCCTGTGTGTGGGATAGCTAAGGAGAAATTGAGATATTGGTACAAACTTGTTGTTAGCGGCAGACTTGTGGGTGGGATAGCTAAGGAGAAATGGAGAAATTGAGATATTGATAAAAACTTGTTGTAAACATACTTGTGGGTGGGATAGCTAAGCAGAAATTGAGATATTGATACAATCTTGTTGTAAACATACTTGTGGGTGGGATAGCTAAGCAGAAATTGAGATATTGATAACAACTTGTTGTAAGCATACTTGTGGATGGGATAGCTAAGCAGAAATTGAGATATTGATACAAACTTGTTGTAAACATACTTGTGGGTGGGATAGCTAAGGAGAAATTGAGATAATTGTACAAACTTGTTGTAAGCATACTTGTGTGTTGGATAGCTCTAAGGAGAAATTGAGATATTGATACAAACTTGTTGTAAACATAATTGTGGGTGGGATAGCTACTGAGAAATTGAAATATTGGTACAAACTTGTTGTAAGCATACTTGTGGGTGGGATAGCTCTAAGGAGAAATTGAAATATTGGTACAAACTTGTAAGCATACTTGTGGGTGGGATAGCTCTAAGGAGAAATTGAAATATTGGTACAAACTTGTTGTAAGCATACTTGTGGGTGGGATAGCTCTAAGGAGAAATTGAAATATTGGTACAAACTTGTTGTAAGCATACTTGTGGGTGGGATAGCTCTAAGGAGAAATTGAAATATTGGTACAAACTTGTTGTTAGCATACTTGTGGGTGGGTGGCATAGCTAAGGAGAAATTGAAATATTGATACAAACTTGTTGTTAGCATACTTGTGGGTGGGTGGCATAGCTAAGGAGAAATTGAGATATTGGTACAAACTTATTGTAAGCATACCCTGTGGGTGGGATAGCTAAGGAGAAATTGAGATAGTGGTACAAACTTGTTGTAAGCATACTTGTGGGTGGGATAGCTAAAGGAGAAATTGAAATATTGGTACAAACTTGTTGTTAGCATACTTGTGGGTGGGTGGCATAGCTAAGGAGAAATTGAGATATTGGTACAAACTTATTGTAAGCATACCCTGTGGGTGGGATAGCTAAGGAGAAATTGAGATATTGGTACAAACTTGTTGTTAGCGGCAGACTTGTGGGTGGGATAGCTAAGGAGAAATGGAGAAATTGAGATATTGATAAAAACTTGTTGTAAACATACTTGTGGGTGGGATAGCTAAGCAGAAATTGAGATATTGATACAAACTTGTTGTAAACATACTTGTGGGTGGGATAGCTAAGGAGAAATTGAGATATTGGTACAACTTGTTGTTAGCGGCAGACTTGTGGGTGGGATAGCTAAGGAGAAATTGAGATATTGATATAAACTTTTTGTAAACATACTTGTGGGTGGGATAGCTAAAGGAGAAATTGAAATATTGGTACAAACTTGTTGTTAGCATACTAAGCATACTTGTGGGTGGGATAGCTAAGGAGAAATTGAAATATTGATACAAACTTGTTGTTAGCATACTTGTGGGTGGGTGGATAGCTAAGGAGAAATTGAGATATTGGTACAAACTTGTTGTAAGCATACTTGTGGGTGGGATAGCTAAGGAGAAATTGAGATATTGGTACAAACTTGTTGTTAGCATACTTGTGGGTGGGATAGCTAAGGAGAAATTGAGATATTGATACAAACTTGTTGTAAGCATACTTGTGGGTGGGATAGCTAAGGAGAAATTGAGATATTGATACAAACTTGTACATACTTGTGGTGGATAGCTAGAGAAATTGAATATTGTAAACTTGTTGTACATACTTGTGGGTGGGATAGCTAAGAGAAATTGAAATATTGGTACAAACTTGTTGTAATACATTGTGGGTGGGATAGCTAAGGAGAAATTGAAATATTTGTACAAACTTGTTGTAAGCATACTTGTGGGTGGATAGCTCTAAGGAGAAATTGAGATATTGATACAAACTTGTTGTAAACATAATTGTGGGTGGGATAGCTACTGAGAAATTGAAATATTGGTACAAACTTGTTGTAGCATACTTGTGGGTGGGATAGCTCTAAGGAGAAATTGAAATATTGATACAAACTTGTTGTTAGCATACTTGTGGGTGGGATAGCTCTAAGGAGAAATTGAAATATTGGTACAAACTTGTTGTTAGCATACTTGTGGGTGGGATAGCTAAGGAGAAATTGAAATATTGGTACAAACTTGTTGTTAGCATACTTGTGGGTGGGATAGCTAAGGAGAAATTGAAATATTGGTACAAACTTGTTGTAAGCATACTTGTGGGTGGGATAGCTCTAAGGAGAAATTGAAATATTGATACAAACTTGTTGTTAGCATACTTGTGGGTGGGATAGCTACTGAGAAATTGAAATATTGGTACAAACTTGTTGTTAGCATACTTGTGGGTGGGATAGCTAAGGAGAAATTGAGATATTGGTACAACTTGTTGTTAGCGCAGACTTGTGGGTGGGATAGCTAAGGAGAAATTGAGATATTGATAAAAACTTGTTGTAAACATACTTGTGGGTGGGATAGCTAAAGGAGAATTTGAGATATTGATACAAACTTGTTGTTAGCATACTTGTGGGTGGGATAGCTAAGGAGAAATTGAGATATTGGTACAAACTTTTTGTAAGCATACTTGTGGGTGGGATAGCTAAAGGAGAAATTGAAATATTGGTACAAACTTGTTGTTAGCATAAAGCATACTTGTGGGTGGGATAGCTAAGGAGAAATTGAAATATTGATACAAACTTGTTGTTAGCATACTTGTGGGTGGGTGGCATAGCTAAGGAGAAATTGAGATATTGGTACAAACTTATTGTAAGCATACCTGTGGGTGGGATAGCTAAGGAGAAATTGAGATATTGGTACAAACTTGTTGTTAGCGGCAGACTTGTGGGTGGGATAGCTAAGGAGAAATGGAGAAATTGAGATATTGATAAAAACTTGTTGTAAACATACTTGTGGGTGGGATAGCTAAGCAGAAATTGAGATATTGATACAAACTTGTTGTAAACATACTTGTGGGTGGGATAGCTAAGGAGAAATTGAGATATTGATAACAACTTGTTGTAAGCATACTTGTGGGTGGGATAGCTAAGGAGAAATTGAGATATTGATACAAACTTGTTGTAAACATACTTGTGGGTGGGATAGCTAAGGAGAAATTGAGATAATTGTACAAACTTGTTGTAAGCATACTTGTGTGGTGGATAGCTCTAAGGAGAAATTGAGATATTGATACAAACTTGTTGTAAACATAATTGTGGGTGGGATAGCTACTGAGAAATTGAAATATTGGTACAAACTTGTTGTTAGCATACTTGTGGGTGGGATAGCTAAAGGAGAAATTGAAATATTGATACAAACTTGTTGTTAGCATACTTGTGGGTGGGATAGCTACTGAGAAATTGAAATATTGGTACAAACTTGTTGTTAGCATACTTGTGGGTGGGATAGCTAAGGAGAAATTGAGATATTGGTACAACTTGTTGTTAGCGGCAGACTTGTGGGTGGGATAGCTAAGGAGAAATTGAGATATTGATATAAACTTGTTGTAAGCATACTTGTGGGTGGGATATCTCTAAGGAGAAATTGAAATATTGATACAAACTTGTTGTTAGCATACTTGTGGGTGGGATAGCTACTGAGAAATTGAAATATTGGTACAAACTTGTTGTTAGCATACTTGTGGGTGGGATAGCTAAGGAGAAATTGAGATATTGGTACAACTTGTTGTTAGCGGCAGACTTGTGGGTGGGATAGCTAAGGAGAAATTGAGATATTGATATAAACTTGTTGTAAGCATACTTGTGGGTGGGATATCTCTAAGGAGAAATTGAAATATTGATACAAACTTGTTGTTAGCATACTTGTGGGTGGGATAGCTACTGAGAAATTGAAATATTGGTACAAACTTGTTGTTAGCATACTTGTGGGTGGGATAGCTAAAGGAGAAATTGAGATATTGGTACAAACTTGTTGTTAGCATACTTGTGGGTGGGATAGCTACTGAGAAATTGAAATATTGGTACAAACTTGTTGTTAGCATACTTGTGGGTGGGATAGCTAAAGGAGAAATTGAAATATTGATACAAACTTGTTGTTAGCATACTTGTGGGTGGGATAGCTACTGAGAAATTGAAATATTGGTACAAACTTGTTGTTAGCATACTTGTGGGTGGGATAGCTAAGGAGAAATTGAGATATTGGTACAACTTGTTGTTAGCGGAGACTTGTGGGTGGGATAGCTAAGGAGAAATTGAGATATTGATATAAACTTGTTGTAAGCATACTTGTGGGTGGGATATCTCTAAGGAGAAATTGAAATATTGATACAAACTTGTTGTTAGCATACTTGTGGGTGGGATAGCTACTGAGAAATTGAAATATTGGTACAAACTTGTTGTTAGCATACTTGTGGGTGGGATAGCTAAGGAAAAATTGAGATATTGGTACAACTTGTTGTTAGCGGAGACTTGTGGGTAGGATAGCTAAGGAGAAATTGAGATATTGATAAAAACTTGTTGTAAACATACTTGTGGGTGGGATAGCTAAAGGAGAAATTGAGATATCGATACAAACTTGTTGTAAGCATACTAAGCATACTTGTGGGTGGGATAGCTAAGGAGAAATTGAGATATTGGTACAAACTTGTTGTAAGCATACTTGTGGGTGGGATAGCTAAGGAGAAATTGAGATATTGATACAAACTTGTTGTAAGCATACTTGTGGGTGGGATAGCTAAAGGAGAAATTGAGATATTGGTACAAACTTGTTGTTAGCATACTTGTGGGTGGGATAGCTAAAGGAGAAATTGAAATATTGGTACAAACGTGTTGTAAGCATACTTGTGGGTGGGATAGCTAAAGGAGAAATTGAGATATTGGTACAAACTTGTTGTTAGCATACTTGTGGGTGGGATAGCTAAGGAGAAATTGAGATATTGGTACACACTTGTTGTTAGCATACTTGTGGGTGGCATAGCTAAGGAGAAATTGAAATATTGATACAAACTTGTTGTTAGCATACTTGTGGGTGGGATAGCTAAGGAGAAATTGAAATATTGATACAAACTTGTTGTTAGCATACTTGTGGGTGGGATAGCTAAAGGAGAAATTGAGATATTGGTACAAACTTGTTGTTAGCATACTTGTGTGTGGGATAGCTACGGAGAAATTGAAATATTGATACAAACTTGTTGTAAGCATACTTGTGGGTGGGATAGCTCTAAGAAGAAATTGAAATATTGATACAAATTTGTTGTTTGGAAACCTATTCTATTTTTAAACATGAATTTGAAGTCGAAACGTATCTAAACAGTATAACGGAAGCTAAATTTAGAATAGCCTTATCTAAATTTAGAACATCATCACATGACCTAGCAATTGAAAAGGGAAGATACTCAAATTTAAGTAGTAATTTACGAATTTGTAATAACTGTAATACCAACATGATAGAAAACGAATTCCATTTCCTTTTAGTCTGTCTGAAATTTAAAGATTTAAGAAGAAATTATTTAAAACGTTATTTTTGTTCTTGGCCTAACATGCATAAATTCTTATCTCTAATGACTTGTCAGTCACAAACACAGATCTTAAACCTTGCTAAGTATATTTATTATGCAAATCACAAAAGAAATCAATAGATAATTACCATCATTCCTTACATTGCTATTATACTGTTATATTTCATGCTTCTCTGTAAGCTGTGTATATATAAGCATCGTCTGATGTTTAATGCAATAAATATTGTATTGTATTATTGTATTGTAAGCATACTCTGTGGGTGGGATAGCTAAAGGAGAAATTGAGATATTGGTACAAACTTGTTGTTAGCGGCAGACTTGTGGGTGGGATAGCTAAGGAGAAATTGAGATATTGATAAAAACTTGTTGTAAACATACTTGTGGGTGGGATAGCTAAAGGAGAATTTGAGATATTGGTACAAACTTGCTGTAAGTATACTTGAGCATACTTGTGGGTGGGATAGCTAAGGAGAAATTGAAATATTGGTACAAACTTGTTTTAAGCAATTTGCTATAGATGAAAACAATGTGGTGTACAAACCTATTGTATGAAATTGACTTGAAGAATGAGATGCTACTGTTAAAGCATTTCAGGTTGATTTCTTCAATATGATATATAAAGCCTTACATAGGAACTTGTTGTAAAATTGTGTTCAATTACCAGTAGTAGTTGGGAAGATAAAGAGCAGAATTGTTCTCTGCAGGTGTTCAATTAATAACCCATTTACTGTGCCATAGACAATGATTATGTCATGCAATATTTATTTTGGTATACACCAAGCATTTATAAAGCCATACATAAACAATGGATTTCATAGAGCTTCATTGTTTCATGTTTAATTGATTTTATCTTTATTGCATTATGTGTGTTTAGTTATATGAGATGTTTGGGTGACACCCTTGTTAGGGGGTTGATTAGTTATCTGCGGAAATTAAGAGAGTTATAATGTAGTTTATACAGACCACCCTGAATCAGATAATAAACTGCACAAGCTCTATGGCTCTATGCACAGACAGTCCAGTATATTATATTGGAAGCACGCACACTGCACACGCTCTATGCACAGACAGTCCAGTATATTATATTGGAAGCACACACAGCACACTGCACACACTCTATGCACAGACAGTCCAGTATATTATATTGGAAGCACACACAGCACACTGCACACACTCTATGCACAGACAGTCCAGTATATTATATTGGAAGCACACACAGCACACTGCACACACTCTATGCACAGACAGTCCAGTATATTATATTGGAAGCACACACAGCACACTGCACACACTCTATGCACAGACAGTCCAGTATATTATATTGGAAGCACACACACTGCACACGCTCTATGCACAGACAGTCCTGTATATTATATTGGAAGCACACACACTGCACACGCTCTATGCACAGACAGTCCTGTATATTATATTGGAAGCACACACACTGCACACACTCTATGCACAGACAGTCCAGTATATTATATTGGAAGCACACACACTGCACACGCTCTATGCACAGACAGTCCAGTATATTATATTGGAAGCACGCACACTGCACACACTCTATGCACAGACAGTCCAGTATATTATATTGGAAGCACACACACTGCACACGCTCTATGCACAGACAGTCCAGTATATTATATTGGAAGCACACACACTGCACACGCTCTATGGCTCTATGCACAGACAGTCCAGTATATTATATTGGAAGCACGCAAACTGCACACGCTCTATGGCTTTATGCATAGACAGTCCAGTATATTATATTGGAAGCACGCACACTGCACACGCTCTATGCACAGACAGTCCAGTATATTATATTGGAAGCACACACAGCACACTGCACACACTCTATGCACAGACAGTCCAGTATATTATATTGGAAGCACACTGCACACGCTCTATGCACAGACAGTCCAGTATATTATATTGGAAGCACGCACAGCACACTGCACACACTCTATGCACATACAGTCCAGTATATTATATTGGAAGCACGCACAGCACACTGCACACACTCTATGCACAGACAGTCCAGTATATTATATTGGAAGCACGCAAACTGCACACGCTCTATGGCTCTATGCACAGACAGTCCAGTATATTATATTGGAAGCACGCAAACTGCACACGCTCTATGGCTTTATGCACAGACAGTCCAGTATATTATATTGGAAGCTGCACACACTCTATGCACAGACAGTCCAGTATATTATATTGGAAGCACACTGCACACGCTCTATGCACAGACAGTCCAGTATATTATATTGGAAGCACACACACTGCACACGCTCTATGCACAGACAGTCCTGTATATTATATTGGAAGCACGCACACTGCACACGCTCTATGCACAGACAGTCCAGTATATTATATTGGAAGCACACACACTGCACACGCTTTATGCACAGACAGTCCAGTATATTATATTGGAAGCATGCCCACTGCACACGCTCTATGGCTCTATGCACAGACAGTCCAGTATATTATATTGGAAGCATGCACACTGCACACACTATGCACAGACAGTCCAGTATATTATATTGGAAGCACACAAACTGCCCACGCTCTATGGCTCTATGCACAGACAGTCCAGTATATTATATTGGAAGCACGCACACTGCACACGCTCTATGCACAGACAGTCCAGTATATTATATTGGAAGCACGCACACTGCACACGCTCTATGCACAGACAGTCCAGTATATTATATTGGAAGCACACACACACTGCACACGCTCTATGCACAGACAGTCCAGTATATTATATTGGAAGCACGCACACTGCACACGCTCTATGCACAGACAGTCCAGTATATTATATTGGAAGCATGCACACTGCACACACTATGCACAGACAGTCCAGTATATTATATTGGAAGCACACAAACTGCACACGCTCTATGGCTCTATGCACAGACAGTCCAGTATATTATATTGGAAGCACGCACACTGCACACGCTCTATGCACAGACAGTCCAGTATATTATATTGGAAGCACGCACACTGCACACGCTCTATGCACAGACAGTCCAGTATATTATATTGGAAGCACACACACACTGCACACGCTCTATGCACAGACAGTCCAGTATATTATATTGGAAGCACGCACACTGCACACGCTCTATGCACAGACAGTCCAGTATATTATATTGGAAGCACGCACACTGCACACACTCTATGCACAGACAGTCCAGTATATTATATTGGAAGCACGCACACTGCACACGCTCTATGCACAGACAGTCCAGTATATTATATTGGAAGCACGCACACTGCACACGCTCTATGCACAGACAGTCCAGTATATTATATTGGAAGCACACACACACTGCACACGCTCTATGCACAGACAGTCCAGTATATTATATTGGAAGCACGCACACTGCACACGCTCTATGGCTCTATGCACAGACAGTCCAGTATATTATATTGGAAGCACGCACACTGCACACACTCTATGCACAGACAGTCCAGTATATTATATTGGAAGCACGCAAACTGCACACGCTCTATGGCTCTATGCACAGACAGTCCAGTATATTATATTGGAAGCACGCAAACTGCACACACTCTATGGCTCTATGCACAGACAGTCCAGTATATTATATTGGAAGCATGCACACTCTATGCACAGACAGTCCAGTATATTATATTGGAAGCACGCAAACTGCACACGCTCTATGGCTCTATGCACAGACAGTCCAGTATATTATATTGGAAGCACACAAACTGCACACGCTCTATGCACAGACAGTCCAGTATATTATATTGGAAGCACATACTACTTACTGTACCTTCTCTCCATCTACTGTCCAACATTGTTTAGATTTGCCATTTCTTATTTAATAATAACAGAATGTTTAAAAGAAAAATGTAAGTAAAACATAAGCCTATTATATATTTCATACCATGTGGTGGCATTTCCCAGCATTTGTTCATTAAGAGATGCAATGTGCCTGACCACATGACTTATTCCCATTTACAACTTGTGTATAATAGTAAGTTGTTGTCCCATTCAGTACTGTATGTGCATTAAACAAATACTTGTTATATGAATACCAATGTCATAGGTAGCTACAGATGTGCACCTGCTTCTGCTTGCCACAGGTTTGTATGTATTTGTTACCACAGTTGCTTGTTTGTAATGTTTAATGTTTTATTTTATGCCTTCCAATGAATTATAGAAATTTATCAGTGAAATAAAATGTGTTATAATATATGTGGAATAACACAATTTATTTCTCACTGTGGTACCTAGCTGCTGCATGTTGAAATGTTGTCAATGCAAACATATTCGGAATCGAGCTGTGAAGTGATGTCATTAAAAATGTTGTGATTGAACACAAAGTCCTAGTGCAATTTAATGCATGGTTGCATCATTTTCTATCATAAAAACTGTTCAGCCTAAAATAATAAGAATATATTCATTTTGTGTGTTTAAGTGAATTACGGAATAATATTTCACTCGTGAACATAGAAAGCTATTATTATTACTCGTTGCTAGCGTCACTCGTAATAATAATACTTTCAATGTTCATTGGATGAAAATAATATAATTTGATTATACACTGAAATAAACAAATATCCTCTTAATCTTCTACAACCTGGTTTGTTATTTATGTGCATATTTATTAGATGGACAGAGATGGCCATTACATAGGTAATCTGTAATGTATATACACAATGTTAACTGTTTCAACAAGCAATAACAGAGCATAATCTAAGCCAGGAATGAAAGCATTGTTTTTCTGTATTTTCAGATTTGTATCTGTATGTTGTCAGTATGGTATGTGTTGCGTTGGACATTGTGACTACCTAGACTTGTTTCTAGTGGGAATAGAACAGTGATGGTGATGATGAAGAAGAAAGCAAAGTGTTAGTGTTAAGTCATATGAGACAAAAAAAGACAGTATCTGATCAACAATGATATTATGAATAGCTAAGGAGTGTTTTCATTGATACATGTATGTTATTTCATTGGACACCCACCTACTAGTACAAGCGGCTGCTGACTGTTGGATTGCTCCACATTTATTCATTCATTAGTTTATCCTATATTTATTTGGAGTATGATGCAGAATGTTAACTCTACCATAGGACAGAATGATGAAATCATCAATGAATCTTGACATTCTATATTTTGTCATACTATTACATGTACTGGCTGGGAGCCAACTGTGCAAGAACAATACTTAAGTGTTTTTTTATAACATATTTATTCCCCTGTCATGTTCTCCACTACAATATAGTTTTGTGCATCATTTCCCTTGTATGGAGCATAACTCCATTACTAGTTAACAACATTCAGTGAAGTTACAGCAACCAGTGAGAGAAAGTGCAAGTTACAGCAACCAGTGAGAGAAAGTGCAAGTTACAGCAACCAGTGAGAGAAAGTGCAAGTTACAGCAACCAGTGAGAGAAAGTGCAAGTTACAGCAACCAGTGAGAGAAAGTGCAAGTTACAGCAACCAGTGAGAGAAAGTGCAAATTACAGCAACCAGTGAGAGAAAGTGCAAGTTACAGCAACCAATGAGAGAAAGTGCAAGTTACAGCAACCAGTGAGAGAAAGTGCAAGTTACAGCAACCAGTGAGAGAAAGTGCAAGTTACAGCAACCAATGAGAGAAAGTGCAAGTTACAGCAACCAGTGAGAGAAAGTGCAAGTTACAGCAACCAATGAGAGAAAGTGCAAGTTACAGCAACCAGTGAGAGAAAGTGCAAGTTACAGCAACCAGTAATCTAAGCTAGAATCATAATGTTTAATGGTGTTGTAAAGAAGCACAATGTTACACAAACCAACACAATGAGCGACATCCATCATTTGTCCATTTCCTCCATCGGCAGATATGCTTGATTAATCCTGAAATCTATATTGGTCCTTTTAGTTTGATTCCTTTGTTTTTACTGTTGTTGCCTAACCTAATGAATTATGGATGTACATTCAAATGTGTTCTAAAATTGTGACCACGGGATCAAAAATGGGCGTGGCTAGAGGGGGATATGGTCATATCATATATCAAATTTCACAGAGTAAGTCAGAGTTTGGAACATCCCTCTGCAAGTACTGTATTCCCTATGAGAGAGTAAGTCAGAGTTTGGAAGATCCCTCTGCAAGTACTGTATTCCCTATGAGAGAGTAGGTCAGAGTTTGGAACACCCCTCTGCTGTAGTACTGTATTCCCTAACAGAGAGTTACATGTAATCAGTTTGGAACACCCCTCTACTGTAGTACTATTCCCTAATAGAGAGGTACATGTAATCAGTTTGGAACACCCCTCTACTGTAGTACTATTCCCTAATAGAGAGGTACATGTAATCAGTTTGGAACACCCCTCTACTGTAGTACTATTCCCTAATAGAGAGTCACATGTAATCAGTTTGGAACACCCCTCTACTGTAGTACTATTCCCTAATAGAGAGGTACATGTAATCAGTTTGGAACACCCCTCTACTGTAGTACTATTCCCTAATAGAGAGGTACATGTAATCAGTTTGGAACACCCCTCTACTGTAGTACTGTATTCCCTAACAGAGAATTACATGCAATCAGTTTGGAACACCCCTCTACTGTAGTACTGTATTCCCTAACAGAGAGTTACATGCAATCAGTTTGGAACACCCCTCTACTGTAGTACTATTCCCTAATAGAGAGGTACATGTAATCAGTTTGGAACATCCCTCTACTGTAGTACTATTCCCTAACAGAGAGTTACATGTAATCAGTTTGGAACATCCCTCTACTGTAGTACTGTATTCCCTAATAGAGAGGTACATGTAATCAGTTTGGAACACCCCTCTACTGTAGTACTATTCCCTAATAGAGAGTCACATGTAATTAGTTTGGAACACCCCTCTACTGTAGTACTGTATTCCCTATGAGAGAGTTACATGCAATCAGTTTGGAACACCCCTCTACTGCAGTACTATTCCCTAACAGAGAGTTACATGTAATCAGTTTGGAACACCCCTCTACTGTAGTACTGTATTCCCTAATAGAGAGTTACATGTAATCAGTTTGGAACATCCCTCTACTGTAGTACTATTCCCTAATAGAGAGGTACATGTAATCAGTTTGGAACACCCCTCTACTGTAGTACTATTCCCTAATAGAGAGTCACATGTAATCAGTTTGGAACACCCCTCTACTGTAGTACTGTATTCCCTAATAGAGAGTTACATGTAATCAGTTTGGAACACCCCTCTACTGTAGTACTGTATTCCCTAATAGAGAGTTACATGTAATCAGTTTTGGAACACCCCTCTACTGTAGTACTATTCCCTAATAGAGAGGTACATGTAATCAGTTTGGAACACCCCTCTACTGTAGTACTGTATTCCCTAACAGAGAGGTACATGTAATCAGTTTGGAACATCCCTCTACTGTAGTACTGTATTCCCTAATAGAGAGTTACATGTAATCAGTTTTGGAACACCCCTCTACTGTAGTACTATTCCCTAACAGAGAGGTACATGTAATCAGTTTGGAACACCCCACTACTGTAGTACTATTCCCTAATAGAGAGTCACATGTAATTAGTTTGGAACACCCCTCTACTGTAGTACTGTATTCCCTATGAGAGAGTTACATGCAATCAGTTTGGAACACCCCTCTACCGTAGTACTGTATTCCCTAATAGAGAGTTACATGTAATCAGTTTGGAACACCCCTCTACTGTAGTACTATTCCCTAACAGAGAGTTACATGTAATCAGTTTGGAACATCCCTCTGCAAGTACTGTATTCCCTATGAGAGAGTAAGTCGGAGTTTGGAACATCCCTCTGCAAGTACTGTATTCCCTATGAGAGAGTTACATGTAATCAGTTTGGAACATCCCTCTGCAAGTACTGTATTCCCTATGAGAGAGTAAGTCGGAGTTTGGAACATCCCTCTGCAAGTACTGTATTCCCTATGAGAGAGTAAGTCAGAGTTTGGAACATCCCTCTGCAAGTACTGTATTCCCTATGAGAGAGTAAGTCAGAGTTTGGAACATCTCTCTGCAAGTACTGTATTCCCTATGAGAGAGTAAGTCAGAGTTTTGAACATCCCTCTGCAAGTACTGTATTCCCTATGAGAGAGTAAGTCAGAGTTTCGAACATCACTCTGCAAGTACTGTATTCCCTATGAGAGAGTAGGTCAGAGTTTGGAACACCCCTCTGCTGTAGTACTGTATTCCCTAACAGAGAGTTACATGTAATCAGTTTGGAACACCCCTCTACTGTAGTACTGTATTCCCTAATAGAGAGTTACATGTAATCAGTTTGGAACATCCCTCTACTGTAGTACTATTCCCTAATAGAGAGGTACATGTAATCAGTTTGGAACACCCCTCTACTGTAGTACTATTCCCTAATAGAGAGTCACATGTAATCAGTTTGGAACACCCCTCTACTGTAGTACTGTATTCCCTAATAGAGAGTTACATGTAATCAGTTTGGAACACCCCTCTACTGTAGTACTGTATCCCTAATAGAGAGTTACATGTAATCAGTTTTGGAACACCCCTCTACTGTAGTACTATTCCCTAATAGAGAGGTACATGTAATCAGTTTGGAACACCCCTCTACTGTAGTACTGTATTCCCTAACAGAGAGGTACATGTAATCAGTTTGGAACATCCCTCTACTGTAGTACTGTATTCCCTAATAGAGAGTTACATGTAATCAGTTTTGGAACACCCCTCTACTGTAGTACTATTCCCTAACAGAGAGGTACATGTAATCAGTTTGGAACACCCCACTACTGTAGTACTATTCCCTAATAGAGAGTCACATGTAATTAGTTTGGAACACCCCTCTACTGTAGTACTGTATTCCCTATGAGAGAGTTACATGCAATCAGTTTGGAACACCCCTCTACCGTAGTACTGTATTCCCTAATAGAGAGTTACATGTAATCAGTTTGGAACACCCCTCTACTGTAGTACTATTCCCTAACAGAGAGTTACATGTAATCAGTTTGGAACATCCCTCTGCAAGTACTGTATTCCCTATGAGAGAGTAAGTCGGAGTTTGGAACATCCCTCTGCAAGTACTGTATTCCCTATGAGAGAGTTACATGTAATCAGTTTGGAACATCCCTCTGCAAGTACTGTATTCCCTATGAGAGAGTAAGTCGGAGTTTGGAACATCCCTCTGCAAGTACTGTATTCCCTATGAGAGAGTAAGTCAGAGTTTGGAACATCCCTCTGCAAGTACTGTATTCCCTATGAGAGAGTAAGTCAGAGTTTGGAACATCTCTCTGCAAGTACTGTATTCCCTATGAGAGAGTAAGTCAGAGTTTCGAACATCCCTCTGCAAGTACTGTATTCCCTATGAGAGAGTAAGTCAGAGTTTCGAACATCACTCTGCAAGTACTGTATTCCCTATGAGAGAGTAGGTCAGAGTTTGGAACACCCCTCTGCTGTAGTACTGTATTCCCTAACAGAGAGTTACATGTAATCAGTTTGGAACACCCCTCTACTGTAGTACTATTCCCTAATAGAGAGGTACATGTAATCAGTTTGGAACACCCCTCTACTGTAGTACTATTCCCTAATAGAGAGGTACATGTAATCAGTTTGGAACACCCCTCTACTGTAGTACTATTCCCTAACATAGAGTTACATGTAATCAGTTTGGAACATCCCTCTACTGTAGTACTGTATTCCCTAATAGAGAGGTACATGTAATCAGTTTGGAACACCCCTCTACTGTAGTACTATTCCCTAATAGAGAGGTACATGTAATTAGTTTGGAACACCCCTCTACTGTAGTACTGTATTCCCTAACAGAGAGGTACATGTAATCAGTTTGGAACATCCCTCTACTGTAGTACTATTCCCTAACAGAGAGTTACATGTAATCAGTTTGGAACATCCCTCTACTGTAGTACTATTCCCTAACAGAGAGTTACATGTAATCAGTTTGGAACACCCCTCTACTGTAGTACTGTATTCCCTAACAGAGAATTACATGCAATCAGTTTGGAACACCCCTCTACTGTAGTACTGTATTCCCTAACAGAGAGTTACATGCAATCAGTTTTGAACACCCCTCTACTGTAGTACTGTATTCCCTAACAGAGAATTACATGCAATCAGTTTGGAACACCCCACTACTGTAGTACTATTCCCTAATAGAGAGGTACATGTAATCAGTTTGGAACACCCCTCTACTGTAGTACTATTCCCTAACAGAGAGGTACATGTAATCAGTTTGGAACACCCCTCTACTGTAGTACTATTCCCTAATAGAGAGGTACATGTAATCAGTTTGGAACACCCCTCTACTGTAGTACTATTCCCTAACAGAGAGTTACATGTAATCAGTTTGGAACACCCCTCTACTGTAGTACTATTCCCTAACAGAGAGTTACATGTAATCAGTTTGGAACACCCCTCTACTGTAGTACTATTCCCTAACAGAGAGTTACATGTAATCAGTTTGGAACACCCCTCTACTGTAGTACTGTATTCCCTAACAGAGAGGTACATGTAATCAGTTTGGAACATCCCTCTGCAAGTACTGTATTCCCTATGTGGAATAACACAATTTATTTCTCACTGTGGTACCTAGCTGCTGCATGTTGAAATGTTGTCAATGCAAACATATTCGGAATCGAGCTGTGAAGTGATGTCATTAAAAATGTTGTGATTGAACACAAAGTCCTAGTGCAATTTAATGCATGGTTGCATCATTTTCTATCATAAAAACTTTTCAGCCTAAAATAATAAGAATATATTCATTTTGTGTGTTTAAGTGAATTACGGAATAATATTTCACTCGTGAACATAGAAAGCTATTATTATTACTCGTTGCTAGCGTCACTCGTGATAATAATACTTTCAATGTTCATTGGATGAAAATAATATAATTTGATTATACACTGAAATAAACAAATATCCTCTTAATCTTCTACAACCTGGTTTGTTATTTATGTGCATATTTATTAGATGGACAGAGATGGCCATTACATAGGTAATCTGTAATGTATATACACAATGTTAACTGTTTCAACAAGCAATAACAGAGCATAATCTAAGCCAGGAATGAAAGCATTGTTTTTCTGTATTTTCAGATTTGTATCTGTATGTTGTCAGTATGGTATGTGTTGCGCTGGACATTGTGACTACCTAGACTTGTTTCTAGTGGGAATAGAACAGTGATGGTGATGATGAAGAAGAAAGCAAAGTGTTAGTGTTAAGTCATATGAGACAAAAAAAGACAGTATCTGATCAACAATGATATTATGAATAGCTAAGGAGTGTTTTCATTGATACATGTATGTTATTTCATTGGACACCCACCTACTAGTACAAGCGGCTGCTGACTGTTGGATTGCTCCACATTTATTCATTCATTAGTTTATCCTATATTTATTTGGAGTATGATGCAGAATGTTAACTCTACCATAGGACAGAATGATGAAATCATCAATGAATCTTGACATTCTATATTTTGTCATACTATTACATGTACTGGCTGGGAGCCAACTGTGCAAGAACAATACTTAAGTGTTTTTTTATAACATATTTATTCCCCTGTCATGTTCTCCACTACAATATAGTTTTGTGCATCATTTCCCTTGTATGGAGCATAACTCCATTACTAGTTAACAACATTCAGTGAAGTTACAGCAACCAGTGAGAGAAAGTGCAAGTTACAGCAACCAGTGAGAGAAAGTGCAAGTTACAGCAACCAGTGAGAGAAAGTGCAAGTTACAGCAACCAGTGAGAGAAAGTGCAAGCTACAGCAACCAGTGAGAGAAAGTGCAAGTTACAGCAACCAGTGAGAGAAAGTGCAAGTTACAGCAACCAGTGAGAGAAAGTGCAAATTACAGCAACCAGTGAGAGAAAGTGCAAGTTACAGCAACCAGTGAGAGAAAGTGCAAGTTACAGCAACCAGTGAGAGAAAGTGCAAGTTACAGCAACCAGTAATCTAAGCTAGAATCGTAATGTTTAATGGTGTTGTAAAGAAGCACAATGTTACACAAACCAACACAATGAGCGACATCCATCATTTGTCCATTTCCTCCATCGGCAGATATGCTTGATTAATCCTGAAATCTATATTGGTCCTTTTAGTTTGATTCCTTTGTTTTTACTATTGTTGCCTAACCTAATGAATTATGGATGTACATTCAAATGTGTTCTAAAATTGTGACCACGGGATCAAAAATGGGCGTGGCTAGAGGGGGATATGGTCATATCATATATCAAATTTCACAGAGTAAGTCAGAGTTTGGAACATCCCTCTGCAAGTACTGTATTCCCTATGAGAGAGTAAGTCAGAGTTTGGAACATCCCTCTGCAAGTACTGTATTCCCTATGAGAGAGTAAGTCAGAGTTTGGAAGATCCCTCTGCCAGTACTGTATTCCCTATGAGAGAGTAGGTCAGAGTTTGGAACACCCCTCTGCTGTAGTACTGTATTCCCTAACAGAGAGTTACATGTAATCAGTTTGGAACACCCCTCTACTGTAGTACTATTCCCTAATAGAGAGGTACATGTAATCAGTTTGGAACACCCCTCTACTGTAGTACTATTCCCTAATAGAGAGTCACATGTAATCAGTTTGGAACACCCCTCTACTGTAGTACTATTCCCTAATAGAGAGGTACATGTAATCAGTTTGGAACACCCCTCTACTGTAGTACTATTCCCTAATAGAGAGGTACATGTAATCAGTTTGGAACACCCCTCTACTGTAGTACTATTCCCTAATAGAGAGTCACATGTAATCAGTTTGGAACACCCCTCTACTGTAGTACTATTCCCTAATAGAGAGGTACATGTAATCAGTTTGGAACACCCCTCTACTGTAGTACTATTCTCTAATAGAGAGGTACATGTAATCAGTTTGGAACACCCCTCTACTGTAGTACTATTCCCTAACAGAGAGTTACATGCAATCAGTTTGGAACACCCCTCTACTGCAGTACTATTCCCTAACAGAGAGTTACATGTAATCAGTTTGGAACATCCCTCTACTGTAGTACTGTATTCCCTAATAGAGAGTTACATGTAATCAGTTTGGAACATCCCTCTACTGTAGTACTATTCCCTAATAGAGAGTTACATGTAATCAGTTTTGGAACATCCCTCTACTGTAGTACTGTATTCCCTAATAGAGAGTTACATGTAATCAGTTTTGGAACACCCCTCTACTGTAGTACTGTATTCCCTATGAGAGAGTTACATGCAATCAGTTTGGAACACCCCTCTACCGTAGTACTGTATTCCATAATAGAGAGTTACATGTAATCAGTTTGGAACACCCCTCTACTGTAGTACTATTCCCTAACAGAGAGTTACATGTAATCAGTTTGGAACATCCCTCTGCAAGTACTGTATTCCCTATGAGAGAGTAAGTCGGAGTTTGGAACATCCCTCTGCAAGTACTGTATTCCCTATGAGAGAGTTACATGTAATCAGTTTGGAACATCCCTCTGCAAGTACTGTATTCCCTATGAGAGAGTAAATCGGAGTTTGGAACATCCCTCTGCAAGTACTGTATTCCCTATGAGAGAGTAAGTCAGAGTTTGGAACATCCCTCTGCAAGTACTGTATTCCCTATGAGAGAGTAAGTCAGAGTTTCGAACATCCCTCTGCAAGTACTGTATTCCCTATGAGAGAGTAGGTCAGAGTTTGGAACACCCCTCTGCTGTAGTACTGTATTCCCTAACAGAGAGTTACATGTAATCAGTTTGGAACACCCCTCTGCTGTAGTACTGTATTCCCTAACAGAGAGGTACATGTAATCAGTTTGGAACACCCCTCTACTGTAGTACTATTCCCTAATAGAGAGGTACATGTAATCAGTTTGGAACACCCCTCTACTGTAGTACTATTCCCTAACAGAGAGTTACATGTAATCAGTTTGGAACATCCCTCTACTGTAGTACTATTCCCTAACAGAGAGTTACATGTAATCAGTTTGGAACATCCCTCTACTGTAGTACTATTCCCTAACAGAGAGTTACATGTAATCAGTTTGGAACACCCCTCTACTGTAGTACTGTATTCCCTAATAGAGAGGTACATGTAATCAGTTTGGAACACCCCTCTACTGTAGTACTGTATTCCCTAACAGAGAGTTACATGTAATCAGTTTGGAACACCCCTCTACTGTAGTACTGTATTCCCTAATAGAGAGTTACATGTAATCAGTTTGGAACACCCCTCTACTGTAGTACTGTATTCCCTAACAGAGAGTTACATGTAATCAGTTTGGAACATCCCTCTACTATAGTACTAATCCCTAACAGAGAGGTACATGTAATCAGTTTGGAACACCCCTCTACTGTAGTACTGTATTCCCTAACAGAGAATTACATGCAATCAGTTTGGAACACCCCTCTACTGTAGTACTGTATTCCCTAACAGAGAATTACATGCAATCAGTTTGGAACACCCCTCTACTGTAGTACTGTATTCCCTAACAGAGAGTTACATGCACTCAGTTTGGAACACCCCTCTACTGTAGTACTGTATTCCCTAATAGAGAGGTACATGTAATCAGTTTGGAACACCCCTCTACTGTAGTACTGTATTCCCTAACAGAGAGGTACATGCAATCAGTTTGGAACACCCCTCTACTGTAGTACTGTATTCCCTAATAGAGAGGTACATGTAATCAGTTTGGAACACCCCTCTACTGTATTCCCTAACAGAGAGTTACATGCAATCAGTTTGGAACACCCCTCTACTGTAGTACTGTATTCCCTAATAGAGAGGTACATGTAATCAGTTTGGAACACCCCTCTACTGTAGTACTATTCCCTAAGAGAGTCACATGTAATTAGTTTGGAACACCCCTCTACTGTAGTACTGTATTCCCTATGAGAGAGTTACATGCAATCAGTTTGGAACACCCCTCTACTGTAGTACTATTCCCTAACAGAGAGTTACATGTAATCAGTTTGGAACACCCCTCTACTGTAGTACTGTATTCCCTAACAGAGAATTACATGCAATCAGTTTGGAACACCCCTCTACTGTAGTACTATTCCCTAACAGAGAGTTACATGTAATCAGTTTGGAACATCCCTCTGCAAGTACTGTATTCCCTATGAGAGAGTAAGTCAGAGTTTGGAACATCCCTCTGCAAGTACTGTATTCCCTAACAGAGAGTTACATGTAATCAGTTTGGAACACCCCTCTACTGTAGTACTATTCCCTAATAGAGAGGTACATGTAATCAGTTTGGAACACCCCTCTACTGTAGTACTATTCCCTAATAGAGAGGTACATGTAATCAGTTTGGAACACCCCTCTACTGTAGTACTATTCCCTAACAGAGAGTTACATGTAATCAGTTTGGAACACCCCTCTACTGTAGTACTGTATTCCCTAATAGAGAGGTACATGTAATCAGTTTGGAACACCCCTCTACTGTAGTACTGTATTCCCTAACAGAGAGGTACATGTAATCAGTTTGGAACACCCCTCTACTGTAGTACTATTCCCTAAGAGAGTCACATGTAATTAGTTTGGAACACCCCTCTACTGTAGTACTGTATTCCCTATGAGGGAGTTACATGCAATCAGTTTGGAACACCCCTCTACTGTAGTACTATTCCCTAACAGAGAGTTACATGTAATCAGTTTGGAACACCCCTCTACTGTAGTACTGTATTCCCTATGAGAGAGTAAGTCAGAGTGTGGAACATCCCTCTGCAAGTACTGTGTTCCTATGAGAGAGAGTTACATGTAATCAGTTTGGAACATCCCTCTGCAAGTACTGTATTCCCTATGAGAGAGTAAGTCAGAGTTTGGAACATCTCTCTGCAAGTACTGTATTCCCTATGAGAGAGTAAGTCAGAGTTTGGAACATCTCTCTGCAAGTACTGTATTCCCTAACAGAGAGTTACATGTAATCAGTTTGGAACATCCCTCTGCAAGTACTGTATTCCCTATGAGAGAGTAAGTCAGAGTTTGGAACATCCCTCTGCAAGTACTGTATTCCCTATGAGAGATTAAGTCAGAGTTTGGAACATCCCTCTGCAAGTACTGTATTCCCTATGAGAGAGTAAGTCAGAGTTTGGAACATCCCTCTGCAAGTACTGTATTCCCTATGAGAGAGTAAGTCAGAGTTTGGAACATCCCTCTGCAAGTACTGTATTCCCTATGAGAGAGTAAGTCAGAGTTTGGAACATCCCTCTGCAAGTACTGTATTCCCTATGAGAGAGTAAGTCAGAGTTTGGAACATCTCTCTGCAAGTACTGTATTCCCTAATAGTGAGTTACATATAATCAGTTTGGAACACCCCTCTACTGTAGTACTGTATTCCCTAATAGTGAGTTACATATAATCAGTTTGGAACACCCCTCTACTGTAGTACTGTATTCCCTAATAGTGAGTTACATATAATCAGTTTGGAACACCCCTCTACTGTAGTACTATTCCCTAATAGAGAGTTACATGTAATCAGTTTGGAACACCCCTCTACTGTAGTACTGTATTCCCTAACAGTGAGTTACATGTAATCAGTTTGGAACATCCCTCTACTGTAGTACTGTATTCCCTAATAGTGAGTTACATGTAATCAGTTTGGAACATCCCTCTACTGTAGTATTATTCCCTATACAGCTTGCCAGTCAGTAAATCATTGTCATTCTTGGAAATTGGTCAGAATGTATGCTTAATTTGTTATGTGATGTGTAACTGTAAATATAATTTGTGTTGTAATGTTACTAATTATGGGCTAGCATATTACAGTGGTAGCTAGCACATTACTTGGTACAGTGTTGTCCCCTTTCTTGCATACCCAAGTTAGCAGAAATATGCAATAAACAGAACGTGTTAATTTCCCAACATATTTCAATATTTTTGGAGAACTACTGTAATGCAAAGTTGAATAATTAACAACTGATTATCAAATATGGTTTTAAAATACTTGTTTTGAATTTAATTTTGTTAGTCATTTTTTCACAATTACACACCATGTGAGTAGCAATTTGGCATCTGCTGGTGTTTGTTCGACTGTACATTGTTTGCAGATTGGTGGTTATGCAATTATGTGACAATGGATTCATATAGGAATGATTTACATCAAATACTCGGAGCTAAAATTTAAAATACCACCCCTAACCCTTAAATTTGACACTTTTAATCGGTAAATTTGCATAATTTTCTTAAATGGTACAATAATTTCTTTGCAAAATGGCATAAAATCCAATTGACAATGTATATTCTTACACATGAAAACAAAAATGAAATAAAATCACAAAATGTAAACTTGAGGACCATTTATAGTCCTTTAAGTGGATTATCAATTTAGCGCTGCCATTTTGGACGCCATCTTGGATTTCTCCGAACGCCACGATTTACAAACATTTTGGTATTGTTAGCTGACCGGGTACGGTTGTCCCACAAAATAGTGGTCCAATAAGCTAATAGTCATCTAGCCATAAGTGAAATGCACTGTATTGTTGTTTTGGGTTTAAGGGCTCACCAACCAACTTACCCATGTTATGTAGCTTTCTTTGTACAGTCAAATCTGCCTTAAGCAGACAGTAAAGGGAATCACAGAAAGTTTCCGTAACCCAGGTGCTGCTTAATAGAGGTCAAATGTATAACATATTGAGAATCTGAAAACTGGCTGCTTAATGCATGTTGGCTGCTTAATATAGGTGACCACTAACACTTTTGACTATACTGTTTCTTGCAACATTTAGGAAGAAGAATTGTCTCTGTTCCTTGTCACTCGGTTGACATTAATTGCATGTCCCATCCACCGGAGTTCCTGAAGCTTAGAATGCAATATAAAACACAACAACAAAAGTCACGAAGAGTATATTTAGTATAGTCTTTTATTGTGTCTTTTTCATCAGTTGGAAAAACAAAACAATAATACATAAGCAAATTGTTCCCACTATTTACAAAGGTTTTGGTGATTTTAGGACATGGCTTAAATTTCAGTCATTTGATTGATTTGCAGGTTTATTGACACAGTTTTACATGCAAAACAACAAGAAAATATATCAGTTTATTGCTTAAATCGATGGTTGACATTATACACTATCATTATTTAGTGCAGTAGGTCAGTTTCTTAGCTTTTATTTAGACTCCGCATTAGCTGCCATGTTAGAAATCATGTGGATGTCATGCACTGATCACGTAATGCCAGACAGTATGCAGATGTTTAGCTTGCGTGATTTATGTTGTATGTTGTACAGACAACAATCCGAAAAACTACTTTCTGTTTAATTTTCTAGAATATTTTGAGCAAATTTTACTACACATAATGGACCCAAAAATGAAAACTAATTAATTGTGATATATTTTCATATAATGGAAATTAAAAAGTAGATAGCAAGGTTTCTATCTGTTTTGAACCATCTACTACATACCTTTAAAACTGTTTCCAGTTAAATCGCATAACTCTTAACAGAATTATGCCCCTTTGAAACTTAGAATCTCTGGTTATAGTTTTTTAGCAAGTTGGCTTTTCTCCTGAACCACTTTGCATGTTATTGAAGCTTCACATAAATGTTTCTTATCATGTATAAGCTGTATGATTCCAGTTACATAACACAATTATGTCTCTTTTTACACTTACTATAATTATATGGTTTAAGTTATTTACCAACTTCACTTTATTTCTCAACCATTCATTTGATGTTAATGAAACGTCACAGAAATGTTTCTTATCAAAATCAAGTTCCATCACTCTGTCACTTAATTTAACAGAATTATCTCCCTTTTACGCTTAGAAACTGCGGTTAAAGTTATTTTAGCAAGTCGTCTTTTCTCCTCAACCACGTTTTCCATGCTATTGAAATTTCATATAATTGTTCCATATCAAAATATAACAAAACCTGTATATATTTACATACAATACACTCTGGCCCCACATCTATGTGGTCGTGTGCCTACATATCTGGTTTGATTTACACATTCTGCTTTCAGTATTGTATGCAACTTACTATCGGGTAAATATCTGATATATTTTCTGTTCAAACCTCGTCATATAAAACACTAACGGAGACCCATTTTCAGAATCAATCCACCTACACTATGCTATGGTAAGCATTTTGTGACATTGACAAGATAACATTGTTTTAAACAATGCTGATCTCGCCAACATTTTCGAATAATTGAGCGCACTGTCCTTCCGACAGTTCTTGTTCTTATTTGTAACTGGAAAGATGTCATGAAATATCGTTAGAAATATTTCATTCGGACACAATTCTAATGAAATTCCATGATATATTTGACTGTTATTTTCACAGCTAAAAGGGTAAAGAATTAGTATTTCATCAATGCGTAAAAATATAAGGCCTACAATGAATTCATAGATTAAAAAACATGTTGGTGTTTATTTCAATGAAGTTAAATAATTACATGGTATATTTTAGCAACATCGATAAAAATAAAAAAATTATTATTGGAGACGTAATGGAAATTCCTTGACAACGAATTCTGGATCATATGTGCAGTTTATGTAAATAAATTCATAATGATGCTTAGCATTATTATAGGAATGAATTATTATAGGAATGAAGTGATAATGGGTGAGGTCTAATAAGCCAGTATTTTACCATGTAACATGAAACTGAACAAGCTTGGGGGTTATTGCTAAATATTAATCTAAATCTGTGTAGATTATGATGACTGTTTTGGGATTGCTTGGTCAGATTTGTATTCGTAAATTTTGATTAATTACTACAAGTGACACTAGGTACCCAGAAAGTGACTGTGAAGAAGCAAGTTTAATTGGATATGTTGCAAAATGATGTTCTACCAATTAACTGTTGACTTATCTGCTCAGGCATGTGACTTACCTGCTCAGGCTGGTGACTTACCTGCTCAGGCTGATGACTTACCTGCTCAGGCTGGTGACATACCTGCTCAGGCTGGTGACATACCTGCTCAGGCTCGTGACATACCTGCTCAGGCTGGTGACTTACCTGTCCAGGCTGGTGACATACCTGCTCAGGCTGGTGACTTACCTGCTCAGGCTGGTGACTTACCTGCTCAGGCTGGTGACATACCTGCTCAGGCTGGTGACTTACCTGTCCAGGCTGGTGACATACCTGCTCAGGCTGGTGACTTACCTGCTCAGGCTGGTGACATACCTGCTCGGGCTCGTGACAACCTGCTCAGGCTGGTGACTTACCTGCTCAGGCTGGTGACATACCTGCTCAGGCTGGTGACTTACCTGCTCATGCTGACGACTTACCTGCTCAGGCTAGTGACTTGCCTGCTCAGGCTGGTGACTTACTGCTCAGGCGGGTGACTTACCTGCTCAGGCTGGTGACATACCTGCTCAGGCTGACGACTTACCTGCTCAGGCTGATGATTACCTGCTCAGGCTGATGACTTACCTGCTCAGGCTGGTGACTTACCTGCTCAGGCTGGTGACATACCTGCTCAGGCTGACGACTTTTTAAGACTGACAAAGATGATTAAACAATCATGAATTGCCGCAATTTAATTAAATGAAGTTTATTACTGAGCTATACTACTTTACAGTAGTTTGTATCACCATTTATTATGTATTAAGATATGTCTTCATTAATGTGTCGTTCTGTAGTGAAATAAACTGTAGTGTACATATGTTGTTTGGTGATGTTCCTAACAGTGCCCCAGGTATCCCATGCTGATGTGTGATGTTCCCAGGTATTCCATGAAGATATATGATGTTTCTTGGGTATCCGATGCTGACATCACATGTTGTAGATCCCATGCTGGTATGTGTTCCCCATAATTTCCCAGGTATCCCATGCTGATATGTGATGTTTCTCAGGCATGCTGATATCACAAGTGATATGTCCCATGCTGATATGTGAGAAGGCATTAGTTTAGTATATTAGTATGGTTCATTAATTTTTGACGAATCTCGTGTTGCCCATGTCATTATTGCCCTGCCCATTATTTTTCTCCAAAACCACTTGCAAAAGATCATTAAATGTATCCAATTGCATCCGATTTCCACTAATTGCAAAGTACTGATGGAGAAACATTCACGAAAGAATCTGATCGATAGCTATTGCTTTAATATTTATACAGAAATGTGTACATGTAATAGCAGTTAGAGTAAACAATCATGAATTGCTCCGCGTAATTCGAATAGAACCAAGGTAAGTGTAATGGAGTGTGATGAAGATACAGAAGAATGTAACCTACTATTGGAGCGTGATGAAGATACAGAAGAATGTATCATACTAATAGGGCGTGATGAAGATACAGAAGAATGTAACCTACTATTGGAGCGTGATGAAGATACAGAAGAATGTATCATACTAATGGAGTGTCATGAAGATACAGAAGAATGTATCATACTAATGGAGTGTCATGAAGATACAGAAGAATGTAACATACTAATGGAGTGTGATGAAGATACGGAGGAATGTATCATACTAATGGAGCGTGATGAAGATACAGAAGAATGTATCATACTAATGGAGCATGATGAAGATACAGAGGAATGTATCATACTAATGGAGCGTGATGAAGATACAGAAGAATGTATCATACTAATGGAGCGTGATGAAGATACAGAAGAATGTAACATACTAATGGAGCGTGATGAAGATACAGAAGAATGTATCATACTAATGGAGCGTGATGAAGATACAGAAGAATGTAGCATACTAATGGAGCGTCGTGATGATACATAAGAATGTAACATACTACTGGAGCGGGATGAAGATACAGAAGAAGCCGGCCATGTTTTTACCGGAAATTGTTAGCTATCAACAAGCGTTCTCAATATTTGCATACCTAAATATGTTTTACGTATTTCCTCTGGGGTCCTTCTTGTTCGTGAGGCGAGTTTACAACTTCGGGGTTCTCTGAAATAGTAATAGATATATGTCTATATTTATTTCCCCATCGAACCAAAACCCATATGCTTATTTGACACTACCAGCATGTCACATTCTTCAATTTCCGGATACAAAATTTGTTCGCACACCAACTGTGCATTCTATCCCCGGCGGTTATGTGGTAGTCCTGATCCACACAGTTGTGTAGGACAACCCCGACGTTACCATCGTAGTCCCTGTCTACAACTCCGGCACCAATGTGAATTGTATCACGGCCAAACCAGTTATTGGGGCTATATGTCATATACAGTAGAGTTGAACAAATTACCAACCTGTATACATTTCACAGAGATGTGTGTCTATGTCTGAGTGGGTATAAGCGCTACAGTACTCGGCGATTTTCATCGCGTCGATTTCAATATCAGGGCGACAGTGATTCTATCGCACACACCACTAAATAGTACAGTGATTCTAGCACACACACCACTAAATAGTACAGTGATTTTAGCACACATCACTAAATAGTACAGTCTGCCTCCGTGGTCGAGTGGTTAAGGTCGCTGACTTGTATACCACTGTAACCTATCGTCACTGATGGTCACGGGTTCGAGCCCCGCTCAGGCCGTGTCTCATTTATATGAAAAAGTTGGCAGTTTCTTACGGAGGTTGGTGCACCCAAGTACTGGTTAACCGCTGGAGCCTGCCCAGGAAAGGTGTTGTTAAGTAAACTGCCCGCCGGCGATATAGCCCAAAATGGTGCTGATGCAGGCGTAAAACCCGAAATATAACATAACATAACAGGGCGACAGTCACAACATATAGAGTTAAGTTTAATCATATTTTATTGCTATGTACATAATAAATTCAAAGAAATATATAATAAGAGCAAATGGGTTGGGCCACACGTTCTGAACAACATTAGTAATTTGCCCTTCCCATGAGAGTATGTTGAACTTGGTGCAATACTGGCGAATATGTAACTTATGACATGCATATTTGAAGTTTAATGAGATATTATTTATCAAGTCGAAAGGCAATTGAAGCAGTGTTTGAATGATAAAAATAAACTCAACATTTACTACCGCTGTTGCTAGGTTCCGTTCCCCAGGTGAGAGATCCCCATGGTGCGCTCGATCGGAAGTAATATCATAGCGAATGTTGTGTTGCTAACGTGGTCACAAATTAGAAACGCTTTGATTGTTTAATATACTTTTGAACTGCTGCAAATATAATTATATTTTCGTTCTCATTGAGTGTTTCGCGGCCATGTAAAAGCAGGTTGACACTAAGGGGATGAAAAGCTCTAGTTTCATTGAATAGAGTAATTCTTTGAACAGTAAATTTATTACATTGAAAGAAAAAATGTTCTGAGTCTTCAATTTGGGAGTCATAGTCAGTGTGGATTTACTCATATGTAATTATTGAACAGGTCATTGTTTAGATTGCTGCACTTGTTTCGTAGTCGGGCATGAAGTACCGATAGTGATCGTTCGCCATATAAAAAGTGTTTAGGTACGATGGGTGCTTTGAACATTTCTCTTAGTCTCGATTTAAATATATTTAGTGATTCGGCATTTCGGATACTTGCGTCAAGTGAATTCCATAGAGCTGTTGAGGATGGTATGAACGAGTTATTATAGATTTGTGTTTGCCTTGCGATTGTTGTATAGTTGTCATTATTACGTAATGGGTAGTCTGTAGTTTCAGATACGATATTAGGGGAAATGTTTCTAAGGTAACTCGGTATAAGACCTTGTTTTGCTTTAAAAACAGTGATAAGTTTTTGAATTTTACGTCTATCAGATAACGGTACCCAACCAATTTCTTTCGTTAATAAATGGATTGATATGGACCTTGTGAGTCCTGTTACTACGCGTGCCACTTCGAATTGTAATAGTTCTAAAGATCTCTTCGTACTCGGTACACCCATCCCATACGACAGAAGCGTATTCCAAAATTCATATATGATATATAAATTTGGTTAATAGTATTTCTCTTTAGTTTATATTTCACCGCTCTCATTGAACTTAAAACTTTCGTCGCTGATACTGTAATATTATGTATGTGTTCGTGCCATTTAAGATCTGATGATAATGTTAAGCCGAGGTGTTTGTGGTGCTCAGCAAAATCGAGTTTAGTATTGTTAAAATATAAAGTCGGACTAAAAGTAACACTGGATGGGAAAATCATAATTTCCGTTTTGTTAGGATTAAAATTTACTAGCCATTGGCGTGACCAATCATTAATTTTTTGGAGATCTTGATTCAATGTTGTTTCAATATATTGCATGTTGTTGGAGGAAACAGCTAGTGAGCTATCATCCGCGAATAGTCTTTGTTACGCTTAACAACTTTTCAGCTATGTCATTGACGTATATCAGAAATAATAGCGGTCCTAAGGCGGAGCCTTGAGGAACGCCGGCTGTTAGACTCAGAATACTTGAGATTTCAGATCCTACAAAGACTGATTGTTTGCGGTTATAAAGGTAATCGTTTTAACCATTGAAGAAGTTCACCATTAATACCGTATTGTCTAAGTTTAAAAAGAAGGCCTCGGTGCCAGACACGGTCAAACGCTTTCGATATGTCGCAGAACACTATACAGGTTGTTTGTTGTTTGTCAAATGATTCACAAATTTGATGATATATGTCTAACAGCTGGTAAATAGTCGAGTGTCCCGGTAGAAAACCAGATTGCAAAGGATATATTAGATTACTTGAATGTAAATGATTGTAAATATGTTTGTATATTACCCTTTCCATGACTTTTCCAATACAACTGATCAATGATATGGGTCTGTAGTTGGAGGGTGTGTTTTTGTTGCCTTTTTTAAATAGAGGCATAACTTTTGCAAATTTCCAGTTAGTTGGATATATACCTTCGTGTAATGATCTTCTAAACAATATGAGGTTTACTAATAGTATTTCGAGTTTCTTTCAACATTCTATGACTAATTTCGTCTGGTCCTACAGCCTTATTTATTAGTAATGAAGAAATGATATCAATTATTTCTTGTTCTTGAATAACGAAATCAGTTATGGTTGTATTAGTTTTGGAGACAAAGTTCGGTAACTGAGCATTAGTTTCATCTACGTGTGATACAGAAACAAAATATTCGTTCAAACAGTACGCCTTTTCGATATCTGTGATATAATATTTGATAGTGTTATTGTTTTCAACTGTAAGAGGGGGAATAGTGTTGCACTTACTATTATTATTTTTAATTAACCGTTTTCCAATAGGATCTTGGATTATTCAGATTAGCTTCTGATAAAGAGAATTCAAGGTTATTAAAAAATAGGTTGTTTTTAGGTTGTTTACTTTATTACGAATTGGTTTTGGTTGCCTTTTTCTTAAACCTGTCACGTTGCCTTGATGTTCTACGAATAACTGAATCTTACCATGGTTTATCGTTTGGTCGGATTATTATAACAAACGTTGTAGGAATACATAGTTTTGCTAAATTAGTGAACATGGTAGTGAATGATTCACAGGCTTCATGTACTGAATGTAAACTTAAAACTGACCAATTTGTCGATTGTATAAGATTATTTAATATACTAAGATCGGCGCGTTTGTAATTCCAGACACGACGTTTGTAACTGGTGCTCGAGTGATTTGTATAATTTATAAAAATGTAGGTCCCATAATGATCACTTATTTCGCACGGGGTTAAACAAATCCCGGCGACATAAACTGGAACATTATTAGTAACAGCGATGGGATCGAGTAGTGTTGAAGAGTGTTCAGTAACACGTGTTGGTTCATGTATTACATTATTCATATCATTAATTAGTAACATATCTTTAAATTTATGGTTGTTGATGTTTAATTGATCCTCGTTAATATCTCCTAACACAATAACGTTGTTACTCGAACGCCTTTTCTATACATATATTAAACTTGTTCCAAAACTCGATAGTAGCGTTTGGTTGGCGGTAAGCCGTACAAATAAGATATTCTCATGATTATTTCTTAATTCTACCCAAAGAGATTCTTCCAAACAATTTTCAATATTATATCAATCAATTATATATAGAGTAATCTTCGAAGAATGCCAGATATTAGTGGTCAACGAATGTTTGACCGTCTCGGGAGTCGGGGGTTCGTCTTGCACGGACGGGTTATAGTCATAGTACTCGCAGTAAAATTAGACCATTTTTGTCCCCAAATATGAAATGTTGTGACAGGGAGGTAGTACGTATTCGGCAATGTACTCCCAGTTCCAAAGGCATTGGTAATTCCAAACCCAATCAGAGATTTCCTTTGTAGTCATGTTTCTCAAATCGGCTTTGTTATCCATATCTTTATCGTAACGCTACGTAAATTAAAATGACCAACCTGGGCCGTTGACGTTGCACATATATTGTATTCTCGTCAACGTCATCGCATCCTCGTATTCATTCGCAATAGCGATAGTTCTTCATATATACCCAGTGGAATTGATGTATTAACTCCTCCGTAGGCCGGACATTAAGTAGGTTATTGGATTTGAAATAACTCCAATAGTCATTTGTCAATTGTATGGGCAATTATCCGGTGCTGTGACAACTTGGTAACGTCCAGGATATAGCATCTTCCATATTGTGTTTAAAAATGAAAATGTTAATAAACACTAACCGATTTTATACCTGTTTAAATACTTGAACGTGTGCGGCAATATCTATATCGCACTTGATCCAGTATCTCACACATTTTAATATACGTCCTGCCAGGTTTAATCCGTTCCACTTGAGTGTGTTTGTAACATCCGGGCACCCTATCCTCATCCCCAGAACCGGTATAGGCAAGCTTCCCCCCATGAACATATCGTCAGTGTTATACAATCGCTCTTTGAGGTATTGATTTTGGGTACGGGTTTGTCGCCTGCATTATTTTCTGGGACAATGTTTCGTTGCCAAACATTTTCATTTTTTTGTATTGAAAGTACTGTTCTACGCAGTTAAATACGGTTCCACCCCCGAATGTTTCCACAAACTTGCATCGGTACATATTACTGAACGGGAGGTAATGCCCAGAGTGTGCTACAACATTGGAGGTGGTTGTTGCATTGGTGCTTTGCGTCTTATATTCCTAGTATAACCGTACGGTATAGTGTTATAGTTTGTAGTTATGACCCCCTTTGACTCATCTAAACAGTTTGGTTCTCGGTTTGCTAATGGCTGGTCTGTCTCTGGTTTTATGTATAGCCGAGTCGTACACGATTTGCCTCTTATAGTTGCGCCAATCGGCTACACATTCAAGCATCGAATCAAAGTTGACGATTTCCGATGTGTTATGGTCCAATGTTATCGCTTTGACTTTACATGTTGTTACTACCTCCCCCGTTTCATGCGCAACGTACTTATATCCGTAATTCTTTGGCCCCAAACTTACATATTCTATGATTGTTCCGTTCGGTACTTCGTCCTTCCAACACCCTAACCGACTATTTACGACGTGGACGTTTTTTTCGCATTCTTTACGATATCAGACACCAGTCTGAGGGTGTGTGGAGACAGTCCCCATGTTCGTTAGTTTGCGCGCAAGTTCGGCATAACAGGAATATCATTTTACTGTTACAATGAATCGGCAATACTTGTAGCCATAAGTTCTGGGGAGGCAAAATTTTACATTTCAGTAATCCTCGATATTCCAATATTTTGTTATGGTCTATATCCTCATTCATAAGGATTTTTGGATGCTCTAAAGGGTATTCTCGGTGTTTATTCACTTATGGGTATAAGCTACATATGTCTACATACTATGATACTGGGGTTTTGTAGTGTAGGTTCACTGCATTAGTCCTTCCCATGAACAGGGCTTTTCTCGGAGAAATGGGGGAAAAGTTTTCGTAAAACTTATTGACTTCCCGCTTGTATTTGGAATCGCACATCGCATCAAAGTCGCATTTGTACAACACTATTAGGTTTTAGCCTATCGTGACCAAGTACTCTTGACGTACAGTGTCCATACTTTCGGCGGAATATGGGCTTACGTACTGGCAATTTTTGTAGCAACGCGTACACCCGTGAAACAAGCATCCGTGGAATTCGTAGACAGTGTTAGTGCTTTCGCAGTACCCATCCACGTGATATTTACCTATCTGATGTCCCCCCCCCCCCCCCCCCCCCCCCCCCCGTTGAGGGCGTGTTTGATTATTCTTTTCGATTTTTTCGGATTCTTGTATCCAACGGACCCCTTTTATACAGTACTCGCATTTATTTGGGTATCCAACATCGGGGATTATCTGGAGGCTTTTTGGAGGGAGGTGGTTTTATCTCCACGATTGGTACTCCACGCCCCGGCCAAAGTTTGCGCTTCGGTAAATGGGTTGATCCCTTCTATTTCTAACATGATATCTATGGAGGCAAAATATCAACGTCGGACCTGCAATATAATAACATTTCTGCTATGAAATCGAAAATGGTGTCTTATATTATCCCCGGTTTGTACATTTCTATGGGGAGATACGGGCCTACGTAGGAATCGTATTCTCCGGTGTTTGCCTAGAAGGGGAAGTATCCCTTAACCAATTCTGTTGGTCCAAATGTTTTTGGAAATTGTGAAAGGGGCATCGTTAGGTAACTCAGGGAATCAATGATCCGCACATAGTACGCACATAGTACGCGGTCAATGATATGATGTCGTTAGGTAACTCAGGGAATCGATGATCCGCACATAGTACGCGGTCAATGATATGATGTTGTTAGGTAACTCAGGGAATCAATGAGCCGCACATAGTACGCACATAGTACGCACATAGTACGCACATAGTACGCACATAGTACCCACATAGTACGCACATAGTACGCACATAGTACGCACATAGTACCCACATAGTACGCACATAGTACGCACATAGTACGCACATAGTACCCACATAGTACGCACATAGTACCCACATAGTACGCACATAGTACCCACATAGTACGCACATAGTACGCGGTCAATGATATGATGTTGTTACCCTTCATGATTTCTTGGGGTTTTATTGTCCCGGTTTTTATTATATAACATAAATTGAGCGTCGTAACCGTGAGAAGTGTGAGAATTGTGAGCTACGGCAGTGAAATCTTTATGTTTTGGGTTAATCAACCATTCGCAAAAATCTGCCAGGCAATTGACCCGCGAGATGTGTTCACGATTTTCTCCATACATGGTTTTGCAATCACAATCGGCGCTTAACGGTTTACATTTGGTTTGCGAGTACCGTCGGTAATCTACATTCGAAATCATAGAATAGTACATGGCTCTCCCACACCCTTGTTTTACATACGAAGGTATGTAACAAGCATGACCTTCCCCAACTAACCGTTCACAGTATTTGCATTTTCTGTGCCCCGGGCAAACGTGACTTTTATTCGTCGGCTATAACTTGTTGTTTGCATAATTTGCACATGTAAACTGAGGTTCAAATGCTCTTTGTCTTTCTAACCGTAACCGAAACGTTGTTGGCTTCGAAACGATCGTAAGCAATCCGCGCATTTGACAGTCATCCACGGGGTACATTTTGAGGTAGGGTAACAATCGCACATCTGTTTACAATGGTGTTTATCTTTGGTGCTGTAAGACGTACTGCACGGTTCACAGTAATAACATTTCCCTTTCATCCCTTGTATGCTTTTTACGTAGTCGTAATGGTCATTGTAGTTAAACAAATGTATAGTTTTCCCAACATATCCCTTGTCATATACCAACCCCTCATGCTGACCCCAAACTTTCAAGGAATAGTAAGGGTGTAAATGTGTCGAAATTTTCTTTAACTCGTTTATACCGTAACCACCTTCAGGTAAATTGCATGTTTCTGTTAATTGGTAGGCTCTTTTCGTTTGTTCGAAGCTCCCTGCTCTTAACCCCATAGGCGCTTCCATTCTGTGGTACTGTTTTTATCTACATATACCATTCCTACACATACCGCCCTAGTCAAACAAGTAGAATCTTCATTTCTAATTTCTACTAAGCTGTTTCTTTTCTTAACAATAATGTTCACGTCGATATTTTTCATTCCACGGCCTTTACCGTGAGGCATTTCCGTGCGAGTCATTTCAAATGTTAACCCTTTTTCTTCCATTTTAAACGTTTCGTTACTTTGCGCCACTCTCTCTATTTCAGACAAGCTATTTTGCCCCAGTGACTTCCGAAGCGGTGCCGAATGGACCCCATATTTCAAAGTTGGGTGAGTTATTGAAAATCTGATCTTGTCATTCGCTTTTACGTCACTCTTGCACTTTAAATCGTTCACCACTGCATTAAATACGTTGGGGTGTATCTCTTCCCACCGGCTATAGTTAACTCATACACTAGATCACCTGGGTTCCCGCTGGGCGATTTTGTATGTCACGGGCTCTTCCTCAGAGGAAGAAGAGTCAGAGTAATCAACCATATTTTTTGGGTTTTTTAGACATGTTTTCCGTGCGATAATGTGATCGTCAAATGAGGTTTCTCAATGTTATATACTCGCCAATTGTCATATCGTCAGTATTGGAAAGTCTTTGTATAAAACTAGAGCTTGCAATGTGGTTAAACTCATTCTTAAATCGAAAGATGTCACAACTGAGTACTCCAACAGATCTGCCTTACGGTTTTTTACTATTAACGATACCGACAATACCGAGGATGGAGAATGGTCACCAATGTTTGATGGATCGCAAATCCCCGAAGGTTGGGAGGTTTCTCCCAAAGCCCCACCACGCTTCTACGGGGCCTGCAGCAATTGTGGGGGGTATCGCCATCGATCGGACATATGCCCTTTCCAGGACGAAAATGACGAAAATATTATACCGCCGACAACATATGCACTCGGCAATACTGGCAACCCAAAAATTACCCCATCCCCAGCTAACACAGGGCTAGCAAACGTTACCTGTTACAAATGCAAGGAGAATGGGCACTATGCAAATATTTGCAAGTCACCATATGTTACAAATGTAAGAGTCGGAAGCACGAGGCGGGGAATTGTAACGCAAAGAAGTGTGGTAAATGTTTCAGGTTCGATCATCTTGAGGAGATGTGTGTCGAGGAGACTGCGACATGCTTCAAATGCAAGGAAATCGGACATTTTCCAACCCGCTGCCCCCACGACGAGTCTCTCAAGAACATAACATGTTATAGATGCGACGTTAACACTATTCTACCAATTGTTCGGTAAAAAAATACGGAGATTATCTGGAATCTGGCCGGGCAATGCAAAGATCCGAGGGTATGTTTTAAATGTAGGAAACCTGGACAATTTTCGGATAAATGCCCTGACGGAGGCATAAAACCAGAAGTGACTACGCACGAAACCCCAGCGGAAGTTAAGGACCCGGGTTCGCTAGTATCTCTCGGGAACCAAAGTCGCTAAAGTGATTGGGGAAGGTAAAACCATCGAGAATGTTCGGGAAATTAAACGCAAACGCACCCAAGCAGATCAGTTTAAGAAGGGGATGAAACAGAAGCTGCAAACGGTGGACTTTTAAAAAGTTGACTTACCTTGTTTTCCAAAAAACTTATTAATATGAAAAGCTTACCTTATTTTCTGGGACCTACGTCTGTTATCGTAATCGGCTTCTTCGCTATGAGCAGGCTGCTCGATATGGGGAGCTTTCCTTCGGGCACTTTCGTAATTGTTCTCCTCACAAATGTTGCTTTTGGTGATAACAGCTGTGGATCCACTATAGCAGACCTTACAGAAACAATATTCTGTAACGGAATTAACTGCGAGACGTGAGCATCATCGGTTTTTGTTTTTTCGCTTTACACGCATTATTTGTTTCTCTTGCATTTTTTGTTTTTGTACTGTGTCGAATCTAACGGGACAATCATCGGTTCGGGAACACATTTTGTTTTCCCATGCTCGACAATTTATTAAATTGCTCTATTCGGCTCCATGGTCGGCAACTTTAATCAACTGACACATTTGACACTTTAATGTAATCAATTCGTGTAAAATACCCCGTCAAGCCCCGTTTTACAATTTAATTTAACCAATTCGGTTAAAATACATTTCACCTTGATATCATCAGATGAGGAAGTGTATATTGGGGTCGACGCCCCCGCGTTGTTTTTATTCGTTTCATTGATCGGAACGTTTAAACTTTAAGTTAAATCATCGTTCGGGACGGAAATATCCTCATGTTCTGGTCGTAAAAACTTAAAATCGCTAATGTCGGTGTTAAAATCCTCTATATCAAATATCGGTATGTCAAGCATTGGTAATATCCCGGTATCGCGTAAAGTGTCTTGTAATAGAGAATTCTTTTTGGAGAAGTTTTCATTCCAATGATGCTCACACCGGGGGTAGTTTTTAAACAGATCGTGAGCGTGGTTGTTTATATAGCCTCTTGTAATCAAAAAATAATATATTGCGCAGTAAGACAAAAATGTTCTGCGCATCATAGCGTCGATTGGGTACTTGTAATGAGGAAACAATAATGCACAGTAAAACAAAATTTTCGTCTGCATGTCAGCCGATAAGGATATACTGAGTCAAAAAAGAAACGATACCTGATGTTTATGTGTCTATAATTTCAACATTTATTAAGAAAATTCTTTGAAAATTCATAAGATGATAGTCCAACATGTTTGAAAGAGGAGCACATAAATCCGAAACTGTCTGCTGCGTGATGACGTAATTCATCGGACAGGGGTCTAATGGAGTTTTCACACAGACGTCAATACCGAGTATGGGCATCATTTGCGTCTCTCACTACTCTCGTCGCATCGAACGGAAGAGTGTCTGAATCTCTTGCTGGTCAATATGTGTCCACTACTGACGCAAAACATCCCTCAGTTGGTTTAACGTTACCGTCTAACGCGGCGGTCTAACGTATCCCACACATGTTCTATGGGTGACAAGTCTGGTGACAAAGCAGGCCACGGCAGGGTTTCAATATTGTTCTGCTCCAATAATGTGGTGGAAATCCAAGCAGTATGACACCTGGCGTTGTCCTGTTGGAACAGTGTGACGTTTCTGTTGGCGTTGAAGAACGGCACAACAACTGGCGCAAGGATCTCATCACAGTACCGCTGGGCGTTTAGGTTCCCGTCCACCACTAACAGTTCAGTGCGACTGCCGAAGGTGATACCGCCCCACACCATAACGCTTCCGCCCCCGAACAGATCGACCTGACATACACATGCATCGGCTTAACGTTCACCGCGTCTGCGATATACCCGCTCTCTGCCATCCGCTCGACGCAAACAGAACCGCGAATCATCGCTAAACATCACCGAATTCCACTGTAACCGAGTCCAGCGAGCACGTTCCGTCGTCCATTCCCGCTGTACGTCACGGTGACGTCGTGTCAGGATGGGTCCAACGTATGGCCGATAGGCAGGAATGCCACGTTCACCGAGCCGGTTCCTGACTGTTTGTGCACTGATGCAATTGTTGGTCATCCCAGGAGTAACGGCAGCTGTGTGCGTAGCAGGTAGGAACCGGTCACGTAAATGTGACGTCCGAATGTGACGGTCCTGTTCACGCGTCGTCACACGTGGTCGACCAGATCTTGGACGGTTGTCCACCGATCCATGTGTTCGATAACGTCGAAGTAGACGTGTTATCGTGATCCGCGTAACCCCGAGTCGATTTGCGACGTCACGCTGACGTAAACCGCCGTCAATCATGCCAATGGCACCATTCTCTGATTGCGGTTTAGCCTAGGCATTTTGTTAGAGGTAACAATGGGTATGTAAGGTGTTTTTCCTTGATGATAATGCAATACCAGTACAATAAACCGGTTTTCCGATTTGTACATGTGTAGGAAGTTGTCTTTGTTGAGGAGCACGTGCAAATCGGAAATTCGGCGTTCCAGGATTATCGGGTGTTTATTTACCTGTGTTTATGGTTGGCTGACGTTGCAATAAGATACTCGGTACTGATACGTAATAATATATTAAACCTTTCTATGGTTTTATCCGTTTTACGTCATTTTTAGTTTGGTATCGTTTCTTTTTTTACTCAGTAAATTATCTTCCTGTTTCGGGAGGCTGAGGGGAAATACTGCACAGTATATTATCTTCCTGTTTCGGGAGGCTGGGGGAAAATACTGCACAGTAAATTATCTTCCTGTTTCGGGAGGCTGGGGAAAATACTGCACAGTAAATTATCTTCCTGTTTCGGGAGGCTGGGGAAAATACTGCACAGTAAATTATCTTCCTGTTTCGGGAGGCTGAGGGGGAAATACTGCACAGTAAATTATCTTCCTGTTTCGGGAGGCTGGGGGAAAATACTGCACAGTAAATTATCTTCCTGTTTCGGGAGGCTGGGGGAAAATACTGCACAGTATATTATCTTCCTGTTTCGGGAGGCTGGGGGAAAATACTGTACAGTAAATTATCTTCCTGTTTCGGGAGGCTGAGGGGGAAATACTGCACAGTAAATTATCTTCCTGTTTCGGGAGGCTGAGGGAAAATACTGCACAGTAAATTATCTTCCTGTTTATATAATCGTCTTTTATCTTTATTGTTCAAGTAGTATCGTTGTTGATATTTGACAATAATTATGTTAAGGGGGTCGAAGAAAAAATAGTGTTGTGGTTTACTAGAAAGGGTCATCATAGGGGCGCCTCGTTCGTATACATCACCCAGAATCTGTTTCAACAGAGCAAATATGGAGTATTAACTGACGTATTTCATATTATTTTCAAATTCAAGGGATAAAGGGCAAATTAAAACTCTCGTTATGCAATCGCAAATACCTGGACTATTTACGCCCAACGCGTACGGGTATTTGCTAATCGATTTTTGTCGGACGACCAAACCCTATTTAAGGCTTAAAACTGATATATGTCCTCATAGTGATGGGACAGGGGCTAGGTACTATGTAAAATAATGGATATATTTCACCAATTGGCGACGTTGGCTAAAGAAAAGAACCCGGAAATAAGAGAAAATATAATACACCTTGGCTAAATTATTAAAATGGTTAAACGGGCAAATACCCCTGGGGGCCCATTAAAAAGTTTATGAATAAACATAAAGATGTTTTGGGGGAAATAGTGATGATAAAACATCTCGGGATGAAAAAACTAGGTTAATACTGACCAAAGGGGGGTCCGGGTTTTTGGGTGGGGTATTGATTAGAACTTTTATTAAATGGGGGGAAATAAAACCTGCGCCGGGGGCTCCCAAACCTAAGACTAAAAATGCTCCAAAGGCTAAAAAAGCTAAAAAGAAATCAAAGGGTAAAAAAACTACTACTAAAACTAAGAGTAAATAAAGCAGGGTTAAAAGAACTTGTAGGGGTAGTGGAGCTTTTCATATTTCCTGATCAGGTAGCTACCCCCCCCCCCAATAACTAAGACTAAAAACATATGCTGGCTTCTGGTTTAACTAAGCGTCGCTTAAATCGGGGAGAGTTAATCGGTAGTAATATGGCCACAGGGGCGACTAATTCTTTGGAAAAAGGGTCCGACGCCTCTTACAGTTTTCCCCCCAAATATACCTCAATATTCCCAGTTAATCGAGAGTAATATGGCTACAGGGGCGACTAATTCTTTGGAAAAAGGGTCCGACGTCTCTTAACAGTTTCCCCCCGAATATAGCTCGATTTTCCCAGTTAATCGAGAGTAATATGGCTACAGGCACGACTAATTCTTTGGAAAATGGGTCCGACCGCCCTTACAGTTTTTCCCCAAATATAGCTCGATTTTGTCCCTTATGGTCAACGCGGGGGGGGGGGGGTGTCTTATCCCTAAACAAACGGGGGGGGGGGTATAGGGGAGATACTATTCCCTTGGGGAATTCTAGGTTAATACCTTGTGTTATAAATTTATGTACGCCACATATAAATTTATGTACGCCACACATAGACACTCATTCATTATAAGGAGCTTCACCAGGAATGTCACGTAGAAAACCTCAGGGGAGAGGGTGTAAAGTTTGTCATAGGTTATTTAGGAGATATAAAAAAAGCCGGGGTATTTTACTACCGCTGACTATTATTGGTTCTATGTTGGCACCGGCGATTAAAGACGGGATTACAAAACTTATAAAAAAGGTTCAATTTAAAGGTATCCCATACATTGATAAATCAATATGGGGGTGTTTAACTTGGATTAAAGAATACACATCGGGGTTTCAAACAAAAAATGTTAAAGCATGGGACCCCAAATTTATAAATTACTTGTGCGAATGTTGTAAAAATGTGTTAAATGGCAATGTGAAGATGCCTAATAGTCATAAGGCATTGCTAGCTCGTTCAAGTAAGAATATAAGAACATTAGCAGATAAAGATATACCCGTGAATAAAAAACGAGGGCTTGTTACTCCAGATTTATTGGATTTAATAATTACGGCTGTTCAACCGGTCATTAGTAAATTATGAAAAAAATGGTTTTTGTCCCCGAGCAACACGTGGAAGAATTACAACATTTTAGGCGACAAGGGGCTAAATTACCCGCTAAACCCAGTTGACCGTTGAAATGCAAGATAAAATTGCTAAAGTTTTGAGTAACGATGAAAAAAATTTTTACAAAATATTTAAGGAATTTTAAGGATTATTATGCACAAGCTTCTAATCAGGAGGTGAACCCCACCCCCACTATGCTAAAACAGGGAATCCTGCGGGGTTGAGAGAAAAATATCGCAAATTGTTGGAAAGAATGCATGAATCTAAGGATTTTACTTGGGATGATCAGGGGACTATCACTGGACGGTGTAGAACAAAATGGGGTGAACGTAAAGCGATTAGTATCCGATGGCGCCAGGGAACTTAAAAAAACAGCACCAGCGCACGGTTGGGAAACTGTAGCTAAAAACATGTTCGATGAGGGGGTGCCAAAATCGTAGATAGGTAATAAAAGGTGGCTTGACAAATATCCTGGGGCGGAAGAGGGGCTACAGGTATTACGCCTAGTAGGAAAAGTAATATTCCGAAATGTACGCCTCCTATGAAAAGTAAGACTCCGAAATTTGCTCCAGCAACGCCTACTACAACCCCCAAAGGTATATTAGACCATAAACGCAGGGATGAGGAATATTCGCTCTTTGGATGTACCCTCGAAAGAGCGGGACCCCCCTTGTAAAGAAACCCAATGGCAAAGAAGAACCTAAAAAACCTAGGTGGTCCGTTTATTAAAACGTTGAAATCTATTTATTATAACGTAAAGAACCCTGCACGGCATAGTAGTTTAAATCAATTGTATAAAGAAGCTAAAAGGAAGCATCCACGGTTAAAATTGACCCAAGTAAAAGATTGGTTAACTGTAGAAAATGTTACACAAACCTTTTAAACGGAAATTTCAGCGGCGAACAACAATAGTAGCATCTATAGATCAGCAGTGGCAAGCCGATTTAGCGGATTTACAAAGTATACAAAAAGTTATTAATGAATATAGGTACTTGTTATGTGTTATAGACGTTTTCACGAAATACGCTTGGATTAGGCCCCTAAAAAACAAAATGTCTAAAACCTTGGTGGATAATTTTAACTGTATAATGCGGGAATCGGATAGAAAACCTAAAGCCCTGCAAACTGACAAGGGTACCGAATTTTTAACTAGAGATTTTCAAAAATATCTAAAAACAAATAACATATAATTATTTGTTTACTACGGAAAATCGTGAGACTAAAGCCAGCATAGTTGAAAGGTTTCAAAGGAGCTTAAAAACTAAAATGTAGAAATACTTCACCCATAATGGGACTCGGGTATATATTTAGGTGTTACAAGATTTAGTAAACAGTTATAACAAAACTGTACACGGTAGTACTGGGTTTAAACCGTTGTACGTTAACATAGATAACGAACACATAGTGGCTGAAAGATTAAAGAATCACATAAACCCCTTGTTAAAGTTAACGATTTGGTAAGAATAAACAAATCTAAGAAAGCGTTTGATAAGGGATATTTACCAAATTGCACTACTGAATTGTTTAAAATATATAGGCTTAATAAGACTAACCCGGTTACGGTAAAGATAGAGGACCTTACAGGGGAGAAATATACAGGTCTTTTTATTTGTCTGATGTGCAGGTCGTGAAAGATAAGAAAAATAAAAAATATGGTTAATCCATATCTCCCCCCTTAAAATCACCTCCGCGGAGGCAACGTCGTTCAAAATGGAGAGCCCTTCTACGCTGGGATTAACACTTGGGAATATCGAAACTCTCACAAGCCCGGCAATATCCGAGGGGTCGCTACGTGTAGGAAATATAGCTAAGTCTAAAAGTAGAAATATATGTGTTCGCGGTCCAGATTGGGCTTATTTATCTGGTGGTGCTGGTATCTATCGGTCAGCTAAGTTGGTGGGATGAATCTAAAGACAAAAATATTTGGCTAGTATTGTTGAGCAGTTCTCTGGGGTATATTTTACCATCACCAAAATTAAACGGTAAATTACTATAAGATGGCTTTCTATGTGACTCTTGTAAGCGACGATTCATTGGAGACATTTCCTGAAAACACTATATCATCTTTCACTGCTAAATTAGCGAAGCACTTGCATTAGCCAAAGGAAAAGTGGGAGGTTGCCTTGGCAGAAATATCTTACCCTGCGGTATAGTTGCCCTTAGCGGGGATGAGACAGCTTTTATCCTCATCCCCGAAAATAGTGTAGCGGAAAACCTTTTCATTCCGGAATCCGCCAACAGCACCCCGAAATTAGGAAATGTTCCACCGTGTAAGTGTGTGTCCCCCACGGATTTTATAATTACACCTAAATAACGCTATAGAAAACGTGTTGTCTCCAATCAGATTAAACACGGGGCCTAAACTGAGAGTATGGTTTGATATCAAACCGAATACCCAAACTGTTAAACTTGTGGTGACCCCCGATGAGGCACGTTTCGGATTACGTGTGCATGAACGCGTTATGCATATATTGGGGGGGGACCCCGATTACTATTAGAGACGGTTTACCGGTCAGTAAAGAAGACCCTTACGGACCAATACACACCTATAATTTTACCCAAGAATCATTTTTGAGCCCAGCGAATATTTTTGCAAATGTATGTTTATTGCGACATTATTGAACCTGGCATAGTGTCCACAGGTGAGGCCCCGTTATTACGGGTGGTAAAGTTTATAAACAAGGGGAATATAAATTATTATAAGCAGGAGGAATTTCTCCATAACCAATACATTTCGCTTTCAAAAGATTCGTTTGATGAAATAACGTATCTATAAAGAACGCCTCGGGTAAATACATTCATTTTACGTCGGGCAAGGCTATAGTAACGTTACATTTTAAACCAAAAATCCATCAATTTATATATCACTCTAACAAATAAATATAGCGCCATGGGGCCTGTAAATAATTCCGACATACGCACCAGGCTGAACAAACCGATGCATTTAAATGGGGCATGGGAGGTATATTAGTCGACATGGTTTTACTGTCTCATACGTACATCATAGACGATAATAATTACATAATGTGCATGATGGTAAGACACCCAAAAATACAGTTTAAGAATAATGGGAAGAGAATACCCGGGGAGAATCAAACAGGAAGAAGGCTGTTTTATATATAGTTATATATAGACTATAGATCAATAATAGGCTGTTGTATATATAGTTATATATAGACTATAGATCAATAATAGGCTGTTGTATATATAGACTATAGATCAATGATAGGCTGTTGTATATATAGACTATAGATCAATGATAGGCTGTTGTATATATAGACTATAGATCAATGATAGGCTGTTGTATATATAGACTATAGATCAATGATAGGCTGTTGTATATATAGTTATATATAGACTATAGATCAATGATAGGCTGTTGTATATATAGTTATATATAGACTATAGATCAATGATAGGCTGTTGTATATATAGTTATATATAGACTATAGATCAATGATAGGCTGTTGTATATATAGTTATATATAGACTATAGATCAATAATAGGCTGTTTTATATATAGTTATATATAGACTATAGATCAATGATAGGCTGTTGTATATATAGTTATATATAGACTATAGATCAATAATAGGCTGTTGTATATATAGTTATATATAGACTATAGATCAATGATAGGCTGTTTTATATATAGTTATATATAGACTATAGATCAATAATAGGCTGTTGTATATATAGTTATATATAGACTATAGATCAATGATAGGCTGTTGTATATATAGTTATATATAGACTATAGATCAATAATAGGCTGTTGTATATATAGTTATATATAGACTATAGATCAATAATAGGCTGTTTTATATATAGTTATATATAGACTATAGATCAATAATAGGCTGTTGTATATATAGTTATATATAGACTATAGATCAATAATAGGCTGTTTTATATATAGTTATATATAGACTATAGATCAATAATAGGCTGTTGTATATATAGTTATATATAGACTATAGATCAATAATAGGCTGTTGTATATATAGTTATATATAGACTATAGATCAATAATAGGCTGTTTTATATATAGTTATATATAGACTATAGATCAATAATAGGCTGTTGTATATATAGTTATATATAGACTATAGATCAATAATAGGCTGTTGTATATATAGACTATAGATCAATGATAGGCTGTTGTATATATAGACTATAGATCAATGATAGGCTGTTGTATATATAGACTATAGATCAATGATAGGCTGTTGTTATATATAGACTATAGATCAATGATAGGCTGTTGTATATATAGACTATAGATCAATGATAGGCTGTTGTATATATAGACTATAGATCAATAATAGGCTGTTGTATATATAGACTATAGATCAATAATAGGCTGTTGTATATATAGACTATAGATCAATGATAGGCTGTTGTATATATAGACTATAGATCAATAATAGGCTGTTGTATATATAGACTATAGATCAATAATAGGCTGTTGTATATATGACTATAGATCAATAATAGGCTGTTGTATATATAGACTATAGATCAATGATAGGCTGTTGTATATATAGACTATAGATCAATGATAGGCTGTTGTATATATAGACTATAGATCAATGATAGGCTGTTGTATATATAGACTATAGATCAATAATAGGCTGTTGTATATATAGACTATAGATCAATAATAGGCTGTTGTATATATAGACTATAGATCAATAATAGGCTGTTGTATATATAGACTATAGATCAATAATAGGCTGTTGTATATATAGACTATAGATCAATAATAGGCTGTTGTATGACTATAGATCAATAATAAGCTGTTGTATATATAGACTATAGATCAATAATAGGCTGTTGTATATATAGACTATAGATCAATAATAAGCTGTTGTATATATAGACTATAGATCAATAATAGGCTGTTGTATATATAGACTATAGATCAATAATAGGCTGTTGTATGACTATAGATCAATAATAAGCTGTTGTATATATAGACTATAGATCAATAATAGGCTGTTGTATATATAGACTATAGATCAATAATAGGCTGTTGTATATATAGACTATAGATCAATAATAGGCTGTTGTATATATAGACTATAGATCAATAATAGGCTGTTGTATATATAGACTATAGATCAATAATAGGCTGTTGTATATATAGACTATAGATCAATAATAGGCTGTTGTATATATAGACTATAGATCAATAATAGGCTGTTGTATATATAGACTATAGATCAATAATAGGCTGTTGTATATATAGACTATAGATCAATAATAGGCTGTTGTATATATAGACTATAGATCAATAATAGGCTGTTGTATATATAGACTATAGATCAATAATAGGCTGTTGTATATATAGACTATAGATCAATAATAGGCTGTTGTATATATAGACTATAGATCAATAATAGGCTGTTGTATATATAGACTATAGATCAATAATAAGCTGTTGTATATATAGACTATAGATCAATAATAAGCTGTTGTATATATAGACTATAGATCAATAATAAGCTGTTTTATATATAGACTATAGATCAATAATAGGCTGTTGTATATATAGACTATAGATCAATAATAGGCTGTTGTATATATAGACTATAGATCAATAATAAGCTGTTGTATATATAGACTATAGATCAATAATAAGCTGTTGTATATATAGACTATAGATCAATAATAGGCTGTTGTATATATAGACTATAGATCAATAATAGGCTGTTGTATGACTATAGATCAATAATAAGCTGTTGTATATATAGACTATAGATCAATAATAGGCTGTTTTATATATAGACTATAGATCAATAATAGGCTGTTGTATGACTATAGATCAATAATAAGCTGTTGTATATATAGACTATAGATCAATAATAGGCTGTTGTATATATAGACTATAGATCAATGATAGACTATAGATCAATAATAGGCTGTTGTATATATAGACTATAGATCAATAATAAGCTGTTGTATATATAGACTATAGATCAATAATAGGCTGTTGTATATATAGACTATAGATCAATAATAGGCTGTTGTATGACTATAGATCAATAATAAGCTGTTGTATATATAGACTATAGATCAATAATAGGCTGTTGTATATATAGACTATAGATCAATAATAGGCTGTTGTATATATAGACTATAGATCAATAATAGGCTGTTGTATATATAGACTATAGATCAATAATAGGCTGTTGTATATATAGACTATAGATCAATAATAGGCTGTTGTATATATAGACTATAGATCAATAATAGGCTGTTGTATATATAGACTATAGATCAATAATAGGCTGTTTTATATATAGACTATAGATCAATAATAGGCTGTTGTATATATAGACTATAGATCAATAATAGGCTGTTGTATATATAGACTATAGATCAATAATAGGCTGTTGTATATATAGACTATAGATCAATAATAGGCTGTTGTATATATAGACTATAGATCAATAATAAGCTGTTGTATATATAGACTATAGATCAATAATAGGCTGTTGTATATATAGACTATAGATCAATAATAGGCTGTTGTATATATAGACTATAGATCAATAATAGGCTGTTGTATATATAGACTATAGATCAATGATAGGCTGTTTTATATATAGACTATAGATCAATAATAGGCTGTTGTATGACTATAGATCAATAATAAGCTGTTGTATATATAGACTATAGATCAATAATAGGCTGTTGTATATATAGACTATAGATCAATAATAGGCTGTTGTATGACTATAGATCAATAATAAGCTGTTGTATATATAGACTATAGATCAATATAGGCTGTTTTATATATAGACTATAGATCAATAATAGGCTGTTGTATTTGACTATAGATCATAATAGGCTGTTGTATATATAGACTATAGATCAATGATAGGCTGTTTTATATATAGACTATAGATCATAATAGGCTGTTGTATTTGACTATAGATCAATAATAGGCTGTTTTATATATAGACTATAGATCAATAATAGGCTGTTGTATATATAGACTATAGATCAATAATAGGCTGTTGTATATATAGACTATAGATCAATGATAGGCTGTTGTTATATAGACTATAGATCAATGATAGGCTGTTTTATATATAGACTATAGATAATGATAGGTGTTGTATATATAGACTATAGATCAATGATAGGTTGTATATATAGACTATAGATCAATGATAGGCTGTTGTATATATAGACTATAGATCAATAATAGGCTGTTGTATATATAGACTATAGATCAATAATAGGCTGTTGTATATATAGACTATAGATCAATAATAGGCTGTTTTATATATAGACTATAGATCAATAATAGGCTGTTTTATATATAGACTATAGATCAATAATAGGCTGTTTTATATATAGACTATAGATCAATAATAGGCTGTTGTATGACTATAGATCAATAATAAGCTGT
>CM026404.1:39435406-39501628 GCA_014843695.1 Archivesica marissinica | reverse complement strand
GATCAATAATAGGCTGTTGTATATATAGACTATAGATCAATAATAGGCTGTTGTATATATAGACTATAGATCAATAATAGGCTGTTGTATATATAGACTATAGATCAATAATAAGCTGTTGTATATATAGACTATAGATCAATAATAGGCTGTTGTATATATAGACTATAGATCAATAATAGGCTGTTGTATGACTATAGATCAATAATAAGCTGTTGTATATATAGACTATAGATCAATAATAGGCTGTTTATATATATAGACTATAGATCAATAATAAGCTGTTGTATATATAGACTATAGATCAATAATAGGCTGTTTTATATATAGACTATAGATCAATAATAGGCTGTTGTATGACTATAGATCAATAATAAGCTGTTGTATATATAGACTATAGATCAATAATAGGCTGTTGTATATATAGACTATAGATCAATAATAGGCTGTTGATAGACTATAGATCAATAATAGCTGTTGTATATATAGACTATAGATCAATAATAGGCTGTTATATATAGACTATAGATCAATAATAAGCTGTTGTATATATAGACTATAGATCAATAATAGGCTGTTGTATATATAGACTATAGATCAATAATAGGCTGTTGTATAGACTATAGATCAATGATAGGCTGTTGTATATATAGACTATAGATCAATGATAGGCTGTTGTATATATAGACTATAGATCAATGATAGGCTGTTGTATATATAGACTATAGATCAATGATAGGCTGTTGTATATATAGTTATATATAGACTATAGATCAATGATAGGCTGTTGTATATATAGACTATAGATCAATAATAGGCTGTTGTATATATAGACTATAGATCAATAATAGGCTGTTGTATATATAGACTATAGATCAATAATAGGCTGTTGTATATATAGACTATAGATCAATAATAGGCTGTTTTATATATAGACTATAGATCAATAATAAGCTGTTGTATATATAGACTATAGATCAATGATAGGCTGTTGTATATATAGACTATAGATCAATGATAGGCTGTTGTATATATAGACTATAGATCAATAATAGGCTGTTGTATATATAGACTATAGATCAATAATAGGCTGTTGTATATATAGTTATATATAGACTATAGATCAATAATAGGCTGTTGTATATATAGACTATAGATCAATAATAGGCTGTTGTATATATAGACTATAGATCAATAATAGGCTGTTGTATATATAGACTATAGATCAATAATAGGCTGTTGTATATATAGACTATAGATCAATAATAGGCTGTTTTATATATATAGACTATAGATCAATAATAGGCTGTTGTATATATAGACTATAGATCAATAATAAGCTGTTGTATATATAGACTATAGATCAATAATAAGCTGTTGTATATATAGACTATAGATCAATAATAAGCTGTTTTATATATAGACTATAGATCAATAATAAGCTGTTGTATATATAGACTATAGATCAATAATAGGCTGTTTTATATATAGACTATAGATCAATAATAAGCTGTTGTATATATAGACTATAGATCAATAATAAGCTGTTGTATAAAGACTATAGATCAATAATAAGCTGTTGTATATATAGACTATAGATCAATAATAGGCTGTTGTATATATAGACTATAGATCAATAATAGGCTGTTGTATGACTATAGATCAATAATAAGCTGTTGTATATATAGACTATAGATCAATAATAGGCTGTTGTATGACTATAGATCAATAATAAGCTGTTGTATATATAGACTATAGATCAATAATAGGCTGTTGTATATATAGACTATAGATCAATAATAGGCTGTTGTATATATAGACTATAGATCAATAATAGGCTGTTTTATATATAGACTATAGATCAATAATAAGCTGTTGTATATATAGACTATAGATCAATAATAGGCTGTTTTATATATAGACTATAGATCAATAATAGGCTGTTGTATATATAGACTATAGATCAATAATAGGCTGTTGTATATATAGACTATAGATCAATAATAGGCTGTTGTATATATAGACTATAGATCAATAATAGGCTGTTGTATATATAGACTATAGATCAATAATAGGCTGTTGTATATATAGACTATAGATCAATAATAGGCTGTTGTATATATAGACTATAGATCAATAATAGGCTGTTTTATATATAGACTATAGATCAATAATAGGCTGTTGTATATATAGACTATAGATCAATAATAAGCTGTTGTATATATAGACTATAGATCAATAATAAGCTGTTGTATATATAGACTATAGATCAATAATAAGCTGTTTTATATATAGACTATAGATCAATAATAAGCTGTTTTATATATAGACTATAGATCAATAATAGGCTGTTGTATATATAGACTATAGATCAATAATAAGCTGTTGTATATATAGACTATAGATCAATAATAAGCTGTTGTATATATAGACTATAGATCAATAATAGGCTGTTGTATATATAGACTATAGATCAATAATAGGCTGTTGTATATATAGACTATAGATCAATAATAGGCTGTTGTATATATAGACTATAGATCAATAATAGGCTGTTGTATATATAGACTATAGATCAATAATAGGCTGTTGTATATATAGACTATAGATCAATAATAGGCTGTTGTATATATAGACTATAGATCAATAATAGGCTGTTGTATATATAGACTATAGATCAATAATAGGCTGTTGTATATATAGACTATAGATCAATAATAGGCTGTTGTATATATAGACTATAGATCAATAATAGGCTGTTGTATATATAGACTATAGATCAATAATAGGCTGTTGTATATATAGACTATAGATCAATAATAGGCTGTTGTATATATAGACTATAGATCAATAATAGGCTGTTGTATATATAGACTATAGATCAATAATAGGCTGTTGTATATATAGACTATAGATCAATAATAGGCTGTTGTATATATAGACTATAGATCAATAATAGGCTGTTGTATATATAGACTATAGATCAATAATAGGCTGTTGTATATATAGACTATAGATCAATAATAGGCTGTTGTATATATAGACTATAGATCAATAATAGGCTGTTGTATATATAGACTATAGATCAATAATAGGCTGTTGTATGACTATAGATCAATAATAAGCTGTTGTATATATAGACTATAGATCAATAATAGGCTGTTTTATATATAGACTATAGATCAATAATAAGCTGTTGTATATATAGACTATAGATCAATAATAAGCTGTTTTTATATAGACTATAGATCAATAATAAGCTGTTGTATATATAGACTATAGATCAATAATAAGCTGTTGTATATATAGACTATAGATCAATAATAAGCTGTTTTATATATAGACTATAGATCAATAATAAGCTGTTTTATATATAGACTATAGATCAATAATAGGCTGTTTTATATATAGACTATAGATCAATAATAGGCTGTTGTATGACTATAGATCAATAATAAGCTGTTTTATATATAGACTATAGATCAATAATAGGCTGTTGTATGACTATAGATCAATAATAAGCTGTTTTATATATAGACTATAGATCAATAATAGGCTGTTGTATGACTATAGATCAATAATAAGCTGTTTTTATATATAGACTATAGATCAATAATAGGCTGTTGTATATATAGACTATAGATCAATAATAGGATGTTGTATATATAGACTATAGATCAATAATAGGCTGTTGTATATATAGACTATAGATCAATAATAGGCTGTTTTATATATAGACTATAGATCAATAATAAGCTGTTTTATATATAGACTATAGATCAATAATAAGCTGTTGTATATATAGACTATAGATCAATAATAAGCTGTTGTATATATAGACTATAGATCAATAATAAGCTGTTGTATATATAGACTATAGATCAATAATAAGCTGTTTTATATATAGACTATAGATCAATAATAAGCTGTTGTATGACTATAGATCAATAATAAGCTGTTGTATGACTATAGATCAATAATAAGCTGTTGTATGACTATAGATCAATAATAAGCTGTTGTATGACTATAGATCAATAATAAGCTGTTGTATATATAGACTATAGATCAATAATAAGCTGTTTTATATATAGACTATAGATCAATAATAAGCTGTTGTATGACTATAGATCAATAATAAGCTGTTGTATGACTATAGATCAATAATAAGCTGTTGTATGACTATAGATCAATAATAAGCTGTTGTATGACTATAGATCAATAATAGCTGTTGTATGACTATAGATCAATAATAAGCTGTTGTATGACTATAGATCAATAATAAGCTGTTGTATGACTATAGATCAATAATAGCTGTTGTATGACTATAGATCAATAATAAGCTGTTGTATGACTATAGATCAATAATAAGCTGTTGTATGACTATAGATCAATAATAAGCTGTTGTATGACTATAGATCAATAATAAGCTGTTGTATGACTATAGATCAATAATAAGCTGTTGTATGACTATAGATCAATAATAAGCTGTTGTATGACTATAGATCAATAAGCTGTTGTATGACTATAGATCAATAATAAGCTGTTGTATGACTATAGATCAATAATAAGCTGTTGTATGACTATAGATCAATAATAAGCTGTTGTATGACTATAGATCAATAATAAGCTGTTGTATGACTATAGATCAATAATAAGCTGTTGTATGACTATAGATCAATAATAAGCTGTTGTATGACTATAGATCAATAATAAGCTGTTGTATGACTATAGATCAATAATAAGCTGTTGTATGACTATAGATCAATAATAAGCTGTTGTATGACTATAGATCAATAATAAGCTGTTGTATGACTATAGATCAATAATAAGCTGTTGTATGACTATAGATCAATAATAAGCTGTTGTATGACTATAGATCAATAATAAGCTGTTGTATGACTATAGATCAATAATAAGCTGTTGTATGACTATAGATCAATAATAAGCTGTTGTATGACTATAGATCAATAATAAGCTGTTGTATGACTATAGATCAATAATAAGCTGTTGTATGACTATAGATCAATAATAAGCTGTTGTATGACTATAGATCAATAATAAGCTGTTGTATGACTATAGATCAATAATAAGCTGTTGTATGACTATAGATCAATAATAAGCTGTTGTATGACTATAGATCAATAATAAGCTGTTGTATGACTATAGATCAATAATAAGCTGTTGTATGACTATAGATCAATAATAAGCTGTTGTATGACTATAGATCAATAATAAGCTGTTGTATGACTATAGATCAATAATAAGCTGTTGTATGACTATAGATCAATAATAAGCTGTTGTATGACTATAGATCAATAATAAGCTGTTGTATGACTATAGATCAATAATAAGCTGTTGTATGACTATAGATCAATAATAAGCTGTTGTATGACTATAGATCAATAATAAGCTGTTGTATGACTATAGATCAATAATAAGCTGTTGTATGACTATAGATCAATAATAAGCTGTTGTATGACTATAGATCAATAATAAGCTGTTGTATGACTATAGATCAATATAAGCTGTTGTATGACTATAGATCAATAATAAGCTGTTGTATGACTATAGATCAATAATAAGCTGTTGTATGACTATAGATCAATAATAAGCTGTTGTATGACTATAGATCAATAATAAGCTGTTGTATGACTATAGATCAATGATAAGCTGTTGTATGACTATAGATCAATGATAAGCTGTTGTATGACTATAGATCAATGATAAGCTGTTGTATGACTATAGATCAATGATAAGCTGTTGTATGACTATAGATCAATGATAAGCTGTTGTATGACTATAGATCAATGATAAGCTGTTGTATGACTATAGATCAATGATAAGCTGTTGTATGACTATAGATCAATGATAAGCTGTTGTATGACTATAGATCAATGATAAGCTGTTGTATGACTATAGATCAATGATAAGCTGTTGTATGACTATAGATCAATGATAAGCTGTTGTATGACTATAGATCAATGATAAGCTGTTGTATGACTATAGATCAATGATAAGCTGTTGTATGACTATAGATCAATAATAAGTGCAGACCATCCCAACGAAGTAGTGAGAGATTTTGAGTTAAACTACGAAAATCCCGAATTACAGATAAAGCCGAAATTGAGTAAGTTTTGCACAGCTTACAAAATCGTTCTCACAATAGGTTATTATGTAGCCCCGACGGATGTGTTAAACATGATCGCCCAATCGGCTCAGATATACAAGGAGGAACTGATGACGTTAACAACGAATTTAAAAACCAATAATTACAGATACTGGAGTAAAGGTGTCAGGTTAGATATAGGTATAAATTCGGGGTGGGGTGCGTGGTACTGAGTAACAGTAATAACAACACTGGATTTGCGTTTTCTCCTTCCTTAGCGACTATGCTAGGATGGAATACAGGGATTATGATCAGCGTATCTGTGGTAATAGATGCGTTGTATTTTTTCTCGGAAACAATTCAGCGTTTAGTTACCCCCCGAACTTTCAGATACAACTTTAAAATCTGTACATTTACACGGACATTATTGAACATAACCTAATGGGGGGTCTGCAGGCACCTTTTCTAAGGCATTTAGCTTTCAACCCCATATACAGTAAAAATAGAATGGTTTGGAAAGAATTCACTAACATGCACTACAAAACTTATGAGGTAATCCATTATAAATGAGATTACCTTATTTATAAGGGACGAATACGGGGAAAGTATTCATTTCGCTAACGACCCGTGTGTAATCCGGTTACACTTTAGGAAGAAACATGTTTCCGGTATATAGGAGTACTACTAGGCAGAAAGGGTATGGTCTAGGGGGGACTTTACAAACGTATGGAAAACAAACGAATCCGTACTTGACTAAAACAGTGAAAAATCTTGTAGTAAACGACGTATTGGGGAGGGGGTGGGTATCAGCGATGTCACCTCCGACCCTAAATCATTTAAATGGGTAATCAAACAAAGAGCTAAATCCATACTGGGCTCAGTAAGTAAGCAGCTGGTTAACGACTATAAAATCAGGTTCCAGAGGAGTTTGGCTCAGTCTGGTAGCGGTAAGAGAACGCGACGTCGTGGTAAGAGGGCGGGGGGAAAGCGAGCTAAAAAAAGGAGGGTATACGTTTTTTATTAGAAAAAACAATGTTGGCCGGATCTGAACAACGTAGTAAGGCGGAATTGGATATTCATTCTGTTCCGCCGACATTGACAACAATAGATTAAGCGCAAATTATTGAAATCTATCCGTTGGTGGATCCCGGGGGTAATACAGCGCCAATATAATTCAAAATTCCTAGACAAATGGACCGATGGATTGATATATTCGAAACCGAATTATACATGAAAATAAAAGTTACTAAGGCCGATGACTCTAACATCGACCCCTCGGCAACCAATATTTCGATCATTAACAACATAATGGGGAATCTGTTCAGAACAGGGCTGGGGTATTCGTATTCAGTATTCATCTGTATTCGAATACTGATTCTTCAGTATTCGTAAGTATTCAGTATTCATGACTTTTTTAATACAAGTATTCGTATTGTATTCGAATACATTTGAAATATCACTGTATTCATGAATACTTTTTGAATACTTTTGCATGTTACTTTTTAAACATCATAATTAAGTCATATATGCAATAATAAGTGACAATTAACAAAGTCTAATTTTAAAAGTATATATCACTAGAAAATTACTATTTTTATTATTGTAGATTAGCAGACACTATAAATTAATCTATAATTTCTAAATATTTTTATTAGTACTATAAATAAATTGTTTAATTAATTGTCCTCGATAATTATTCTGTTAATATTTTAAAAGCAGGTGAGAAAATTGTGAAATTAGCTCCATAACATTTTAATTACAGAATCAGTGATTTTAAACTTTGCTGAGGAAATCTTATGATTATCTCCATTGAATTATTATATTATAGGAGTTAATCTTAAATGTCAAACAGCTAATATTCCTAAAAGGTATTAAAACATGAGTTCATCATAGGTGACCCTGGTCAATAGGCTATATTATTATGTGCTGAATTAGTTGTACTATGCTGTCTCTCACAATTAAACTTCTCTAATAATTGTGCTATAAATGTTTATTTGTTTTGTGATACTATTAAAACATGTTGAATAAATAATACACCAATATTTTAAAACACTGATATATGTAAATGGTATTGGTTGGTTGTGAAGTAGTTTGAATCTTGCCCATATCTGATTTCATGTACAGAAGATTATAAACTAAAATAAACATTGTATATATATATATGAGGTGTTGTTGTTTTAGTTTTTTTTCTTGTTTAGTCATACATATATAATATTCAAAGAGAATGTATTCAAAAGTATTCGTATTCGTATTCGTATTCAAATACATTTATAAAACAGAGTATTCATATTCGTATTCATACATTTCCAGAGTATTCGTATTCAAATACTGTCCTAATGTATTCACCCCAGCCCTGGTTCAGAAACGTCGACGTATACATAAATTCGAAACTACTACCTGGTACTGATAACTACCCATTTAGGAGATATATAGAAACCATGTGCGGGACCACAAACGATAGTAAAACCATTCTTGAGGACACCGAACTGTGGTCACCGACCAAAGCCGACCTTACAGCTAACACTCATGGTGCAGATGAGGCTACGGGTTTTAAGATTAGGCAGGTAAGACCGTTGAACATGTAAAGATTAGGCAGGTAAGACCGTTGAACATGTAAAGATTAGGCAGGTAAGACCGTTGAACATGTAAAGATTAGGCAGGTAAGACCGTTGAACATGTAAAGATTAGGCAGGTAAGACCGTTGAACATGTAAAGATTAGGCAGGTAAGACCGTTGAACATGTAAAGATTAGGCAGGTAAGACCGTTGAACATGTAAAGATTAGGCAGGTAAGACCGTTGAACATGTAAAGATTAGGCAGGTAAGACCGTTGAACATGTAAAGATTAGGCAGGTAAGACCGTTGAACATGTAAAGATTAGGCAGGTAAGACCGTTGAACATGTAAAGATTAGGCAGGTAAGACCGTTGAACATGTAAAGATTAGGCAGGTAAGACCGTTGAACATGTAAAGATTAGGCAGGTAAGACCGTTGAACATGTAAAGATTAGGCAGGTAAGACCGTTGAACATGTAAAGATTAGGCAGGTAAGACCGTTGAACATGTAAAGATTAGGCAGGTAAGACCGTTGAACATGTAAAGATTAGGCAGGTAAGACCGTTGAACATGTAAAGATTAGGCAGGTAAGACCGTTGAACATGTAAAGATTAGCAGGTAAGACCGTTGAACATGTAAAGATTAGGCAGGTAAGACCGTTGAACATGTAAAGATTAGGCAGGTAAGACCGTTGAACATGTAAAGATTAGGCAGGTAAGACCGTTGAACATGTAAAGATTAGGCAGGTAAGACCGTTGAACATGTAAAGATTAGGCAGTAAGACCGTTGAACTCATAGGTAAAATAAATACCGATATAACCAGGCAAGTTAAAAATATCCCAAACGGGTGTGAGATAAAATTTAAATTCACCAGGGAACCCCCGAGTTTTATATGATGGGATCTGATGGTAAGGGTAAAGTTGATATCACGCAGATAATGTTGAGAGTCAGGACTTTAGAATTAGCCCCTGAATCGGCGCTTGCATTAAACAAGAGCTTGGCAGTGGGGGTTATGAAAATACCTCTAAACGATTCTATTCCTTTTTCAATCTTATTATCACCCCCGTAACTTGATGATAATTCGCTCGAAATACAACATTGCGTAGTATTCGACGTCGCTGATGGAAATATTATCAAGGAGCACCCCTACGGGGTGAAACATCTAGGACACAACATAAGGGCACCTAAGAACATAAATAGGTTTGCAGCAGCAAACGTCTCGAAATCTGAAGATAACGCTACGGCACCGCCAAATACACCGCCGAAACCGATTGACTTCTTACGGGGGTGATAATAAGATTGAAAAAGAAATAGAATCGTTTTTAAACGGGACGTGTAAAATGTGGGTCGGCAATAGCGAGGGGTTCCAACATGTGTGGTATATATTGTTTATTTGTTTTACATGTATTAAGTAACGATTACAACATTAAAATGTTGAGATATTTGACCCCACACAAACCAGGATAAATGATGCGCGTGTGTATAAGTGGTTTACAAACAAGTTCAACCATTGGATACAGAACAATCGGGAAGTGACGGAAATAAACACTTGTCAACGTTGCGTAGTACGTCGGCGAAACCCTATATAACTCTCACAATTTTACAATGAGTTTAACACTTAATCATCATGGCAACTGAATCGACGAGAACAATGAGGGCTGTCGATGTATCGTTTACAACCAGTACTGGTCTTGAAATTGATGAAGATGACGACTTAGAGGAGTTGGATGTTGGGTTGTGTATTACCTATAGGGAGTCGGGTAAGACCGAAATGGTTCATAAGTAACTTGATGATAATTCGTTCGAAATACAACATTGCGTAGTATTCGACGTCGCTGATGGAAAGATAATCAAGGAGCACCCCTACGGGGTGAAACCTCTAGGACACAACATAAGGGCACTTAAGAACATAAATAGGTTTGCAGCAGCAAAAATCTGAAGATAACGCTACGGCACCGCCAAATACACCGCCGGAACCGATTGACTTAACCGTCGTGAAAACTGTTTGGAAATTTGGAAAATAACGCATCGGGTCTGTAAATACACTGCCCCCGCAACGTACATCGTCGGGGGCGTTTGAACCCCTACTTAGTTGGGGGGGACATTAAACATGATGTTGAGGAGGTTACCCCGGTGGTAATACCACAACATCGCGATACCGATGAAATGGGGAAAGCGTATTTTGCAGATTTGATGAGAGTTATTGAGGGTTGCAAGCAGGTGGCGCTGAGACCTGATGAGGTATACACGGACACAGAGTTGTTAAGGGTGTCGCGCATTATCAACGCTTGGAAACGGGTGACACATAAATCGGCGAAGCGGCTGCCCACAAGGCGTAGTGCGCGGATTATGGAACTGCATTTGCGGAAATCCAACAGCTGGCGAAGAAACGCAAAATAAACTTTTGAACTGTAGAAATTGTGGAACGAACGATGTAACGCAAAATAATACATGAACTAACTGTAGATATTGGAGAAATTCAAGCTGTGTGGGTCAATGAAACGCAAAATAATCAATTGAACTAACGCTCAAACAGACTACACTTAACCTGCGCGTCATTTATCATTAGGACTCTTTATTACAAACTACCGTTATAGATCTTTATTGTGCATGCCTTATTACTTTTTATACCCTCCGTCACTTTGGTCTTTCATTGTGTTTTTAAAAATGTATGCTTGCATGCGTCATAATAAAATATAGTATATACTCATATTACTTGTTGGCTATTCACTCTATTCTTACTTGTTGGCTATTCACTCTATTCTTACTTGTTGGCTATTCACTCTATTCTGACAAGTATTGAGAAGCTAATCACTTCGACATAAATGTTATAATAGTATACAAACCCAAACGGTACATGAAAACCGTACTGGACTTTAACGACACCCCTGAGGCTATAAACATTACCGACAGATCTGTCACAACTAACAGAAAAGTGTTTGGAACACTAGCTGCAGAGCATATTTCCGATCTAGAGATGTGTCTATACATGAAACTCGGGGAAAACATCACCCCACCCCCCTGGATATACTCCCTGAAATTTGTATTCAGAGACTTAAAGAACGGGACAGATTTGGTGAAACGGATCGACATAACACTATTTGGCCAACATTGATAAACTCCATAAGGTCTGGTTGAGCGAGGAAGACAAACCTGTATTGATTTTGTCACATAGGGGCGACTTTTGTGAACACGTGAGGTTGATCGAACTGTTTATAAAGAACCTGACATATTTGGTGAAGACATAAGACTATTTTGAACAAAATATGAATACTGACAAGTTTTTTCTTTTTCATTAATCATTTTTATTTTCATCAATAAATATTTATATAATAGTTGTACTGTTGCTATTGCCCCGAATATACCCTGTTATAAGGGGGTACACCCCCTTAAATGAATTAAGAAACCCTTACAACATGTAAATGTACCCCTATAAACTTAAATTTAAGGAGTGTATACCATACTGTATACCTCCCCCTTCACTCACTCAGCTAAATGTACCCCTTATAGAATATGTACCCCTTTAACTACTAGCGTGATGAAGATACAGAAGAATGTAACCTACTAATGGAGCGTGATGAAGATGCACAAGAATTTATCATACTAATGGAACGTAATGAAGATACAGAAGTGTAAGCTACTAATGGAACATGATGAAGATACAGAAGTGTAAGCTACTAATGGAGCGTGATGAAGATACAGAAGTGTAAGCTACTAATGGAGCATGATGAAGATACATAAGAATGTATCATACTAATGGAGCGAGCGTGATGAAGATACAGAAGAGTGTATCATACTAATGGAGCGTGATGAAGATACGGAGGAATGTATCATACTAATGGAGTGTCATGAAGATACAGAAGAGTGTAACATACTAATGGAGCGTGATGAAGATACAGAAGTGTAAGCTACTAATGGAGCATGATGAAGATACATAAGAATGTATCATACTAATGGAGTGTGATGAAGATACAGAAGAATGTATCATACTAATGGAGTGTCATGAAGATACAGAAGAGTGTAACATACTAATGGAGCGTCATGTAGATACAGAAGAATGTATCATACTAATGGAGCGTGATGAAGATACGGAGGAATGTATCATACTAATGGAGCGTGATGAAGATACAGAAGAATGTATCATACTAATGGAGCGTGATGAAGATACGGAGGAATGTATCGTACTAATGGAGTGTCGTGAAGATACAGAAGAGTGTAACATACTAATGGAGCGTTATGTAGATACAGTATAATGTATCATACTAATGGAGCGTGATGAAGATACGGAGGAATGTATCGTACTAATGGAGTGTCGTGAAGATACAGAAGAGTGTAACATACTAATGGAGCATTATGTAGATACAGTATAATGTATATGTAGAATGACTAACAGGATGGACCGACAAAAGCTGGATCAATCAGACCCAATCAACACAATATTTACAAGTTTAATTACAATAATATGATGAATTATTTGTATGAATGATGATAATAATATAAAACAATGTAAGATCTGTATGTGCACACGGAGTTCTAAGATCTGTATGTGCACACGGAGTTCTAAGATCTGTATGTGCACACGGAGTTCTAAGATCTGTATGTGCACACGGAGTTCTAAGATCTGTATGTGCACACGGAGTTCTAAGATCTGTATGTGCACACGGAGTTCTAAGATCTGTATGTGCACACGGAGTTCTAAGATCTGTATGTGCACACGGAGTTCTAAGATCTGTATGTGCACACGGAGTTCTAAGATCTGTATGTGCACACGGAGTTCTAAGATCTGTATGTGCACACGGAGTTCTAAGATCTGTATGTGCACACGGAGTTCTAAGATCTGTAGTCACACGGATTCTAAGATCTGTATGTCACACGGAGTTCTAAGATCTGTATGTCACAGGAGTTCAAGATCTGTATGTCACACGAGTTCTAAGATCTGTATGTCACACGGAGTTCTAAGATCTGTATGTGCACACGGAGTTCTAAGATCTGTATGTGCACACGGAGTTCTAAGATCTGTATGTGCACACGGAGTTCTAAGATCTGTATGTGCACACGGAGTTCTAAGATCTGTATGTGCACACGGAGTTCTAAGATCTGTATGTGCACACGGAGTTCTAAGATCTGTATGTGCACACGGAGTTCTAAGATCTGTATGTGCACACGGAGTTCTAAGATCTGTATGTGCACACGGAGTTCTAAGATCTGTATGTGCACACGGAGTTCTAAGATCTGTATGTGCACACGGAGTTCTAAGATCTGTATGTGCACACGGAGTTCTAAGATCTGTATGTGCACACGGAGTTCTAAGATCTGTATGTGCACACGGAGTTCTAAGATCTGTATGTGCACACGGAGTTCTAAGATCTGTATGTGCACACGGAGTTCTAAGATCTGTATGTGCACACGGAGTTCTAAGATCTGTATGTGCACACGGAGTTCTAAGATCTGTATGTGCACACGGAGTTCTAAGATCTGTATGTGCACACGGAGTTCTAAGATCTGTATGTGCACACGGAGTTCTAAGATCTGTATGTGCACACGGAGTTCTAAGATCTGTATGTGCACACGGAGTTCTAAGATCTGTATGTGCACACGGAGTTCTAAGATCTGTATGTGCACACGGAGTTCTAAGATCTGTATGTGCACACGGAGTTCTAAGATCTGTATGTGCACACGGAGTTCTAAGATCTGTATGTGCACACGGAGTTCTAAGATCTGTATGTTCACACGGAGTTCTAAGATCTGTATGTGCACACGGAGTTCTAAGATCTGTATGTGCACACGGAGTTCTAAGATCTGTATGTGCACACGGAGTTCTAAGATCTGTATGTGCACACGGAGTTCTAAGATCTGTATGTGCACACGGAGTTCTAAGATCTGTATGTGCACACGGAGTTCTAAGATCTGTATGTGCACACGGAGTTCTAAGATCTGTATGTGCACACGGAGTTCTAAGATCTGTATGTGCACACGGAGTTCTAAGATCTGTATGTGCACACGGAGTTCTAAGATCTGTATGTGCACACGGAGTTCTAAGATCTGTATGTGCACACGGAGTTCTAAGATCTGTATGTGCACACGGAGTTCTAAGATCTGTATGTGCACACGGAGTTCTAAGATCTGTATGTGCACACGGAGTTCTAAGATCTGTATGTGCACACGGAGTTCTAAGATCTGTATGTGCACACGGAGTTCTAAGATCTGTATGTGCACACGGAGTTCTAAGATCTGTATGTGCACACGGAGTTCTAAGATCTGTATGTGCACACGGAGTTCTAAGATCTGTATGTGCACACGGAGTTCTAAGATCTGTATGTGCACACGGAGTTCTAAGATCTGTATGTGCACACGGAGTTCTAAGATCTGTATGTGCACACGGAGTTCTAAGATCTGTATGTGCACACGGAGTTCTAAGATCTGTATGTGCACACGGAGTTCTAAGATCTGTATGTGCACACGGAGTTCTAAGATCTGTATGTGCACACGGAGTTCTAAGATCTGTATGTGCACACGGAGTTCTAAGATCTGTATGTGCACACGGAGTTCTAAGATCTGTATGTGCACACGGAGTTCTAAGATCTGTATGTGCACACGGAGTTCTAAGATCTGTATGTGCACACGGAGTTCTAAGATCTGTATGTGCACACGGAGTTCTAAGATCTGTATGTGCACACGGAGTTCTAAGATCGTGGTCTTAAACAGTTCCTCTCTCAGTCTATACTATCACTGCAATACTTGTTAACTGTCTCTTGTGAACGTTCTCTAACGTTACACCAATCTCGTATGTTTGTGCGATTTTAACGTTCTACAGCGTTATACACAACGCTCATGTGACGTAATCACACTTAAATCGTCTACTACTATGCGTAGTTAAATAAACTAAATATAGATTCACGTATCTATGTTGGTCTCGATGATTCCAATCCTTGACGATGTTCCCATTCTGGCTCCCAGTATAGTGTTGGCTTCCTTGAGCTATCTCCAGTACACCAAGAACATCATAGTGAGGGTTGTGGCGACACACGCTGCGAGACACTAATTCTCTCCACTCCGGGGGATATACCACGTCCGGGAAAAACAGTAAGCTCGGCTCCGGAAACTCTATGTCCGGGAAAAACAGCAAATACGTTCCGGGTAATGTCCTTCCGGCAATCCAATCTCATTCCACGCCGGGAATATACGTTCAGTGGATGAAGCTTAAATATATATAACATATGGAAAATACTAGGTAAATTCCTATTATGTAGCGCGCTATAAATGCACCCATAGTATACTACCTATACTATTTTCAGTCATGATACGTCACATTTCTACTTCCATTACAGCGATGCTTCCGGACTACAGAGAACAATAATGCGGTCGAAACCCAGTATTCACGTCTATAAACATAAAGAAACAAGAGTAGGACCAACGGAAGCACATTACACTGGTTCCATTAACCATCAGTGCAACCGTCATACTTTGAGATTAAATTATACAAACTTTAGGCATTAAATACACAGCGCCAAAATTAGCTGTTTTTATGAACATTTATCCCTTTGGCATTGCAAAATATATCCTTCAAGACGTGAGGGATACATGTCGGGGTCAAGCCTCAACAGGTGTGCATACTTTGTACGCTCACTTACAGTGCCTCCGGGCGGACAGACCTTCATAAACTCGAAAAACAACATTACAGCGATGCTTGCTATCGTTCGTTTATGATGATCAATCATAGTATATGATATGAACATACCTATACAATGTATTTAACTGCAGCCAATTACATTAACCTTTAACAATGTCACGTACAAAATAAGAACAATAACTAAAGTCATATCGTACCACGTGCGACTGACCACGTGTTACTATTTCAATGAATAAACTGGCATATATAACAACTGAAATAATTAAAATACAATCTTCTGCCGGTAATACTTAATTATGGAGCCTTGAGTATAGAACCACATAAACCTCATACCTCAGGCGTTAATTATGTTACCATGTAACCTTTACAACAAGTAATAGTTGCTGACAATATTAATGCTCATCATGAAACCGCGAGCATAGAACCACACAAACCTAATGTATCTACGGCGTTCCATAGTTAATGTTTTAACACAAAACTCTTCCAACAAAATAGTTATGGACAGAAAGACTCAGCATGGCGTAACTCTGTACGGCATAATTTCGACATAAATTATGACGCTATAACTAAACAGAATTGACGTTAGAATCAGAATCAGAACGCTCGTTTCAACGCGAATTGCGCCGCTTTAGAAATTTTCAAAACAAATTGAAAATGCTACGAAATCTCTTTTTGACGTACATTTTTGCCGAATAAACCTACACGTTAGTGGAAACACATTTTATTGATAATGTTATTCACAGTTAAAACTCTCGTCGAAGATTTTTTTTGTTGCTGACAGAACCCGTGTCCTAGTATGGAAATGTGACCTGCTATGGCCAATGTCTTTGGCAATTGTTTGCAAAGTATACATGCATGCAGCTTAAAGTTGTGTTTTATTTGAAGAACAATATAAAGACTCGGGATAGGCGTTATAGTTGGACAGCTTTGTACAACATTGTTTCAGATAGGACCATTTTACTGATCGATGCGAAATCTGACATCCCACAGAGTAGAATCCCTGTACTTAAATATATATACTAGTACCCCCAAATGTGCCGAATCCCTGTGATAATGTCCACATACCCCGTCTTCCGAGCAATAATAAAAAATGTCCTGGAATAATTCACTAATCCAGTACGTCGTAACAGTCAAATGTGTGTGCGCAAATATCATGAAACCCGGCTTTTATAACCACAGTGGTCTGCCTAGACAGGAAATGTGCACGAGATAAGTGCCCATTCCGTGAATTTGATATCACGCTATGCGGTTGAATATTTATCAACGGAGGCCTGACATGGGGGTTTATAACTTTTTAGCAATAAGTCAAAATAACTTTGTCATTTCTGAACCGAATTTGATCAAATTTACATGGATGTTCACGATTTCTAATGCCGAAACTAATGCAATAAGTTGTAAACGAAAACATTAAAGATTTATACATGTACGCAAAAATGTACAAAAAACTGATGCAATCTTAGCATACAAATATGGCAAAATAGAGGCCCGTATCTCAACTTTGTGACAATGACTAATGGGGTTTGGTTTGGTTCGGAAGGAAGGAAGGAAGGAAATGTTGACGCTCTGAATAAAATGTGATTTAATAAATACATTTGGATTGTGAAATGTTGGATTTAGTCGCAGAATAGTTTAGAAATGTGAGATACACATTATGGTACGTTCACTTTGTGTTCCAGTGTTGTAAAAGAACTATAATAGACATTTTCAAATTGAACAAATGATATGTTTTCTATCGATGTTTTTGCATTAGGATAACATATATTTCGATAACAATACCAATTGTTGAAACTATATTGTACTGTGAAAAGTAACAATGCATATATAAAATATAGCCGCACGGTAATACCAGTTAACAAAGGAAAGTTGCCTTGACTGTAAACAAACACTACGGAAGCTCAAACAGGACACAACTGTGAGATCCACAAAGCGAACGTCCACTCTGTAACAATTACGAAAATCTACCGAAGACGAAAGTGAACATATATTACAAAGCACCAAAATGCAAGCTGAACATAGTGACAAGATCGAGACCAATGATTCTACGGGGAAGTCAGATAAAAGGAAACGCAGCGAGCAATCGAGCATGAGTGAACTTGAAACAAGTACATTGGAGACACTTGAAACTCAATCTAATAACACAACAAAGAAGAAAAATAAAAAGATGGCAAAACCAGAACCCTCAATCGACGAGTATTTCATTAACGTGAACGAAGATAAAAGCACAACAGCTGAAATGAAAGATATTAAACAACAACTCAAAGAAGTAAACTCTAAACTAACAAGCGTTATAAATAAAGTTGATAAATCAGACAGAAAATTTGAAGATGCTGTAATGAAAAACGATGGCTCTTTAAGGGCACTTTTACGAGATATGATGACAGAAATGAAGACAGAACTGCTCAATTCCGTAGTAAACCGTATAGAAATGCTCGAAAGTAAAATTTACGACAGGGATTCGAAAACAGAGACATTAACTAACGATGTGGAACGCTTAGAGAAAATAGTTGAAAATTAAAATAACGCGAATGAAACACTTCGACAAACAATTGAAGAAAATACGGAAAATATGGTGAAATACCAGAACGACTCAGAACAATACAGCAGGTCCAATAACATACGAATACACGGACTCGTGAGTAATACAGCATATGAAACAGCAGACGAAACTACAGACAATGTGATTAAAATGTTACATGGTGCAATGAACATCAACCTGCGCAAGGAAGACATCGACGTCGCGCACCGCGTGATATAGAATAATGTAACCTACTAATAGCGCGTCATGAAGATACAGAAGAATGTATCATACTAATGGAGCGTGATGAAGATACAAAAGAATGTAACGTACTAATGGAGCGTGATGAAGTTACAGAAGAATGTATCATACTAATGGAGCGTGATGAAAATACAGAATAGTGTAACCTACTAATGGAGCGTGATGAAGATACAGAAGATACAGAAGAATGTATCATACTAATGGAGCATGATGAAGATACAGAACAATGTAACCTACTAATGGAGCGTGATGAAGATACGGAGGAATGTATCATACTAATGGAGCGTGATGAAGATACAGAAGAATGTACCATACTAATGGAGCATGATGAAGATACAGAAGAATGTAACGTACTAATGGAGCGTGATGAAGATACAAAAGAATGTAACGTACTAATGGAGCGTGATGAAGTTACAGAAGAATGTAACCTACTATTGGAGCGTGATGAAGATACATAAGAATGTATCATACTAATGGAGCGTGATGAAGATACAAAAGAATGTAACGTACTAATGGAGCGTGATGAAGATACAAAAGAATGTAACGTACTAATGGAGCGTGATGAAGATACAGAAGAGTGTAACCTATTAATCGAGCGTGATGAAGATACAGAAGAATGTATCATACTAATGGAGCGTGATGAAGATACATAAGAATGTATCATACTATTGGAGTGTGATGAAGATACATAAGAATGTATCATACTATTGGAGCGTGATGAAGATACAGAAGAATGTATCATACTAACGGAACGTGATGAAGATACAGACGAATGTAACCTACATAATATATATAATACCCTATACCTTATCTCAATCTACTATCTATGACATCCTATACAGACACGTATCTCTATCTACTATCCATGACAGCATATACGGACCCGTATCTCTATCAACTATCTATAATAACCTATACGGATCCGTATCTCTATTTACTATCTATAATAGCCTATACGGACCCGTATCTCTATCAACTATCTATAATAGCCTATACCGACCCGTATCTGTATCAACTATCCATGACAGCCTATACGGACCCGTAACTATATCAACTATCTATAATAGCCTATACGGACCCGTATCTCTATCAACTATCTATCATAGCCTATACCGACCCGTATCTGTATCAACTATCCATGACAGCCTATACGGACTCGTAACTATATCAACTATCTATAATAACCTATACGGACCAGTGTCTCTATCAACTATCTGTAATAGCCTATACGGACCCGTATCTCTATCAACTATCTATAATAGCCTATAGAGAATCCGTATCTCTATCGACTATCTATAATAGCCTATACGGACCCGTATCTCTATCAGCTATCCAAGATATCCTATACGGGACACGTATCTCTATCAACTATCCAAGATATCCTATACGGGACACGTATCTCTATCAACTATCCAAGATATCCTATACAGGACACGTATCTCTATCAACTATCCAAGATATCCTATACGGGACACGTATCTCTATCAACTATCCAAGATATCCTATACGGGACACGTATCTCTATCAACTATCCATGACAGCATATACGGGACACGTATCTCTATCAACTATCCATGACAGCATATACGGGACACGTATCTCTATCAGCTATCTATAATATCCTATACGGACCCGTGTCTCTATCAGCTATCTATAATATCCTATACGGACCCGTATCTCTATCAGCTATCTATAATATCCTATACGGACCCGTGTCTCTATCAGCTATCTATAATATCCTATACGGACCCGTATCTCTATCAGCTATCTATAATATCCTATACGGACCCGTGTCTCTATCAACTATCTATAATATCCTATATGGACCCGTATCTCTATCAACTATCTATAATATCCTATACGGACCCTTATCTCTATCAACTATCTATAATATCCTATACGGACCCGTATCTCTATTAACTATCTATAATATCCTATACGGACCCGTATCTCTATCAGCTATCTATAATATCCTCTACGGACCCTTAACTCTATCTACTATCTATAATAGCCTATACCGAACCGTATCTCTATGTACTATCAATGGCAACCTATACGGACCCGTATATCTATCTACTATCTATAATAGACTATACCGACCGGTATCTCTCAACTATCTATACTAGCCTATACGGACCCATACCTCTATCTACTATCTATCAACTATCTGTAATAGCCTATACGGACCCGTATCTCTATCAACTATCTATAATAGCCTATATGGATCCGTATCTCTATCTACTATCTATAATAGCCTATACGGATCCGTATCTCTATCTACTATCTATAACAGCCTATACGGAGCAGTGTCTCCATCAACTATCCATGGCAGCCTATACGGATCCGTATCTCTATCTACTATCTATAATAGCCTATACCGACCATTATCTGTAATAGCCTATACGGACCAGTGTCTCTATCTACTATCCATGGCAACCTATACGGACCCGTACCTCTATCTACTATCCATGGCAACCTATACGGACCCGTACCTCTATCTACTATCCATGGCAACCTATACGGACCCGTACTTCTATCTACTATCTATGACAGCCTATACGGACCCGTACCTCTATCTAATTTCCATGGCAACCTATACGGACCCGTACCTCTATGTACTATCTATGACAGCCTATACGGACCCGTATATATATCAACTATCTATAATAGCCTATACCGACCATTATCTGTAATAGCCTATACGGACCAGTGTCTCTATCAACTATCCATGACAGCTTATACGGACCCGTGTCTCTATCAACTATCCATGACAGCCTATACGGACCCGTATCTGTATCAACTATCTATAATAGCCTATACGGACCCGTATCTCTATCAACTATCTATAATGGCCTATACGGACCCGTATCTCTATCAATTATCTATGACACTCTATACCGACCAGTATCTCTATCAACTATCTATAATAGTCTATACGGACCCATATCTCTATCAACTATCCATGCCAGTCTATACGGACCCGTATCTCTATGAACTATCAATGACAGCCTATACGGACACGTATCTCTATCAGCTATCTATAATAGCCTATACGGACCCGTGTCTCTATCAACTATCCATGACAGCCTATACGGACACGTATCTCTATCAACTATCCATGACAGCCTATACGGACCCGTATCTCTATCAACTATCCATGACAGCCTATACCGACCCTTACCTCTATCTACTATCTATGATAGTTTATATGGACCCGTATCTCGATCAACTATCTATAATTGCCTATACAGACCAGTGTCTCTATCAACTATCTATAATAGCCTGTACGGACCCGTATCTCTATTGACTATCTGTAATAGCCTATACGGACCAGTGTCTCTATCAACTATCCATGACAGCCTATACGGACCCGTATCTCTATCAACTATCCATGACAGCCTATACGGACCCGTATCTCTATCAACTATCCATGACAGCCTATACGGACCCGTATCTGTATCAACTATCTATAATAGCCTATACGGACCCGTGTCTCTATCAACTATCCATGACAGCCTATACAGACCCGTATCTGTATCAACTATCTATAATAGCCTATACGGACCCGTATCTCTATCAACTATCTATAATAGCCTATACGGACCCGTGTCTCTATTAACTATCCATGACAGCCTATACGGACCCGTATCTCTATTAACTATCCATGACAGCCTATACGGACCCGTATCTCTATCAATTATCTATGACACTCTATACCGACCCGTATCTCTATCAACTATCTATAATAGTCTATACGGACCCGTATCTCTATCAACTATCCATGACAGTCTATACCGACCCGTATCTCTATCAACTATCCCTGACAGACTCTACGGACCCGTATCTCTATCAACTATCTATGCCAGTCTATACGGACACGTATCTCTATCAACTATCTATAATAGCCTATACGGACCCGTATCTCTATCGCCTATCTATAATAGCCTGTACGGATCCGTATCTCTATCAACTATCCATGACAGCCTATACGGACCCGTAGCTCTATCAACTATCCATGGCAGCATATACGGACACGTATCTCTATCAACTATCTATAATAGCCTATACCGACCCGTACCTCTATCTACTATCTATGATAGTTTATACGGACCCGTAACTCGATCAACTATCTATTATTGCCTATACAGACCAATGTCTCTATCAACTATCTAGTATAGCCTGTACGGACCCGTATCTCTATCGACTATCTGTAATAGCCTATACGGATCCGTATCTCTATCTACTATCTATAATAGCCTAAACGGACCAGTGTCACTATCAACTATCCATGACAGTCTATACGGACCCATATATCTATCAACTATCCATGACAGCCTATACCGACCCGTATCTCTATCAAATATCCATGACAGCCTATACGGACCCGTATATCTCTCAACTATCCATGACAGCCTATACGGACCCGTATATCTCTCAACTATCCATGACAGCCTATATGGACCCGTATCTCTTTCAACTATCCATGACAGCCTATACGGACCCGTATCTGTATCAACTATCTATAATAGCCTATACGGACCCGTGTCTCTATCAACTATCCATGACAGCCTATATGGACCCGTATCTTTATCAACTATCTATAATAGCCTATACGGACCCGTATCTCTATGAACTATCTATAATGGCCTACACGGAGCCGTGTCTCTATCAACTTTCCATGACAGCCTATACGGACCCGTAGCTCTATCAACTATCCATGGCAGCATATACGGACACGTATCTCTATCAACTATCTATAATAGCCTATACCGACCCGTACCTCTATCTACTATCTATGATAGTTTATACGGACCCGTAACTCGATCTACTATCTATAATAGCCTAAACGGACCAGTGTCACTATCAACTATCCATGACAGCCTATACGGACCCGTATCTCTATCAACTATCCATGACAGCCTATACCGACCCGTACCTCTATCAACTATCCATGACAGCCTATACCGACCCGTACCTCTATGTACTATCTATGACAGCCTATACGGACCCGTATATATATCAACTATCTAAAATAGCCTATACCGACCATTATCTATATCAACCATCTATGACAGCCTATACGGACCCGTAACTCTATCAACTATCTATAATAGCCTATACGGATCCGTATCTCTATCTACTATCTATAATAGCCTATACGGACCCGTGTCTCTATTAACTATCCATGACAGCCTATACGGACCCGTATCTCTATCAACTATCAATGATAGCCTATACCGACCCTTACCTCTATCTACTATCTATGATAGTTTATATGGACCCGTAACTCGATCAACTATCTATAATAGCCTATACAGACCAGTGTCTCTATCAACTATCTATTATAGCCTGTACGGACCCGTATCTCTATCGACTATCTGTAATAACCTATACGGACCCGTATCTATATCAACTATATATAATGGCCTACACGGAGCCGTGTCTCTATCAACTATCCATGACAGCCTATACGGACCCGTATTTCTATCAACTATCTATATTAGCCTATACGGATCCGTATCTCTATCAACTATCTATAATAGCCTATACGGACCCGTGTCTCTATCAACTATCCATGACAGCCTATACCGACCCGTATCTCTATCAACTATCTATAATAGCCTATGCGTACCCGTATCTCTATCAACTATCTATAATAGCCTATACGGACCCGTGACTCTATCAACTATACGGACCCGTAGCTCTATCAACTATCCATGACAGCCTATACCGACCCGTATCTCTATCAACTATCTATAATAGCCTATACAGAACCGTATCTCTATCAACTATCTATAATAGCCTATACGGACCCGTATCTCCATCAACTATCTATAATAGCCTATACGGACACGTATCTCTATCAACTATCTATAACATCCTATACGGACCCGTAGCTGTATCTACTATCCATGACAGCCTAAACTGATCCGTACCTCTATCAACTTTCTATAATAGTATATGTCCTGTTCTTGTTTTAGAGGAAATGCAACTTTCCAAAGCATTCTTGTTCCATCCTCCTGTGATCGATTAAAGTCTCGTCACAATCTAATTACTGATAAACTAAACATCAACCACTTAATATATAATTACTTACTGACTAAGTATAAACAATCTCGCCAACCACAACCCTTTATTACGCATTCTCAATAATCATCATGAGATTATTATCTATTTACAGGCCAGCATCAGCTCTCGTACACAGCACGGCATTCTAGGTGCCGATAGACGCTGTCCACCTTTATTAGCAATTTATTTAGCGAGTTACAACGGGTATTTTATCGCCATGTGAAATGTTTCATTTCGAAAATACCTCGGCGGGTTAAACGATTTCATGCTGATTAGAATCTATGTATGTGCTGGATGTCGAAATACACGATATATTTCTCTTCTTCGAGATATAGGATGTATTATGGGCATATCGTGGAACTAGATATTAAATACCAAAATACAGAAATACTATTATGTACTTGAATTTAATCCTCATTTTGCTTCATCCTATTACTTCTCCATTTTAGTTATCCAATTGAAAGACGGATAGGTGGCACTGTTTTTATCTCGTTCTGAAAATTGTGTTTTCTGCGGTATGTCAAGACCAATGGTATGTTAAGAAACGACTATACTAATGAGAATGTTTACGACTTAGACTAGGTAAAACGGTGCCTCCTGTCACTGTTCTAGTACTAGTACGACGGCGGCTTGTCCCCTGTCACTGTTATAGTACTAGTACGACGTGGGCTTGCCCCCTGTCACTGTTATAGTACTAGTACGACGTGGGCTTGCCCCCTGTCACTGTTATAGTACTAGTACGACGGAGGCTTGTCCCCTGTCACTGTTATAGTACTAGTACGACGGCGGCTTGTCCCCTGTCACTGTTCTAGTACTAGTACGACGGCGGCTTGTCCCCTGTCACTGTTATAGTACTAGTACGACGGCGGCTTGCCCCCTGTCACTGTTCTAGTACTAGTACGACGGGGGCCTGTCACTGTTCTAGTACGACGTGGGTTTGGCCCCTGTCACTGTTCTAGTACTAGTACGACGGGGGCTTGGCCCCTGTCACTGTTCTAGTACTAGTACGACGGCGGCTTGTCCCCTGTCACTGTTCTAGTACTAGTACGACGGCGGCTTGTCCCCTGTCACTGTTATAGTACTAGTACGACGTGGGCTTGCCCCCTGTCACTGTTATAGTACTAGTACGACGTGGGCTTGCCCCCTGTCACTGTTATAGTACGACGGCGGCTTGTCCCCTGTCACTGTTATAGTACTAGTACGACGGCGGCTTGTCCCCTGTCACTGTTATAGTACTAGTACGACGGCGGCTTGTCCCCTGTCACTGTTATAGTACTAGTACGACGGCGGCTTGCCCCCTGTCACTGTTCTAGAACGAGTACGACGGGGGCCTGTCACTGTTCTAGTACTAGTACGACGTGGGTTTGGCCCCTGTCACTGTTCTAGTACTAGTACGACGGGGGCTTGGCCCCTGTCACTGTTCTAGTACTAGTACGACGGCGGCTTGTCCCCTGTCACTGTTCTAGTACTAGTACGACGGCGGCTTGTCCCCTGTCACTGTTATAGTACTAGTACGACGTGGGCTTGCCACCTGTCACTGTTATAGTACTAGTACGACGTGGGCTTGCCCCCTGTCACTGTTATAGTACTAGTACGACGGCGGCTTGTCCCCTGTCACTGTTATAGTACTAGTACGACGGCGGCTTGTCCCCTGTCACTGTTATAGTACTAGTACGACGGCGGCTTGTCCCCTGTCACTGTTATAGTACTAGTACGACGGCGGCTTGCCCCCTGTCACTGTTCTAGTACTAGTACGACGGGGGCCTGTCACTGTTCTAGTACTAGTACGACGTGGGTTTGGCCCCTGTCACTGTTCTAGTACTAGTACGACGTGGGTTTGGCCCCTGTCACTGTTCTAGTACTAGTACGACGGGGGCCTGCCCCCTGTCACTGTTCTAGTACTAGTACGACGGGGGCTTGGCCACTGTTCTAGTACTAGTACGACGGGGGCTTGGCCCCTGTCACTGTTCTAGTACTAGTACGACGGGGGCTTGGCCCCTGTCACTGTTCTAGTACTAGTACGACGGGGGCTTGGCCCCTGTCACTGTTCTAGTACTAGTACGACGGCGGCTTGTCCCCTGTCACTGTTCTAGTACTAGTATGACGGCGGCTTGTCCCCTGTCACTGTTCTAGTACTAGTACGACGGGGGCTTGTCCCCTGTCGCTGTTCTAGTACTAGTACGCCGGGGGCTTGTCACTGTTCTAGTACTAGTACGACGGGGGCTTGTCCCCTGTCACTGTTCTAGTACTAGTACGACGGGGGCTTGTACCCTGTCACTGTTCTAGTACTAGTACGACGGGGGCTTGTCCCCTGTCACTGTTCTAGTACTAGTATGACGGCGGCTTGTCCCCTGTCACTGTTCTAGTACTAGTACGACGGCGGCTTGGCCCCTGTCACTGTTCTAGTACTAGTACGACGGCGGCTTGTCCCCTGTCACTGTTCTAGTACTAGTATGACGGGGGCTTGGCCCCTGTCACTGTTCTAGTACTAGTACGACGGGGGCTTGGCCCCTGTCACTGTTCTAGTACTAGTACGACGGCGGCTTGTCCCCTGTCACTGTTCTAGTACTAGTATGACGGCGGCTTGTCCCCTGTCACTGTTCTAGTACGACGGGGGCTTGTCCCCTGTCGCTGTTCTAGTACTAGTACGCCGGGGGCTTGTCACTGTTCTAGTACTAGTACGACGGGGGCTTGTCCCCTGTCACTGTTCTAGTACTAGTACGACGGGGGCTTGTCCCCTGTCACTGTTCTAGTACTAGTACGACGGGGGCTTGTCCCCTGTCACTGTTCTAGTACTAGTATGACGGCGGCTTGTCCCCTGTCACTGTTCTAGTACTAGTACGACGGCGGCTTGGCCCCTGTCACTGTTCTAGTACTAGTACGACGGCGGCTTGTCCCCTGTCACTGTTCTAGTACTAGTATGACGGGGGCTTGTCCCCTGTCACTGTTCTAGTACTAGTACGACGTGGGCTAGGCCCCTGTCACTGTTCTAGTACTAGTATGACGGCGGCTTGTCCCCTGTCACTGTTCTAGTACTAGTACGACGGCGGCTTGTCCCCTGTCACAGTTCTAGTACTAGTATGACGGCGGCTTGTCCCCTGTCACTGTTCTAGTACTAGTACGACGGGGGCCTGCCCCCTGCCACTGTTCTAGTACTAGTACAACGGCGGCTTGGCCACTGTTCTAGTACGACGGCGGCTTGTCCCCTGTCACTGTTCTAGTACTAGTACGACGGCGGCTTGTCCCCTGTCACTGTTCTAGTACTAGTACGACGGGGGCCTGCCCCCTGTCACTGTTCTAGTACTAGTACGACGTGGGTTTGGCCCCTGTCACTGTTCTAGTACTAGTACGACGTGGGTTTGGCCCCTGTCACTGTTCTAGTACTAGTACGACGGGGGCCTGCCCCCTGTCACTGTTCTAGTACTAGTACGACGGGGGCTTGGCCACTGTTCTAGTACTAGTACGATGGGGGCTTGGCCCCTGTCACTGTTCTAGTACTAGTACGACGGGGGCTTGGCCCCTGTCACTGTTCTAGTACTAGTACGACGGGGGCTTGGCCCCTGTCACTGTTCTAGTACTAGTACGCCGGGGGCTTGTCCCCTGTCACTGTTCTAGTACTAGTATGACGGCGGCTTGTCCCCTGTCACTGTTCTAGTACTAGTACGACGGGGGCTTGTCCCCTGTCACTGTTCTAGTACTAGTACGACGGGGGCTTGTCCCCTGTCACTGTTCTAGTACTAGTATGACGGCGGCTTGTCCCCTGTCACTGTTCTAGTACTAGTACGACGGCGGCTTGGCCCCTGTCACTGTTCTAGTACTAGTACGACGGCGGCTTGTCCCCTGTCACTGTTCTAGTACTAGTATGACGGCGGCTTGTCCCCTGTCACTGTTCTAGTACTAGTACGACGGCGGCTTGTCCCCTGTCACTGTTCTAGTACTAGTATGACGGGGGCTTGTCCCCTGTCACTGTTCTAGTACTAGTACGACGTGGGCTATGCCCCTGTCACTGTTCTAGTACTAGTATGACGGCGGCTTGTCCCCTGTCACTGTTCTAGTACTAGTACGACGGCGGCTTGTCCCCTGTCACAGTTCTAGTACTAGTATGACGGCGGCTTGTCCCCTGTCACTGTTCTAGTACTAGTACGACGGGGGCCTGCCCCCTGCCACTGTACTAGTACGACGGCGGCTTGGCCCCTGTCACTGTTCTAGTACTAGTACGACGGCGGCTTGTCCCCTGTCACAGTTCTAGTACTAGTACGACGGCGGCTTGGCCCCTGTCACTGTTCTAGTACTAGTACGACGGCGTCTTGTCCCCTGTCACTGTTCTAGTACTAGTACGACGGGGGCCTGCCCCCTGCCACTGTTCTAGTACTAGTACGACGGCGGCTTGGCCACTGTTCTAGTACTAGTACGACGGCGGCTTGTCCCCTGTCACTGTTCTAGTACTAGTACGACGGCGGCTTGTCCCCTGTCACTGTTCTAGTACTAGTATGACGGCGGCTTGTCCCCTGTCACTGTTCTAGTACGACGGCGGCTTGGCCCCTGTCACTGTTCTAGTACTAGTACGACGGCGGCTTGTCCCCTGTCACTGTTCTAGTACTAGTATGACGGGGGCTTGTCCCCTGTCACTGTTCTAGTACTAGTACGACGTGGGCTAGGCCCCTGTCACTGTTCTAGTACTAGTATGACGGCGGCTTGTCCCCTGTCACTGTTCTAGTACTAGTACGACGGCGGCTTGTCCCCTGTCACAGTTCTAGTACTAGTATGACGGCGGCTTGTCCCCTGTCACTGTTCTAGTACTAGTACGACGGGGGCCTGCCCCCTGCCACTGTTCTAGTACTAGTACGACGGCGGCTTGGCCCCTGTCACTGTTCTAGTACTAGTACGACGGCGTCTTGTCCCCTGTCACTGTTCTAGTACTAGTACGACGGGGGCCTGCCCCCTGCCACTGTTCTAGTACTAGTACGACGGCGGCTTGGCCACTGTTCTAGTACTAGTACGACGGCGGCTTGTCCCCTGTCACTGTTCTAGTACTAGTACGACGGCGGCTTGTCCCCTGTCACTGTTCTAGTACTAGTACGACGGCGGCTTGTCCCCTGTCACTGTTCTAGTACTAGTACGACGGCGGCTTGCCCCCTGTCACTGTTCTAGTACGACGGCGGCTTGTCCCCTGTCACTGTTCTAGTACTAGTATGACGGCGGCTTGTCCCCTGTCACTGTGCTAGTACTAGTACGACGGCGGCCTGTCCCCTGTCACAGTACTAGTACGACGGCGGCTTGCCCCCTGTCACTGTTCTAGTACTAGTACGACGGGGGCCTGCCCCCTGTCACTGTTCTAGTACTAGTACGACGGCGGCTTGTCCCCTGTCACTGTTCTAGTACTAGTACGACGGGGGCCTGCCCCCTGTCACTGTTCTAGTACTAGTACGACGGCGGCTTGGCCCCTGTCACTGTTCTAGTACTAGTACGACGGCGGCTTGTCCCTTGTCACTGTTCTAGTACTTGTACGACGTGGGTTTGGCCCCTGTCACTGTTCTAGTACTAGTACGACGTGGGTTTGGCCCCTGTCAATGTTCTAGTACTAGTACGATGGGGGCCTGCCCCCTGTCACTGTTCTAGTACTAGTACGACGTGGGTTTGGCCCCTGTCACTGTTCTAGTACTAGTACGACGTGGGTTTGGCCCCTGTCACTGTTCTAGTACTAGTACGACGGGGGCCTGCCCCCTGTCACTGTTCTAGTACTAGTACGACGGGGGCTTGGCCACTGTTCTAGTACTAGTACGACGGGGGCTTGGCCCCTGTCACTGTTCTAGTACTAGTACGACGGGGGCTTGTCCCCTGTCACTGTTCTAGTACTAGTATGACGGCGGCTTGTCCCCTGTCACTGTTCTAGTACTAGTACGACGGGGGCTTGTCCCCTGTCACTGTTCTAGTACTAGTACGACGGGGGCTTGTCCCCTGTCACTGTTCTAGTACTAGTATGACGGCGGCTTGTCCCCTGTCACTGTTCTAGTACTAGTACGACGGCGGCTTGGCCCCTGTCACTGTTCTAGTACTAGTACGACGGCGGCTTGTCCCCTGTCACTGTTCTAGTACTAGTATGACGGGGGCTTGTCCCCTGTCACTGTTCTAGTACTAGTACGACGTGGGCTAGGCCCCTGTCACTGTTCTAGTACTAGTATGACGGCGGCTTGTCCCCTGTCACTGTTCTAGTACTAGTACGACGGCGGCTTGTCCCCTGTCACAGTTCTAGTACTAGTATGACGGCGGCTTGTCCCCTGTCACTGTTCTAGTACTAGTACGACGGGGGCCTGCCCCCTGCCACTGTTCTAGTACTAGTACGACGGCGGCTTGGCCCCTGTCACTGTTCTAGTACTAGTACGACGGCGTCTTGTCCCCTGTCACTGTTCTAGTACTAGTACGACGGGGGCCTGCCCCCTGCCACTGTTCTAGTACTAGTACGACGGCGGCTTGGCCACTGTTCTAGTACTAGTACGACGGCGGTTTGTCCCCTGTCACTGTTCTAGTACTAGTACGACGGCGGCTTGTCCCCTGTCACTGTTCTAGTACTAGTACGACGGCGGCTTGCCCCCTGTCACTGTTTTAGTACTAGTACGACGGGGGCCTGCCCCCTGCCACTGTTCTAGTACTAATACGACGGCGGCTTGCCCCCTGTCACTGTTCTAGTACTAGGTACGACGGCGGCTTGCCCCTGTCACTGTTCCAGTTCTAGTACTAGGTACGACGCCTGCTTACTCCCTCTCGCTGTTCCAGTTCTTGTACTAGGTACGACGCCTGCTTACTCCCTCTCGCTGTTTCAGTTCTTGTACTAGGTACGACGCCTGCCTGCCCCTGTCACTGTTCCAGTTCTAGTACTAGGTACGACGGCTGCTTACCCTCTCACACTGTTTCAGTTCTTGTACTAGGTACGACGGCTGCTTGCCTCCTGTCACTGTTCCAGTTCTTTTACTAGGTACGACGCATACTTGTCCTCTGTCACTGTTCCAGTTCTTGTACTAGGTACGACGTATACTTGTCCCCTGTCACTGTTCCAGTTCTTGTACTAGGGACGACGCCTGCTTTTCCCCTGTCACTGTTCCAATTCTAGTACTAGGTACGACGCCTGCTTGTCCCATGCCACTGTTCCAGGGCTTGTACTAGGTACGACGGTTGCTTGCCCCCTGTCACTGTTCCAGTGCTTGTACAAGGGACCACGGCTGCTTGCCCTATGCCACTGTTCCAGTTCTTGTACTAGGGACCACGGCTGCTTGCCCCCTGCCACTGTTCCAGTTCTTGTACTAGGTACGACGGCTGCTTGCCCCCTGTCACTGTTCCAGTTCTTGTACTATGTACGACGTATACTTGTCACCTGTCACTGTTCCAGTTCTTGTACTAGGTACGACGCCTGCTTGTCCCATGCCACTGTTCCAGTGCCTGTACTAGGGACGACGGCTGCTTGGCCCCTATCACTGTTCCAGTTCTTGTACTAGGTACGACGGCTGCTTGCCCCCATTTCACTGTTCCAGTTCTTGTACTACGTACGACGGCTGCTTGGCCACTGTTCCAGTTCTAGTACTAGGTACGACGGCTGCTTGGCCCCTGTCACTGTTCAAGTTCTTGTACTAGGTACGACGGCTGCCTGGCCCCTGACACTGTTCCAGTTCTAGTACTAGGTACGACGGCTGATTGTCCCCTGCCACTGTTCCAGTGCTTGTCCTAGGTACGACGGCTGGTTGGCCCCTGCCACTATTCCAGTTCTTGTACTAGGTACGACGGCTGCTTGGCCCCTGCCACTGTACCAGTTCTTGTACTAGGTACGACGGCTGCTTGCCCCCTGCCACTGTTCCAGTTCTTGTACTAGGTACGACGGCTGCTTACCCCCTGCCACTGTTCCAGTGCTTGTCCTAGGGACGACGGCTGCTTACCCCCTGCCACTGTTCCAGTTCTTGTACTAGGTACGACGGCTGCTTGCCCCCTGCCACTGTTCCAGTTATTGTACTAGCTACGACGGCTGCTTGTCCCCTGCCACTGTTCCAGTGCTTGTACTAGGGACGACGCCTGCTTGTCCCCTGCCACAGTTCCAGTGCTTGTACTAGGGACGATGCCTGCATGTCCTCTGTCACTGTTCCAGTTCTAGTACTAGGTACGAAGCCTGCTTACCCCCTCTCACTGTTTCAGTTCTTGTACTAGGTACGACGCCTGCTTGCCCCTGTCACTGTTCCAGTTCTAGTACTAGGTACGACGCCTGCTTACCCCCTCTCACTGTTTCAGTTCTTGTACTAGGTACGACGCCTGCTTGACCTTGTCATTGTTCCAGTTCTAGTACTAGGTACGATGGATGCTTACCCCCTCTCACTGTTTCAGTTCTTGTACTAGGTACGACGCATACTTGTCTCCTGTCATTGTTCCAGTGCTTGTACTAGGTACGACGCCTGCGTGTCCCCTGGCACTGTTCCAGTTCTTGTACTAGGGACGACGCCTGCTTGTCCCCTGCCACTGTTCCAGTTATTGTACTAGGGACGACGCCTGCTTGCCCCCTGTCACTGTTCCAGTTCCTGTACTAGGTACGACGGCTGCTTGGCCCCTGCCACCGTTCCAGTTCTTGTACTAGGTACGACGCCTGCTTACTCCCTCTCGCTGTTCCAGTTCTTGTACTAGGTACGACGCATACTTGTCCTCTGTCACTGTTCCAGTTCTTGTACTAGGTACGACGTATACTTGTCCCCTGTCACTGTTCCAGTTCTTGTACTAGGGACGACGCCTGCTTGTCCCCTGTCACTGTTCCAGTTCTAGTACTAGGTACGACGCCTGCTTGTCCCATGCCACTGTTCCAGGGCTTGTAGTAGGGACGACTGCTGCTTGTCCCATGCCACTGTTCCAGTTCTTGTACTAGGTACGACGGCTGCTTGCCCCCTGTCACTGTTCCAGTTCTTGTACTAGGGACGACGCCTGCTTGTCCCCTGCCACTGTTCCAGTGCTTGTCCTAGGTACGACGGCTGGTTGGCCCCTGCCACTATTCCAGTTCTTGTACTAGGTACGACGCCTGCTTGTCCCTTGCCACAGTTCCAGTGCTTGTACTAGGGACGATGCCTGCATGTCCTCTGTCACTGTTCCAGTTCTAGTACTAGGTACGAAGCCTGCTTACCCCCTCTCACTGTTTCAGTTCTTGTACTAGGTACGACGCCTGCTTGCCCCTGTCACTGTTCCAGTTCTAGTACTAGGTACGACGCCTGCTTACCTCCTCTCACTGTTTCAGTTCTTGTACTAGGTACGACGCCTGCTTGACCTTGTCATTGTTCCAGTTCTAGTACTAGGTACGACGGCTGCTTACCCTCTCTCACTGTTTCAGTTCTTGTACTAGGTACGACGCATACTTGTCTCCTGTCATTGTTCCAGTGCTTGTACTAGGGACGATGCCTGCTTGTCCCCTGTCACTGTTCCAGTTCTTGTACTAGGGACGACGCCTGCTTGTCCCCTGCCACTGTTCCAGTTATTGTACTAGGGACGACGCCTGCTTGCCCCCTGTCACTGTTCCAGTTCCTGTACTAGGTACGACGGCTGCTTGGCCCCTGCCACCGTTCCAGTTCTTGTACTAGGTACGACGCCTGCTTACTCCCTCTCGCTGTTCCAGTTCTTGTACTAGGTACGACGCATACTTGTCCTCTGTCACTGTTCCAGTTCTTGTACTAGGTACGACGTATACTTGTCCCCTGTCACTGTTCCAGTTCTTGTACTAGGGACGACGCCTGCTTGTCCCCTGTCACTGTTCCAGTTCTAGTACTAGGTACGACGCCTGCTTGTCCCATGCCACTGTTCCAGGTCTTGTACTAGGGACGACTGCTGCTTGTCCCATGCCACTGTTCCAGTTCTTGTACTAGGTACGACGGCTGCATGCCCCCTGTCACTGTTCCAGTTCTTGTACTAGGTACGACGGCTGCTTGCCCCCTGTCACTGTTCCAGTTCTAGTACTAGGGACGACGGCTGCTTGCCCCCTACCACTGTTCCAGTGCTTGTACTAGGTACGACGGCTGCTTGTCCCCTGCCACTGTTCCAGTTATTGTACTAGAGACGACGCCTGCTTGTCCCCTGTCACTGTTCCAGTTCTTGTACTAGGGACGAGGCATGCATGTCCCCTGTCACTGTTATAGTTCTAGTATTAGGTACGACGCCTGCTTGTCCCCAGTCACTGTTCCAGTTCTTGTACTAGGGACGACGGCTGTTTGTCCCATGCCACTGTTTCAGTGCTTGTACAAGGGACCACGGCTGCTTGCCCTATGCCACTGTTCCAGTTCTTGTACTAGGGACCACGGCTGCTTGCCCCCTGCCACTGTTCCAGTTCTTGTACTAGGTACGACGGCTGCTTGCCCCCTGTCACTGTTCCAGTTCTTGTACTAGGTACGACGCCTGCTTGTCCCATGCCACTGTTCCAGTGCCTGTACTAGGGACGACGGCTGCTTGGCCCCTGTCACTGTTCCAGTTCTTGTACTAGGTACGACGGCTGCTTGCCCCCCTGTCACTATTCCAGTTCTTGTACTAGGTACGACGGCTGCTTGCCCCCATGTCACTGTTCCAGTTCTTGTACTACGTACGACGGCTGCTTGGCCACTGTCACTGTTCCAGTTCTAGTACTAGGTACGACGGCTGCTTGCCCCCTGTCACTGTTCCAGTTCTTGTACTAGGTACGACGGCTGCTTGCCCCCCTGTCACTCTTCCAGTTCTAGTACTAGGTACGACGCCTGCTTGTCCCCTGTCACTGTTCCAGTTCTAGTACTAGGTACGACGCCTGCTTGTCCCATGCCACTGTTCCAGGGCTTGTAGTAGGGACGACTGCTGCTTGTCCCATGCCACTGTTCCAGTTCTTGTACTAGGTACGACGGCTGCTTGCCCCCTGTCACTGTTCCAGTTCTTGTACTAGGGACGACGCCTGCTTGTCCCCTGCCACTGTTCCAGTGCTTGTCCTAGGTACGACGGCTGGTTGGCCCCTGCCACTATTCCAGTTCTTGTACTAGGTACGACGCCTGCTTGTCCCTTGCCACAGTTCCAGTGCTTGTACTAGGGACGATGCCTGCATGTCCTCTGTCACTGTTCCAGTTCTAGTACTAGGTACGAAGCCTGCTTACCCCCTCTCACTGTTTCAGTTCTTGTACTAGGTACGACGCCTGCTTGCCCCTGTCACTGTTCCAGTTCTAGTACTAGGTACGACGCCTGCTTACCTCCTCTCACTGTTTCAGTTCTTGTACTAGGTACGACGCCTGCTTGACCTTGTCATTGTTCCAGTTCTAGTACTAGGTACGACGGCTGCTTACCCTCTCTCACTGTTTCAGTTCTTGTACTAGGTACGACGCATACTTGTCTCCTGTCATTGTTCCAGTGCTTGTACTAGGGACGATGCCTGCTTGTCCCCTGTCACTGTTCCAGTTCTTGTACTAGGGACGACGCCTGCTTGTCCCCTGCCACTGTTCCAGTTATTGTACTAGGGACGACGCCTGCTTGCCCCCTGTCACTGTTCCAGTTCCTGTACTAGGTACGACGGCTGCTTGGCCCCTGCCACCGTTCCAGTTCTTGTACTAGGTACGACGCCTGCTTACTCCCTCTCGCTGTTCCAGTTCTTGTACTAGGTACGACGCATACTTGTCCTCTGTCACTGTTCCAGTTCTTGTACTAGGTACGACGTATACTTGTCCCCTGTCACTGTTCCAGTTCTTGTACTAGGGACGACGCCTGCTTGTCCCCTGTCACTGTTCCAGTTCTAGTACTAGGTACGACGCCTGCTTGTCCCATGCCACTGTTCCAGGTCTTGTACTAGGGACGACTGCTGCTTGTCCCATGCCACTGTTCCAGTTCTTGTACTAGGTACGACGGCTGCATGCCCCCTGTCACTGTTCCAGTTCTTGTACTAGGTACGACGGCTGCTTGCCCCCTGTCACTGTTCCAGTTCTAGTACTAGGGACGACGGCTGCTTGCCCCCTACCACTGTTCCAGTGCTTGTACTAGGTACGACGGCTGCTTGTCCCCTGCCACTGTTCCAGTTATTGTACTAGAGACGACGCCTGCTTGTCCCCTGTCACTGTTCCAGTTCTTGTACTAGGGACGAGGCATGCATGTCCCCTGTCACTGTTATAGTTCTAGTATTAGGTACGACGCCTGCTTGTCCCCAGTCACTGTTCCAGTTCTTGTACTAGGGACGACGGCTGTTTGTCCCATGCCACTGTTTCAGTGCTTGTACAAGGGACCACGGCTGCTTGCCCTATGCCACTGTTCCAGTTCTTGTACTAGGGACCACGGCTGCTTGCCCCCTGCCACTGTTCCAGTTCTTGTACTAGGTACGACGGCTGCTTGCCCCCTGTCACTGTTCCAGTTCTTGTACTAGGTACGACGCCTGCTTGTCCCATGCCACTGTTCCAGTGCCTGTACTAGGGACGACGGCTGCTTGGCCCCTGTCACTGTTCCAGTTCTTGTACTAGGTACGACGGCTGCTTGCCCCCCTGTCACTATTCCAGTTCTTGTACTAGGTACGACGGCTGCTTGCCCCCATGTCACTGTTCCAGTTCTTGTACTAGGTACGACGGCTGCTTGCCCCCTGTCACTGTTCCAGTTCTAGTACTAGGTACGACGGCTGCTTGCCCCCTGTCACTGTTCCAGTTCTTGTATTAGGTACGACGGCTGCTTGCCCCCCTGTCACTCTTCCAGTTCTAGTACTAGGTACGACGGCTGATTGTCCCCTGCCACTGTTCCAGTGCTTGTCCTAAGTACGACGGCTGGTTGGCCCCTGCCACTATTCCAGTTCTTGTACTAGGTACGACGGCTGCTTGGCCCCTGCCACTGTACCAGTTCTTGTACTAGGTACGACGGCTGCTTGCCCCCTGCCACTGTTCCAGTTCTTGTACTAGGTACGACGGCTGCTTACCCCCTGCCACTGTTCCAGTGCTTGTCCTAGGGACGATGGCTGCTTACCCCCTGCCACTGTTCCAGTTCTTGTACTAGGTACGACGGCTGCTTGCCCCCTGCCACTGTTCCAGTTATTGTACTAGCTACGACGGCTGCTTGTCCCCTGCCACTGTTCCAGTGCTTGTACTAGGGACGACGCCTGCTTGTCCCCTGCCACAGTTCCAGTTCTTGTACTAGGTACGACGCCTGCCTGCTCCTGTCACTGTTCCAGTTCTAGTACTAGGTACGACGGCTGCTTACCCTCTCACACTGTTTCAAGTCTTGTACTAGGTACGACGGCTGCTTGCCTCCTGTCACTGTTCCAGTTATTGTACTAGATACGACGCATACTTGTCCTCTGTCACTGTTCCAGTTATTGTACTAAGTACGACGTATACTTGTCCCCTGTCACTGTTCCAGTTCTTGTACTAGGGACGACGCCTGCTTGCCCCCTGCCACTGTTCCAGTGCTTGTACTAGGTACGACGGCTGCTTGTCCCCTGCCACTGTTCCAGTTATTGTACTACGGACGACGCCTGCTTGTCCCCTGTCACTGTTCCAGTTCTTGTACTAGGGACGACGCCTGCTTGTCCCCTGTCACTCTTCCAGTTCTAGTACTAGGTACGACGCCTGCTTGTCCCCTGTCACTGTTCCAGTTCTTGTTCTAGGGACGACGGCTGTTTGTCCCATGCCACTGTTTCAGTGCTTGTACTAGGGACCACGGCTGCTTGCCCTATGCCACTGTTCCAGTTATTGTACTAGGGACGACGGCTGTTTGTCCCATGCCACTGTTTCAGTTCTTGTACTAGGGATGACGGCTGCTTGCCCCCTGTCATTGTTCCAGTTCTTGTACTATGTACGACGTATACTTGTCACCTGTCACTGTTCCAGTTCTTGTACTAGGTACGACGCCTGCTTGTCCCATGCTACTGTTCCAGTGCTTGTACTAGGGACGACGGCTGCTTGCCCCCTGTCACTGTTCCAGTTCTTCTACTAGGGACGACGGCTGCTTGCCCCCTGTCACTGTTCCAGTTCTTGTACTAGGTACGATGGCTGCTTGCCCCCATGTCACTGTTCCAGTTATTGTACTAGGTACGACGGCTGCTTGGCCCCTGTCACAGTTCCAGTTCCTGTACTAGGTACGACTGCTGCTTGGCCCCTGCCACTGTTCCAGTTCTTGTACTAGGTACGACGGCTGCTTGCCCCCTGCCACTGTTCCAGTTATTGTACAAGGTACGACGGCTGCTTACCCCCTGCCACTGTTCCAGTGCTTGTCCTAGGGACGCCGGCTGCTTACCCCCTGCCACTGTTCCAGTGCTTGTACTAGGTACGACGGCTGCTTGTCCCCTGCCACTGTTCCAGTTATTGTACTAGAGACGACGCCTGCTTGTCCCCTGTCACTGTTCCAGTTCTTGTACTAGGGACGAGGCATGCATGTCCCCTGTCACTGTTATAGTTCTAGTATTAGGTACGACGCCTGCTTGTCCCCAGTCACTGTTCCAGTTCTTGTACTAGGGACGACGGCTGTTTGTCCCATGCCACTGTTTCAGTGCTTGTACAAGGGACCACGGCTGCTTGCCCTATGCCACTGTTCCAGTTCTTGTACTAGGGACCACGGCTGCTTGCCCCCTGCCACTGTTCCAGTTCTTGTACTAGGTACGACGGCTGCTTGCCCCCTGTCACTGTTCCAGTTTTTGTACTATGTACGACGTATACTTGTCACCTGTCACTGTTCCAGTTCTTGTACTAGGTACGACGCCTGCTTGTCCCATGCCACTGTTCCAGTGCCTGTACTAGGGACGACGGCTGCTTGGCCCCTGTCACTGTTCCAGTTCTTGTACTAGGTACGACGGCTGCTTGCCCCCCTGTCACTATTCCAGTTCTTGTACTAGGTACGACGGCTGCTTGCCCCCATGTCACTGTTCCAGTTCTTGTACTACGTACGACGGCTGCTTGGCCACTGTCACTGTTCCAGTTCTAGTACTAGGTACGACGGCTGCTTGCCCCCTGTCACTGTTCCAGTTCTTGTACTAGGTACGACGGCTGCTTGCCCCCCTGTCACTCTTCCAGTTCTTGTACTAGGTACGACGGCTGCTTGCCCCCATGTCACTATTCCAGTTCTTGTACTACGTACGACGGCTGCTTGGCCACTGTCACTGTTCCAGTTCTAGTACTAGGTACGACGGCTGCTTGGCCCCTGTCACTGTTCAAGTTCTTGTACTAGGTACGACGGCTGCTTGGCCCCTGTCACTGTTCCAGTTCTAGTACTAGGTACGACGGCTGATTGTCCCCTGCCACTGTTCCAGTGCTTGTCCTAAGTACGACGGCTGGTTGGCCCCTGCCACTATTCCAGTTCTTGTACTAGGTACGACGGCTGCTTGGCCCCTGCCACTGTACCAGTTCTTGTACTAGGTACGACGGCTGCTTGCCCCCTGCCACTGTTCCAGTTCTTGTACTAGGTACGACGGCTGCTTACCCCCTGCCACTGTTCCAGTGCTTGTCCTAGGGACGATGGCTGCTTACCCCCTGCCACTGTTCCAGTTCTTGTACTAGGTACGACGGCTGCTTGCCCCCTGCCACTGTTCCAGTTATTGTACTAGCTACGACGGCTGCTTGTCCCCTGCCACTGTTCCAGTGCTTGTACTAGGGACGACGCCTGCTTGTCCCCTGCCACAGTTCCAGTTCTTGTACTAGGTACGACGCCTGCCTGCTCCTGTCACTGTTCCAGTTCTAGTACTAGGTACGACGGCTGCTTACCCTCTCACACTGTTTCAAGTATTGTACTAGGTACGACGGCTGCTTGCCTCCTGTCACTGTTCCAGTTATTGTACTAGATACGACGCATACTTGTCCTCTGTCACTGTTCCAGTTATTGTACTAGGTACGACGTATACTTGTCCCCTGTCACTGTTCCAGTTCTTGTACTAGGGACGACGCCTGCTTGCCCCCTGCCACTGTTCCAGTGCTTGTACTAGGTACGACGGCTGCTTGTCCCCTGCCACTGTTCCAGTTATTGTACTACGGACGACGCCTGCTTGTCCCCTGTCACTGTTCCAGTTCTTGTACTAGGGACGACGCCTGCTTGTCCCCTGTCACTCTTCCAGTTCTAGTACTAGGTACGACGCCTGCTTGTCCCCTGTCACTGTTCCAGTTCTTGTTCTAGGGACGACGGCTGTTTGTCCCATGCCACTGTTTCAGTGCTTGTACTAGGGACCACGGCTGCTTGCCCTATGCCACTGTTCCAGTTATTGTACTAGGGACGACGGCTGTTTGTCCCATGCCACTGTTTCAGTTCTTGTACTAGGGACGACGGCTGCTTGCCCCCTGTCATTGTTCCAGTTCTTGTACTATGTACGACGTATACTTGTCACCTGTCACTGTTCCAGTTCTTGTACTAGGTACGACGCCTGCTTGTCCCATGCTACTGTTCCAGTGCTTGTACTAGGGACGACGGCTGCTTGCCCCCTGTCACTGTTCCAGTTCTTCTACTAGGGACGACGGCTGCTTGCCCCCTGTCACTGTTCCAGTTCTTGTACTAGGTACGATGGCTGCTTGCCCCCATGTCACTGTTCCAGTTATTGTACTAGGTACGACGGCTGCTTGGCCCCTGTCACAGTTCCAGTTCCTGTACTAGGTACGACTGCTGCTTGGCCCCTGCCACTGTTCCAGTTCTTGTACTAGGTACGACGGCTGCTTGCCCCCTGCCACTGTTCCAGTTATTGTACAAGGTACGACGGCTGCTTACCCCCTGCCACTGTTCCAGTGCTTGTCCTAGGGACGCCGGCTGCTTACCCCCTGCCACTGTTCCAGTTCTTGTACTAGGTACGACGGCTGCTTGGCCCCTGCCACTGTTCCAGTTCTTGTACTAGGTACGACGGCTGCTTACCCCCTGCCACTGTTCCAGTTCTTGTACTAGCTAAGACGGCTGCTTGTCCCCTGCCACTGTACCAGTTCTTGTACTAGGTACGACGGCTGCTTGCCCCCTGCCACTGTTCCAGTGCTTGTCCTAGGGACGACGGCTGCTTACCCCCTGCCACTGTTCCAGTTCTTGTACTAGGTACGACGGCTGCTTGCCCCCTGCCACTCTTCCAGTTCTTGTACTAGGTACGACGGCTGCTTACCCCCTGCCACTGTTCCAGGTCTTGTACTAGCTAAGACGGCTGCTTGTCCCCTGCCACTGTTCCAGTGCTTGTACTAGGGACGACGCCTGCTTGTCCCCTGCCACAGATCCAGTGCTTGTACTAGGGACGATGCCTGCATGTCCTCTGTCATTGTTCCAGTTCTAGTACTAGGTACGAAGCCTGCTTACCCCCTCTCACTGTTTCAGTTCTTGTACTAGGTACGACGCCTGCTTGACCTTGTCATTGTTCCAGTTCTAGTACTAGGTACGACGGCTGCTTACCCCCTCTCACTGTTTCAGTTCTTGTACTAGGTACGACGCATACTTGTCTCCTGTCATTGTTCCAGTGCTTGTACTAGGTACGACACCTGCTTGTCCCCTGTCACTGTTCCAGTTCTTGTACTAGGGACGACGCCTGCTTGTCCCCTGCCACTGTTCCAGTTATTGTACTAGGGACGACGCCTGCTTGCTCACTGTCACTGTTCCAATTCCTGTACTAGGTACGACGGCTGCTTGGCCCCTGCCACTGTTCCAGTTCTTGTACTAGGGACGACGGCTGCTTGCCCCCTGTCACTGTTCCAGTTCTTGTACTAGGTACGACGGCTGCTTGCCCCCATGTCACTGTTCCAGTTCTTGTACTAGGTACGACGGCTGCTTGTCCCCTGCCACTATTCCAGTGCTTGTACTAGGGACGACGCCTGCTTGTCCCCTGCCACAGATCCAGTGCTTGTACTAGGGACGATGCCTGCATGTCCTCTGTCATTGTTCCAGTTCTAGTACTAGGTACGAAGCCTGCTTACCCCCTCTCACTGTTCTAGTTCTAGTACTAGGTACGACGCCTGCTTACCCCCTCTCACTGTTCCAGTTCTTGTACTATGTACGACGTATACTTGTCACCTGTCACTGTTCCAGTTCTTGTACTAGGTACGACGCCTGCTTGTCCCATGCTACTGTTCCAGTGCTTGTACTAGGGACGACGGCTGCTTGCCCCCTGTCACTGTTCCAGTTCTTCTACTAGGGACGACGGCTGCTTGCCCCCTGTCACTGTTCCAGTTCTTGTACTAGGTACGATGGCTGCTTGCCCCCATGTCACTGTTCCAGTTATTGTACTAGGTACGACGGCTGCTTGGCCCCTGTCACAGTTCCAGTTCCTGTACTAGGTACGACGGCTGCTTGGCCCCTGCCACTGTTCCAGTTCTTGTACTAGGTACGACGGCTGCTTGCCCCCTGCCACTGTTCCAGTTATTGTACAAGGTACGACGGCTGCTTACGCCCTGCCACTGTTCCAGTGCTTGTCCTAGGGACGCCGGCTGCTTACTCCCTGCCACTGTTCCAGTTCTTGTACTAGGTACGACGGCTGCTTGGCCCCTGCCACTGTTCCAGTTCTTGTACTAGGTACGACGGCTGCTTACCCCCTGCCACTGTTCCAGTTCTTGTACTAGCTAAGACGGCTGCTTGTCCCCTGCCACTGTACCAGTTCTTGTACTAGGTACGACGGCTGCTTGCCCCCTGCCACTGTTCCAGTTATTGTACAAGGTACGACGGCTGCTTACCCCCTGCCACTGTTCCAGTGCTTGTCCTAGGGACGACGGCTGCTTACCCCCTGCCACTGTTCCAGTTCTTGTACTAGGTATGACGGCTGCTTGCCCCCTGCCACTCTTCCAGTTCTTGTACTAGGTACGACGGCTGCTTACCCCCTGCCACTGTTCCAGTTCTTGTACTAGCTAAGACGGCTGCTTGTCCCCTGCCACTGTTCCAGTGCTTGTACTAGGGACGACGCCTGCTTGTCCCCTGCCACAGATCCAGTGCTTGTACTAGGGACGATGCCTGCATGTCCTCTGTCATTGTTCCAGTTCTAGTACTAGGTACGAAGCCTGCTTACCCCCTCTCACTGTTCTAGTTCTAGTACTAGGTACGACGCCTGCTTACCCCCTCTCACTGTTTCAGTTCTTGTACTAGGTACGACGCCTGCTTGACCTTGTCATTGTTCCAGTTCTAGTACTAGGTACGACGGCTGCTTACCCCCTCTCACTGTTTCAGTTCTTGTACTAGGTACGACGCATACTTGTCTCCTGTCATTGTTCCAGTACTTGTACTAGGTACGACACCTGCTTGTCCCCTGTCACTGTTCCAGTTCTTGTACTAGGGACGACGCCTGCTTGTCCCCTGCCACTGTTCCAGTTATTGTACTAGGGACGACGCCTGCTTGCTCCCTGTCACTGTTCCAATTCCTGTACTAGGTACGACGGCTGCTTGGCCCCTGCCACTGTTCCAGTTCTTGTACTAGGGACGACGGCTGCTTGCCCCCTGTCACTGTTCCAGTTCTTGTACTAGGTACGACGGCTGCTTGCCCCCATGTCACTGTTCCAGTTCTTGTACTAGGTACGACGGCTGCTTGTCACAGTTCCAGTTCCTGTACTAGGTACACGGCTGCTTGGCCCCTGTCACTGATCCAGTTCTTGTACTGGGTACAACGGCTGCTTGCTCCATGCCACTGTTCAAGTTCTTGTACTAGGGACGACGGCTGCCTGTCCACTGCCACTGTTCAAGTTATTGTACTAGGTACGACGGCTGCCTGTCTCATGCCACTGTTCCAGTTCTTGTACTAGGTACGACGGCTGCATGTCCCATGTCACTGTTCCAATGCTTGTACTAGGTACGACGGCTGCTTGCCCCCTGTCACTGTTCCAGTTCTTGTACTAGGTACGACGGCTGCCTGTCCCCTGCCAATGTTCCAGTTCTTGTACTAGGCACGACGGCTGCCTGCCCCATGTCACTGTTCCATTGCTTGTATTAGGTACGACGGCTGCTTGCCCCATGCCACTGTTCCAGTGCTTGTACTAGGTACGACGTCTGCCTGCCCCCTGTCACTGTTCCAGTGCTTGTACTAGGTACGACGGATGCTTACCCCCGTCACTGTTCCAGTTCTTGTATCAGGTACGACTGATGCTTGCCCCCTGCCACTGTTCCAGTGCTTGTACTAGTTACGACGGCTGCTTACCCCCGTCACTGTTCCAGTTCTTGTACCAGGTACGACTGCTGCGTGCCCCATGCCACTGTTCCAGTGCTTGTACTAGTTACGACGGCTGCTTACCCCCGTCACTGTTTCAGTTATTGTACCAGGTACGACTGCTGCTTGCCCCCTGTCACTGTTCCAGTGCTTGTACTAGTTACGACGGCTGATTACCCCCTGTCATTGTTCCAGTGCTTGTACTAGTTACGACGGCTGCTTACCCCCTGCCACTGTTCCAGTTCTTGTACTAGAGACGACGGCTGCTTACCCCCTGCCACTGTTCCAGTTCTTGTACTAGAGACGACGGCTGCTTGCCCCCTGCCATTGTTCCAGTTAGTGTACTAGGTACGACGTCTGCTTGTCCCATGCCACTGTTCCAGTGCTTGTACTAGGTACGACGTCTGCCTGCCCCCTGTCACTGTTCCAGTGCTTGTACTAGGTACGACGGATGCTTACCCCCGTCACTGTTCCAGTTCTTGTATCAGGTACGACTGCTGCTTGCCCCCTGCCACTGTTCCAGTTCTTGTACTAGGTACGACGGCTGCTTGCCCTCTGTCACTGTTCCAGTTCTAGTACTAGGGACGACGGCTGCTTGTCCCCTGCCACTGTTCCAGTTATTGTACTAGGGACGACGCCTGCTTGTCCCCTGTCACTGATCCAGTTCTTGTACTAGGGACGACGCCTACTTGTCCCCTGTCACTGTTCCAGTTCTTGTACTGGGTACGACGGCTGCTTGCTCCATGCCACTGTTCCAGTTCTTGTATCAGGTACGACTGCTGCTTTCCCCCTGCCACTGTTCCAGTGCTTGTACTAGTTACGACGGCTGCTTACCCCCGTCACTGTTCCAGTTCTTGTACCAGGTACGACTGCTGCTTGCCCCATGCCACTGTTCCAGTGCTTGTACTAGTTATGACGGCTGATTACCCCCTGTCATTGTTCCAGTTCTTGTACTAGGGACGACGGCTGCTTGCCCCCTGCCACTGTTCCAGTTCTTGTACTAGGTACGACGTCTGCTTGTCCCATGCCACTGTTCCAGTGCTTGTACTAGTTACGACGGCTGCTTACCCCCTGCCACTGTTCCAGTTATTGTACTAGAGACGACGGCTGCTTGCCCCCTGCCATTGTTCCAGTTCTTGTACTAGGTACGACGTCTGCTTGTCCCCTGCCACTGTTCCAGTGCTTGTACTAGGGACAACGGCTGCTTGTCCCCTGTCATTGTTCCAGTTCTTGTCCTAGGGACGACGGCTGCTTGCCCCCTGCCATTGTTCCTGTTCTAGTACTAGATACGACGGCTGCTTGCCCCATGCCAATGTTCCAGTTCTTGTCCTAGGGACGACGGCTGCTTGCCCCCTGCCACTGTTCCTGTTGTAGTACTAGATACGACGGCTGCTTGCCCCATGCCAATGTTCCAGTTCTTGTACTAGGGACGACGGTTGCTTGTCCCCTGTCATTGATCCAGTTCTTGTCCTAGGGACGACGGCTGCTTGTCCCCTGTCATTGTTCCAGTTCTTGTCCTAGGGACGACGGCCGCTTACCCCCTGCCACTGTTCCAGTTCTTGTACTAGGTACGACGGCTGCTTGCCCCCTGTCACTGTTCCAGTTCTTGTACTAGGTACGACGACTGCTTGCCCCCTGTCACTGTTCCAGTTCTTGTACTAGGTACGACTGCTGCTTGCCCCCTGTCAGTGTTCCAGTTATTGTACTAGGTATGACGGTTGCTTGCCCCCTGTCACTGTTCCAGTTCTTGTACTAGGTACGACGGCTGCTTGCTCCCTGTCACTGTTCCAGTTCTTGTACTAGGTACGACGGCTGCTTGGCCCCTGTCACTGTTCCAGTGCTTGTACTAGGTACGACGGCTGCTTGCCCCCTGTCACTGTTCCAGTTATTGTACTAGGTACGACGGCTGCTTGGCCCCTGTCACTGTTCCAATTATTGTACTAGGTACGACGGCTGCTTGCCCCCTGTCTCTGTTCCAGTTCTTGTACTAGGTACGACGGTTGCTTGCCCCCTGTCACTGTTCCAGTTCTTGTACTAGGTACGACGGCTGCTTGCCCCCTGTCACTGTTCCAGTTCTTGTACTAGGGATGACGGCTGCTTGTCCCTGTCACTGTTCCAGTTCTTGTACTAGGTACGACAGCTGCTTGCCCCTGTCACTGTTCCATTTGTTGTACTAGGTACGACGGATGCTTGCCCCCTGTTACTGTTCCAGTTCTTGTACTAGGTACGACGGCTGCTTGCCCCCTGTTACTGTTCCAGTTCTTGTACTAGGTACGACGGCTGCTTGCCCCCTGTTACTGTTCCAGTTCTTGTACTAGGTACGACGGCTGCTTGCCCCCTGTCACTGTTCGAGTTATTGTACTAGGGACGGCCCCCCAGCTGGGCAGGGGTTAGAATATCCCAGCTGTCGCACTACAGAGGGGTACAACCCCCCCACATGTGCCTGCCTGTTTGCCGTGGGCGGAGACCTGTGTCGCCTGATGAGAGGATCCTGGTGGTTGAGTAGAATCAGTGTTGGCAAATAATACCCTTATTCCACAACACACCACTTCGGCCTTAAGTTGGGTTAAACGGGAGGTCAGGAAAGCCCGTCCTTGATCAATCGGCTGGTCATGCCGAGCCCTAGGGCATCGTTAATATTAAACACATATTTTCAAAATTTGTCTTGAAAACAAATATTGATTCTCTAAATATTTATACTCTTCCATTGTCTTCTTTTTGATGCCCTAGAAGGCGGTGGCTCATGGGCTAATCGGGTAAAAGTTTGATGTTTGACTAAACTTGGTAGGACCTTCTGTGGGAATACACTTGTCCGGTCTAGTCCTTTCATTCTGAGTATATCATTGATGTATCCCTGTCATGATCTGTGATGGATTTCCCCAGATCATGTCCCCTTGTTGGGCTCTGAGACGGGTGGGGAGCATTGACGATGAACTATATATTACTATTATGAGTTCCACCCAAAAAAAAGCCAAGCGTGCACTAAGTGAATCTGATGATGATTCTGTTGAACAACAGAGAGTGAACTTCCTTCGCTTCATTCTCATTGAGGCTGTAGACAGTTCAAAACCTATCACAAAAATTTCCCCTTTCGTCATTGAAAAGCAAATGAAATCTATCCTAGGTACACATAAATCTGTTAAAAGTCTTCGAAATGGAAGTCTTTTGGTTGAAATTACTTCAAAAGCTCAATCTCAGAATTTATTATTAATGAAGGTCTTTGGACATTCTGTGAAGGTCAGTCGCCACAAATCTTTGAACTCATCCAAAGGTGTCATCAGGTGCAGGGAATTATCTTCCTGCTCTTTGGATGAGATCAAAGAAGGTTTGTCAAGTCAAGGGATCATTGACGTGAAGAGAATATCGATAAAACGTAACAACGAAATAAAAACCACAAACACATATATAATTACATGTGACACACCAGTCATCCCGTCACGTATCAAAGTCGGCTACCAGATTGTCACTGTCGACATATATGTACCTAGCCCTCTTAGATGCTTTAAATGCCAGAGGTATGGTCATCATGAGGATAGGTGTCGGAACGAGTCTGTATGCTCCAAGTGTGCTGAGACTGCTCCACAACATCAAGAGAACAACTGCCCCAACACAAATAAATGCGCCAATTGTGGCGCTGATCATATATCCAATTCTAAAGACAGTGACTCCTGGAAAAAAGAAAAAGAAATTGTTAAGATCAAATATTCGGAAAACATTTAATTCCAGGATGCAAGAAAGATTTATGAATCTCGGTACAAATCCGAAAATCAACCAAGCTATGCAAGTGTTGCTAAAACAGCTTCTGTTGAATGCAAAACTTGCAAAAACTTGTTGACCAAACTTTGCCAAATCTTTCCAGACAAAAACAGAAATAATGCAGTTATTCCCTAGTTCCGACAGTTCTTCTAATCTTGACCAGCTTACAAATCAAAATACACCACAAACACCTAAACCTACAGCAGACAAACAAAAACAAGCAAAAACAAACATACACAATAATCCAACAACAAAAAACACTCGAAACAACAATACACAAGAACAACACATTCAACCAAAAACAACATCAACTTTATCAAAACCAAAACCTACTAAAGAATCTACAGCTCAACAAACATCAAAAAAGCAATCTGCTGTCACATCCAGACAGCAGAAAAATAAACCTATACAATCAGATAAACACAGTGTCCAGTCCAGTGTCTACAAGCAATATATACTCGGATTTGGACACGGACGATGACAATCTAGATGGCGAGGCATCAGACTCGGACAAGTCCGAGTCTATGATCTGGCACGATGGCAAGGATGATTGGAGCAAGAACCTCCAGTCGTGGCAGGATGCCACTTAATATATTTTTAACTTTATATTTTATCTATGAATAATAATTATGTAAATGTCGGTATAGTATTTTTAATAATTAATCTCTCAATAATGGCCAATGGAATTATCCAGTGGAATTGTCGAGGTTTAAAATCTAATTTTGCAGAGCTTTCTCTTTTAGTACAAGAACATAAACCTGCTGCGTTATGCCTTCAAGAAACATTTTTGAAACAAAATGATACAATTTCTATAAAACATCACACCATTTTCAATAAAATATACAGTGAAGGTGATAAAGCCCAGGGTGGGGTATCTATCATCGTCAATAATAGTGTTCCACATAAGGAATTACTGTTAAATACAAACTTACAAGCTGTTGCTGTAAGACTGTCATTACATAGCACTATCACACTGTGTTCACTATATCTTCCTCCAAATAAACCAATTGAAGAACATAGGCTGAATGATCTTATAATACAATTACCCACTCCATATATTCTAATAGGTGATTTCAATGCACATAACATCATCTGGGGTTGTAATAATACAAATCAAAGAGGTCTCCAGATAAAGAATTTCATCTCTGATAATTCTCTTTCTTACATGAACGATCCATCTTCCAAAACATATTTACACCCAGGAACAGGATCCTATTCTGCAATAGATCTTACACTATGTAGCCCAGTCATACTTCCAGATTTCTCATGGAAAGTCGATGATGATCTCCACGGAAGCGACCACGTCCCCATCCTCATATCTGAAAATCAGCCAACAGCTTATAGTCAACCCAGAAGATGGAAACTTTCTAAAGCAAATTGGACTAAATTCCAACAACTTTGTGAACAAACAATTTCATATGAAACATTCAAGGATTGTCGTGATCAAACACAGCTATTCACTACATTACTAATAAAAGCAGCAGAACAATCCATACCTCAGACTTCACCTAATCCAAAGAGACCATATAAACCCTGGTATGATGATGAGTGTAAGAATGCCATCCAAAATAGGAAATCGGCCATAAGAAAATTCAATTTGAGACCCACCACAGAAAATTTAAACAACATTCGCATATATAGAGCAAAAGCACGACGTACAATACAAAGCAGCAAACGCAAATGTTGGAAACAATACATCTCCAGACTAAATAACAGAACAACAACTAAGAAAACCTGGGACATGATAAGAAAAATTAATGGCAAAGGTACTTCACCTATTAACCACCTCACTGCAAACAACAAACAAATCACCACACCTCTGGAAATTTCAAACACCTTAGCAGAAACATTTGCACAAAAATTATCAGCAAATAATTATTCACAAAAATTTCAGAAATTCAAAGACACTAAAGAAAAGAAAAAACTAATCTTCAATTCAAAGAACAAAGAACATTACAACAAACTATTTAATCTTAACGAACTCAAGTCTGCTTTGTCAAAAGCACATGATACATCCCCAGGTCCAGATATAATCCACTATCAATTCTTAAAACATCTACCTAGCTCCTCCCTCTTTATCTTATTGGACATGTTTAATTCTATATGGCAAACTGGTGAGTTTCCTACATCTTGGAGGGAGGCTTTAGTCATCCCAATACCAAAACCAGATAAGGATAAAAAGGATCCAAACAACTATAGACCCATAGCGTTAACAAGTTGTATATGTAAACATATAGAAAGAATGGTAAACAACCGGGCTTGTATGGTTTCTCGAATCAAATCATTTAATTCATTAATGTCCAGAGTGGCTTTCGTCAGCAGCGAAGCACACTGGATCATCTAGTTCGTTTCGAAACATTTATAAGAGGGCTTTGTCAATAAACAACATGTTGCTTCAGTATTTTTCGACCTTGAGAGTGCTTATGACACAACCTGGAAATATGGCATTTTAAAAGATCTTCACGACTTTGACCTCAGAGGACGCCTTCCATTATTTATTTCTGCATTTTTAAATGAAAGACTTTTTCGTGTTCGTGTTTGTAATAACCTATCAGATGCTCGGGAACAGCAGATGGGTGTACCACAGGGTTGTATTTTGTCCGTTACATTGTTTAGTATTAAGATAAACAATATTGTTAAATCAATAAATCCAGGGGTTGAGTGCTCCCTTTATGTAGATGATTTTGTTATTTGCTTCAGGTCTAGTAATATGAACATAATAGAACGCCAACTCCAGCAATGTCTGAATAAACTTCAGACTTGGTCGGATGAATATGGTTTTTAATTTTCTAAATCAAAAACTAAATGTATGCATTTTTGTAATCTACGTGGACTTCATCCAGACCCAGAAATGTACCTGGATGGCTCACGTGTAGAAGTAGTCTCAGAATACAAATTTTTAGGTGTTATCTTTGATAAAAAACTCTCATTCATTCCTCATATCAATAATTTAAAAAAGAAATGTCAAAAAGCTCTAAATATTTTAAAGGTTGTGGCACATTCCGATTGGGGAGCTGATAGAAAGGTACTTCTACGGCTCTATCGGTCATTGGTTCGCTCTAAGCTGGATTATGGTTCGATAGTTTACGGATCTGCACGAAAATCGTACCTGAAAATACTTGATCCTATGCATAATCAAGGTCTACGATTAGTCCTTGGAGCTTTCAGAACTTCCCCTGTTAAAAGTCTTTATGCTGAAGCAAATGAACCCTCTGTATGCTAAACGACAGAAGCTAGCTCTTCAATACCTACTGAAACTCAAGTCAAATCCTCTAAACCCAGCTCACAAAGTGGTCTTTCAACCCCAATTTAAAGTGCAGTTTCAAAGAAAACCGAGAGATATTGCCCCACTAGGTATACGCATGGAACAATGTCTAGATGACCTACATATTGACATGAAATCTATTGCACAGTATAACATTCCAGATTCTCCTCCTTGGACCCTTAAAACTGCCGAGTTTCGCTTTGATCTCACTTCTGATAAAAAGTCTATTACAGACAGGAGCCAGTTTCAAGCAAAATATCATGAAATCAGGGAATTTTATTCTGACTTAAAAGCCATATACACAGATGGTTCAAAAGCTGGTGACACTGTTGCGTCAGCAGCAATCTTTGGGAATAAAAATCGAAAATGTAGACTTCCAAACAAGTCCTCAATTTTCTCTGCCGAACTGAAGGCCATAGATCTCGCTCAAGATCTTGCAGTGGAATCACACTATGTTCAATATATCATTTTCGCTGATTCCTTGTCTGTTTTACAGGCTTTGTATTATGAAAAGTTTGAAAATCCTATTGTTTGTACTTTGCTTGAAAGGATTTCTTCCCTTTCAGAAACAAATACATTTGTGTTCTGCTGGCTTCCGAGTCATATGGGTATAAAAGGTAATGAAATGGCTGACCAGAAAGCAAAGCTGGCTTTGTCATTACCAATTTCTAGGATTAAAGTGGGTTATACCGATTTTTAAGTCTACAATTCTTACCTTAATTCAATCCTCTTGGCAGGCCCAATGGGATGGTGAAATTTTTAACAAACTTCATTCGATCAAACCAACACTTGGCGAATGGTGCCCAATTTACAGGCCTATTCGTCGAGAAGAAGTCATTCTTGCCCGTCTCAGGATTGGTCATTCTCGAATATCACATTCATGCCTGTTGTCACGAGATGATGCACCAGAATGTATCCCATGCAATACTCTATACACGGTGGAGCATATCTTATACACTGTGTTGACCTTCAACCAATCCGGTTGCAGTACTACAATGTGGACAACATTAAAACACTTTTCGACTCTATCAGCAGAGTAGAGTCCATCATATCATTTATCAAGGCAATAGGAATTTATAATAAGCTGTGATATCAATTGTTAATCATGCCTTTGTAGTAATCATTCATTCATATATTACCTGTAATTAATCTTACGTCTTTATAACTTCTTAGTATTAATGTTTACGTAATGCATATACTTATATAGAATTTTATTTCATACACTCGACAATAAACCTAACTTTAATGCGCACTACATGACCTTAGATGTCGATGCGCCGTAAAACACGTTCTAGTACTAGGTACGACGCCTGCTTGTTCCCTGTCACTGTTCCAGTTGTTGTACTAGGTACGACGGCTGCTTGTCCCCTGTCACTGTTCCAGTTGTTGTACTAGGTACGATGGCTGCTTGTCCCCTGTCACTGTTCCAGTTGTTGTACTAGGTACGACGGCTTCTCGCCTCCTGTCACTGTTCCAGTTGTTGTACTAGGTACGACGGCTGCTTGTCCCCTGTCACTGTTCCAGTTGTTGTACTAGGTACGACGGCTGCTTGTCCCCTGTCACTGTTCCAGTTGTTGTACTAGGTACGACGGCTTCTTGCCTCCTGTCACTGTTCCAGTTCTTGTACTAGGTACGACGGCTGCTTGCCCCCTGTCATTGTTCCAGTTGTTGTACTAGTTACGACGGCTGCTTGCCCCCTGTCACTGTTCTAGTACTAGGTACGACGGCTGCTTGTCCCCTGTCACTGTTCCAGTTCTTGTACTAGGTACGACGGCTGCTTGTACTCTGTCACTGTTACAGTTCTAGTACTAGGTACGACGCCTGCTGCCCACTGTCACTCTGTTCCAGTTCTAGTACTAGGGACGACGCCTGCTTGTCCCCTGCCACTGTTCCAGTGCTTGTACTAGGTACGACGCCTGCTTGTCCCCTGCCACTGTTCCAGTACTAGTACTATGTACGACGGCGGCTTGCCACTGTCACTGTTCCAGTTCTTGTACTAGGTACGAAGGCTGCTTGCCCCCTGTCACTGTTCCAGTTCTTGTACTAGGTACGAAGGCTGCTTGCCCCCTGTCACGGTTCCAGTTCTTGTACTAGGTACGACGCCTGCTTGTTCCCTGTCACTGTTCCAGTTGTTGTACTAGGTACGACGGCTGCTTGTCCCCTGTCACTGTTCCAGTTGTTGTACTAGGTACGATGGCTGCTTGTCCCCTGTCACTGTTCCAGTTGTTGTACTAGGTACGACGGCTTCTCGCCTCCTGTCACTGTTCCAGTTGTTGTACTAGGTACGACGGCTGCTTGTCCCCTGTCACTGTTCCAGTTCTTGTACTAGGTACGACGGCTGCTTGTCCCCTGTCACTGTTCCAGTTGTTGTACTAGGTACGACGGCTTCTTGCCTCCTGTCACTGTTCCAGTTCTTGTACTAGGTATGACGGCTACTTGCCCCCTGTCATTGTTCCAGTTTTTGTACTAGTTACGACGGCTGCTTGCCCCCTGTCACTGTTCCAGTTCTAGTACTAGGTACGACGGCTGCTTGTCCCCTGTCACTGTTCCAGTTCTTGTACTAGGTACGACGGCTGCTTGTACTCTGTCACTGTTACAGTTCTAGTACTAGGTACGACGCCTGCTGCCCACTGTCACTCTGTTCCAGTTCTAGTACTAGGGACGACGCCTGCTTGTCCCCTGCCACTGTTCCAGTGCTTGTACTAGGTACGACGCCTGCTTGTCCCCTGCCACTGTTCCAGTACTATGTACGACGGCGGCTTGCCACTGTCACTGTTCCAGTTCTTGTACTAGGTACGAAGGCTGCTTGCCCCCTGTCACTGTTCCAGTTCTTGTACTAGGTACGACGGCTACTTGCCCCTGCCACTGTTGCAGTTCTTGTACTAGGTACGACGGCTACTTGCCCCTGCCACTGTTCCAGTTATTGTACTAGGTACGACACCTGCTGCCTACTGTTCCAGTTCTTGTACAAGGGACGACGCCTACTTGTCCCCTGCCACTGTTCCAGTACTAGGTACGACGGCTGCTTGTCCCCTGTCACTGTTCCAGGTCTTGTACTAGGTACGACGCCTGCTGCCTACTGTCACTGTTCCAGTTCTTGTACTAGGGACGACGCCTGCTTGTCCCCTGCCACTGTTCCAGTGCTTGTACTAGGGACGACGGCTGCTTGCCCCATGCCACTGTTCCAGTACTAGTACTAGCTACGACGGCTGCTTGCCTCCTGTCATTGTTCCAGTTCTTGTACTAGGGACGACGCCTGCTTGTCCCCTGCCACTGTTCCAGTGCTTGTACTAGGGACGACGGCTGCTTGCCCCATGCCACTGTTCCAGTTCTTGTACTAGGTACGACGTCTGCTTGTCATCTGCCACTGTACCAGTGTTGTACTAGGTACGACGCCTGCTTGTCCCCTGTCACTGTTCCAGTTCTTGTACTAGGTACGACGGCTGCTTGTCCCCTGTCACTGTTCCAGTTCTAGTACTAGGTACGACGGCTGCTTGCCCCCTGTCACTGTTCCAGTTCTTGTACTAGGTACGACGGCTGCTTGTCCCCTGTCACTGTTCCAGTTCTAGTACTAGGTACGACGGCTGCTTGCCCCCTGTCACTGTTCCAGTTCTTGTACTAGGTACGACGGCTACTTGCCCCTGCACGTTCCAGTCTTGTACTAGGTACGACGCCTGCTGCCACTGTCACTGTTCCAGTTCTTGTACTAGGGACGACGCCTGCTTGTCCTCTGTCACTGTTCCAGTTCTAGTACTAGGTACGACGGCTGCTTGCCCCCTGTCACTGTTCCAGTTCTTGTACTAGTACGAAGGCTGCTTGCCCCTGCCACGTTCCATTCTTGTACTAGGTACGACGGCTGATTGTCCCATGTCACTGTTCCAGTTCTTGTACTGGGTACGAAGCATACTTGTCCCCTGCCACTGTTCCAGTTCTTGTACTAGGTATGACGGCTGATTGTCCCCTGTCACTGTTCCAGTTCTTGTACTAGGTACGACGGCTGCTTGCCCCATGCCACTGTTCCAGTTCTTGTACTAGGTATGACGGCTGATTGTCCCCTGTCACTGTTCCAGTTCTTGTACTGGGTACGACGCATACTTGTCCCTTGCCACTGTTCCAGTTCTTGTACTAGGTACGACGGCTGATTGTCCCCTGTCACTGTTCCAGTTCTTGTACTAAGTACGACGGCTGATTGTCCCATGTCACTGTTCCAGTTCTTGTACTGGGTACGACGCATACTTGTCCCCTGACACTGTTCCAGTTCTTGTACTGGGTACGACGCATACTTGTCCCCTGACACTGTTCCAGTTATTGTACTGGGTACGACGCATACTTGTCCCCTGACACTGTTCCAGTTCTTGTACTGGGTACAACGCATACTTGTCCCCTGACACTGTTCCAGTTCTTGTACTAGGTACGACGGCTGCTTGCCCCCTGTCACTGTTCCAGTTCTAGTACTAGGTACGACGGCTGCTTGTCCCCTGTCACTGTTCCAGTTCTTGTACTAGGTACGACGGCTGCTTGTACTCTGTCACTGTTACAGTTCTAGTACTAGGTACGACGCCTGCTGCCCACTGTCACTCTGTTCCAGTTCTAGTACTAGGGACGACGCCTGCTTGTCCCCTGCCACTGTTCCAGTGCTTGTACTAGGTACGACGCCTGCTTGTCCCCTGCCACTGTTCCAGTACTATGTACGACGGCGGCTTGCCACTGTCACTGTTCCAGTTCTTGTACTAGGTACGAAGGCTGCTTGCCCCCTGTCACTGTTCCAGTTCTTGTACTAGGTACGACGGCTACTTGCCCCTGCCACTGTTGCAGTTCTTGTACTAGGTACGACGGCTACTTGCCCCTGCCACTGTTCCAGTTATTGTACTAGGTACGACACCTGCTGCCTACTGTTCCAGTTCTTGTACAAGGGACGACGCCTACTTGTCCCCTGCCACTGTTCCAGTACTAGGTACGACGGCTGCTTGTCCCCTGTCACTGTTCCAGGTCTTGTACTAGGTACGACGCCTGCTGCCTACTGTCACTGTTCCAGTTCTTGTACTAGGGACGACGCCTGCTTGTCCCCTGCCACTGTTCCAGTGCTTGTACTAGGGACGACGGCTGCTTGCCCCATGCCACTGTTCCAGTACTAGTACTAGCTACGACGGCTGCTTGCCTCCTGTCATTGTTCCAGTTCTTGTACTAGGGACGACGCCTGCTTGTCCCCTGCCACTGTTCCAGTGCTTGTACTAGGGACGACGGCTGCTTGCCCCATGCCACTGTTCCAGTTCTTGTACTAGGTACGACGTCTGCTTGTCATCTGCCACTGTACCAGTGCTTGTACTAGGTACGACGCCTGCTTGTCCCCTGTCACTGTTCCAGTTCTTGTACTAGGTACGACGGCTGCTTGTCCCCTGTCACTGTTCCAGTTCTAGTACTAGGTACGACGGCTGCTTGCCCCCTGTCACTGTTCCAGTTCTTGTACTAGGTACGACGGCTGCTTGTCCCCTGTCACTGTTCCAGTTCTAGTACTAGGTACGACGGCTGCTTGCCCCCTGTCACTGTTCCAGTTCTTGTACTAGGTACGACGGCTACTTGCCCCTGCCACTGTTCCAGTTCTTGTACTAGGTACGACGCCTGCTGCCTACTGTCACTGTTCCAGTTCTTGTACTAGGGACGACGCCTGCTTGTCCTCTGTCACTGTTCCAGTTCTAGTACTAGGTACGACGGCTGCTTGCCCCCTGTCACTGTTCCAGTTCTTGTACTAGGTACGAAGGCTGCTTGCCCCTGCCACTGTTCCATTTCTTGTACTAGGTACGACGGCTGATTGTCCCATGTCACTGTTCCAGTTCTTGTACTGGGTACGAAGCATACTTGTCCCCTGCCACTGTTCCAGTTCTTGTACTAGGTATGACGGCTGATTGTCCCCTGTCACTGTTCCAGTTCTTGTACTAGGTACGACGGCTGCTTGCCCCATGCCACTGTTCCAGTTCTTGTACTAGGTATGACGGCTGATTGTCCCCTGTCACTGTTCCAGTTCTTGTACTGGGTACGACGCATACTTGTCCCTTGCCACTGTTCCAGTTCTTGTACTAGGTACGACGGCTGATTGTCCCCTGTCACTGTTCCAGTTCTTGTACTAAGTACGACGGCTGATTGTCCCATGTCACTGTTCCAGTTCTTGTACTGGGTACGACGCATACTTGTCCCCTGACACTGTTCCAGTTCTTGTACTGGGTACGACGCATACTTGTCCCCTGACACTGTTCCAGTTATTGTACTGGGTACGACGCATACTTGTCCCCTGACACTGTTCCAGTTCTTGTACTGGGTACAACGCATACTTGTCCCCTGACACTGTTCCAGTTCTTGTACTGGGTACGACGCATACTTGTCCCCTGACACTGTTCCAAGTCTTGTACTGGTTACGACGCATACTTGTCCCCTGACACTGTATCTGCTCAACTTACTATGTACTGGAGATCATTTCTTAAAACATAAGCGCACATGTTTAGTATAATATCTATTGTGCATTAAACGGATCTCTTCCTCCGGAGTTAATGTCCAAGGTTAGACGAAACAATTACACACAAGTCTTGATTTGCGCACGTGCTTCCACTTGCACCCTGGGAAACTAGTGAATGCAAATTTACTTAGCAACCTTCATAGCAATGTACACTTGTCTGTCTGACACTCCTCTCTATCGTCATATATCGGTTTCCACCCAGAAAACAGATAATGTTATTACAAGTATCACCACAACATTACGCCATGTCGTGCGTTTCATCCAGACTTTGGCAGTAATTCACACCAATCACAGGTTTATATGTTTATAACATGGATTGTTGGAGGCACGATTAATGTACAGCTATATATAGTGTATAGCTACAGCTATATCCTTATACGTCGACAGTCCATGTCTATTAAGATCACTTGTATTAAGAGACGCGTATTAAAAGATCACTTTTCACGTTCCAATATGTGTTGTTAAAAGAACAAATTATTCTGTATTAAGAGACCATTCTGCTTAGAGACCGCATTTTGGTGGTCTCTTAATACAGGTTTGACTGTAGTTTCATGTATGACCATTTAGATCTAGGATGGGAGTTTCTAAGAAATATGTGTCAAGTGTTATGACTCCAAAAATCACACGGAACAATGAATTTCGTTGTGTCAATCGTGCCGGTTAGTTAGCCCCAATGAATAATAGATACTTCGTGTTGCTTAATATGCTTAGCCAAAACAAACCTGGATAACGAATGTATCTGAAGTTATTAAATTGCAACGACCTTTAGTGCCCCATTCTTGATTTGTTTTGTTAATATTTTCCTGTGCGAACAGATACTTATCATACGTGTAAAATGCAATTGGTAAATGAGCTACACTTATTGAAGGCTTCCGCGGCCTTTCACATTGCTGAACAGATGTTACGTGTGACTATGCGTGTTCCATATGTTTCAAATTTACACTGGAAGTCAATACAGTTCGGTATTATCTTAGCATTACACCATGCAATCATGCAAATACACATTCTCATATTAAATACGCATTTATTTATATATTGTAATCGACATTGGATACTCAATGACTTGTATGTGACAACCTAATATCAAACAGCAATGTGTGAGAACTGTAACATTGTACATATAACTGTTAACAAGTTGACGTGTATGTAATAAAGCACCACAATACTGCGTAGTACTGTTCAACAGTTAGTAAGTCCTACAATACTGCGTAGTACTGTTGTACAGTTAGTAAGTCCTACAATACTGCGTAGTACTGTTCAACAGTTAGTAAGTCCTACAATACTGCGTAGTACTGTTGTACAGTTAGTAAGTCCTACAATACTGCGTAGTACTGTTGTACAGTTAGTAAGTCCTATAATACTGCGTAGTACTGTTCAACAGTTAGTAAGTCCTACAATACTGCGTAGTACTGTTCAACAGTTAGTAAGTCCTACAATACTGCGTAGTACTGTTCAACAGTTAGTAAGTCCTACAATACTGCGTAGTACTGTTCAACAGTTAGTAAGTCCTACAATACTGCGTAGTACTGTTCAACAGTTAGTAAGTTCTATAATACTGCGTAGTACTGTTCAACAGTTAGTAAGTCCTACAATACTGCGTAGTACTGTTCAACAGTTAGTAAGTCCTACAATACTGCGTAGTACTGTTCAACAGTTAGTAAGTCCTACAATACTGCGTAGTACTGTTCAACAGTTAGTAAGTCCTACAATACTGCGTAGTACTGTTCAACAGTTAGTAAGTCCTATAATACTGTGTAGTACTGTTCAACAGTTAGTAAGTCCTATAATACTGTGTAGTACTGTTGAACAGTTAGTAAGTCCTACAATACTGGGTAGTACTGTTGAACAGTTAGTACGTCCTACAATACTGCGTAGTACTGTTCAACAGTTAGTAAGTCCTATAATACTGTGTAGTACTGTTGACCAGTTAGTAAGTCCTACAATACTGCGTAGTACTGTTGAACAGTTAGTAAATCCTACAATACTGCGTAGTACTGTTGTACAGTTAGTACGTCCTACAATACTGCGTAGTACTGTTGTACAGTTAGTATGTCCTACAATACTGCGTAGTACTGTTGAACAGTTAGTAAGTCCTACAATACTGAGTTGTACTGTTGAAAAGTTAGTAAGTCCTACAATACTGCGTAGTACTGTTGAAGAGTTAGTAAGTCCTACAATACTGCGTAGTACTGTTGAAGAGTTAGTAAGTCCTACAATACTGCGTAATACTATTGAACAGTTAGTAAGTCGTACAATACTGCGTAGTACTGTTGAACAATTAGTAAGCCTACAATACTGCGTAGTACTGTTGTATAGTTAGCAAGTCCTACAATACTGCGTAGTACTGTTGTACAGTTAGTAAGTCCTACAATACTGCGCAGTTCTGTTGTATAGTTAGCAAGTCCTACAATACTGCGTAGTACTGTTGTACAGTTAGTAAGTCCTACAATACTGCGTAGTACTGTTGTACACTTAGTAAGTCCTACAATACTGCGCAGTTCTGTTGTATAGTTAGCAAGTCCTACAATACTGCGTAGTACTGTTGTACAGTTATTAAGTCCTACAATACTGCGTAGTACTGTTGAACAGTTAGTAAGTCCTGCAATACTGCGTAGTACTGTTGTATAGTTAGTAAGTCCTACAATACTGCGTAGTACTGTTGTACAGTTAGTACGTCCTACAATACTGCGTAGTACTGTTGTACAGTTAGTAAGTCCTACAATACTGCGTAGTACTGTTGTACAGTTAGTACGTCCTACAATACTGCGTAGTACTGTTGAATAGTTAGTACGTCCTACAATACTGTATGGTACTGTTGAACAGTTAGTTAGTCCTGCAATACTGCATAGTACTGTTGAACAGTTAGTTAGTCCTACAATACGTCATAGTACTGTTGAACAGTTAGTAAGTCCTACATTACTGTGTAGTACTGTTGAACAGTTAGTAAGACCTACAATACTGCGCAGTACTGTTCAACAGTTAGTAAGTCCTACAATACTGTGTAGTACTGTTGAACAGTTAGTAAGTCCTACAATACTGTGTAGTACTGTTGTACAGTTAGTAAGTCCTACAATACTGCGTAGTACTGTTGAACAGTTAGTAGGTCCTACAATACTGCGTAGTACTGTTGTACAGTTAGTAAGTCCTACAATACTGTGTAGTACTGTTGTACAGTTAGTAAGTCCTACAATACTGCGTAGTACTGTTGAACAGTTAGTAAGTCCTACAATACTGCGTAGTACTGTTGAACAGTTAGTAAGTCCTACAATACTGCGTAGTACTGTTGAACAGTTAGTAAGTCCTACAATACTGCGTAGTACTGTTGAACAGTTAGTAAGTCCTACAATACTGCGTAGTACTGTTGAACAGTTAGTAAGTCCTACAATACTGCGTAGTACTGTTGAACAGTTAGTAAGTCCTACAATACTGCGTAGTACTGTTGAACAGTTAGTAAGTCCTACAATACTGCGTAGTACTGTTGAACAGTTAGTAAGTCCTACAATACTGTGTAGTACTGTTGAACAGTTAGTAAGTCCTACAATACTGCGTAGTACTGTTGAACAGTTAGTAAGTCCTACATTACTGTGTAGTACTGTTGAACAGTTAGTAAGTCCTACAATACTGCGTAGTACTGTTGAACAGTTAGTATGTCCTACAATACTGCATAGTACTGTTGAACAGTTAGTAAGTCGTACAATACTGCCGTATACTGTTGAATAGTTAGTAAGTCCTACAATACTGCGTAGTACTGTTGAACAGTTAGTTAGTCCTACAATACTGCGTAGTACTGTTCAACAGTTAGTAAGTCCTACAATAATGTGTAGTACTGTTGAACAGTTAGTAAGTCCTACATTACTGTGTTGTACTGTTGAACAGTTAGTAAGTCCTACAATACTGCGTAGTACTGTTGAACAGTTAGTAAGTCCTACAATACTGTGTAGTACTGTTGAACAGTTAGTAAGTCCTACATTACTGTGTTGTACTGTTGAACAGTTAGTAAGTCCTACAATACTGCGTAGTACTGTTGTACAGTTAGTACGTCCTACAATACTGCGTAGTACTGTTGAACAGTTAGTAAGTCCTACAATACTGCGTAGTACTGTTGAACAGTTAGTAAGTCCTACAATACTGCGTAGTACTGTTGAACAGTTAGTAAATCCTACAATACTGCGTAATACTGTTGAACAGTTAGTAAGTCCTACAATACTGCGTAGTACTGTTGAACAGTTAGTAAGTCCTACAATACTGCCGTATACTGTTGAATAGTTAGTACGTCCTACAATACTGCGTAGTACTGTTGAACAGTTAGTAAGTCCTACAATACTGTGTAGTACTGTTGAACAGTTAGTAAGTCCTACAATACTGCGTAGCACTGTTCAACAGTTAGTAAGTCCTACAATAATGCGTAGTACTGTTGAACAGTTAGTACGTCCTACAATACTGCGTAGTACTGTTGAACAGTTAGTAAGTCCTACAATACTGCGTAGTACTGTTGAACAGTTAGTAAGTCCTACAATACTGCGTAGTACGTTTGAACAGTTAGTAAGTCCTACAATACTATTTAATACTGTTGAAGAGTTAGTAAGTCCTACAATACTGCGTAGTACTGTTGAAGAGTTAGTAAGTCCTACAATACTGCGTAGTACTGTTGAACAGTTAGTAAGTCCTACAATACTGCGTAGTACTGTTGAACAGTTAGTAAATCCTACAATACTGCGTAGTTCTGTTGATCAGTTAGTAGGTCCTACAATACTGTGTAGTACTGTTGAACAGTTAGTAAATCCTACAATACTGCGTAGTACTGTTGTACAGTTAGTATGTCCTACAATACTGTGTAGTACTGTTGAACAGTTAGTAAGTCCTACAATACTGCGTAGTACTGTTGAACAGTTAGTATGTCCTACAATACTGCATAGTACTGTTGTACAGTTAGTAAGTCCTACAATACTGCGTAGTACTGTTGTACAGTTAGTAAGTCCTACACTACTGTGTAGTACTGTTGAACTGTTAGTAAGTCCTACAATACTGACTTGTACCGTTGAATAGTTATTAAGTCCTACAATAGTGCGTAATACTGTTGTACAGTTAGTATGTCCTACAATACTGTGTAGTACTGTTGAACAGTTAGTAAGTCCTACAATACTGCGTAGTACTGTTGAACAGTTAGTATGTCCTACAATACTGCATAGTACTGTTGAACAGTTAGTAAGTCGTACAATACTGCCGTATACTGTTGAATAGTTAGTAAGTCCTACAATACTGTGTAGTACTGTTGAACTGTTAGTAAGTCCTACAATACTGACTTGTACCGTTGAATAGTTATTAAGTCCTACAATAGTGCGTAATACTGTTGAACAGTTAGTAAATCCTACAATACTGTGTAGTACTGTTCAACAGTTAGTAAGTCCTACAATACTGCGTAGTACTGTTGAACAGTTAGTAAGTCCTACAATACTGTGTAGTACTGTTGAACAGTTAGTAAGTCCTACAATACTGTGTAGTACTGTTGAACAGTTAGTTAGTCCTACACTATTGTGTAGTACTGTTGAACAGTTAGTTAGTTCTACAATACTGTGTAGTGCTGTTGAACAGTTAGTAAGTCCTACAATACTGTGTAGTACTGTTGTACAGTTAGTAAGTCCTACAATACTGCGTAGTACTGTTGAACAGTTAGTAAGTCCTACAATACTGCGTAGTACTGTTGTACAGTTAGTAAGTCCTACAATACTGTGTAGTACTGTTGTACAGTTAGTAAGTCCTACAATACTGAGTTGTACTGTTGAACAGTTAGTAAGTCCTACAATACTGCGTAGTACTGTTGAACAGTTAGTAAGTCCTACAATACTGCGTAGTACTGTTGAACAGTTAGTAAGTCCTACAATACTGCGTAGTACTGTTGAACAGTTAGTAAGTCCTACAATACTGGGTAGTACTGTTGAACAGTTAGTAAGTCCTACATTACTGTGTAGTACTGTTGAACAGTTAGTAAGTCCTACAATACTGCGTAGTACTGTTGAACAGTTAGTATGTCCTACAATACTGCATATTACTGTTGAACAGTTAGTAAGTCCTACACTACTGTGTAGTACTGTTGTTCAGTTAGTAAGTCCTACAATACTGACTTGTACCGTTGAATAGTTATTAAGTCCTACAATAGTGCGTAATACTGTTGAACAGTTAGTAAATCCTACAATACTGTGTAGTACTGTTCAACAGTTAGTAAGTCCTACAATACTGCGTAGTACTGTTGAACAGTTAGTAAGTCCTACAATACTGTGTAGTACTGTTGAACAGTTAGTAAGTCCTACAATAATGTGTAGTACTGTTGAACAATTAGTTAGTCCTACACTATTGTGTAGTAATGTTGAACAGTTAGTTAGTCCTACAATACTGTGTAGTACTGTTGAACAGTTAGTAAGTCCTACATTACTGTGTAGTACTGTTGAACAGTTAGTAAGTCCTACAATAATGCGTAGTACTGTTGAACAGTTAGTATGTCCTACAATACTGCATAGTACTGTTGAACAGTTAGTAAGTCGTACAATACTGCCGTATACTGTTGAATAGTTAGTAAGTCCTACAATACTGCGTAGTACTGTTGAACAGTTAGTAAGTCGTACAATACTGCCGTATACTGTTGAATAGTTAGTAGGTAAGTCCTACAATACTGCATAGTACTGTTGAACAGTTAGTAAGTCCTACACTACTGTGTAGTACTGTTGAACTGTTAGTAAGTCCTACAATACTGACTTGTACCGTTGAATAGTTATTAAGTCCTACAATAGTGCGTAATACTGTTGAACAGTTAGTAAATCCTACAATACTGTGTAGTACTGTTCAACAGTTAGTAAGTCCTACAATACTGCGTAGTACTGTTGAACAGTTAGTAAGTCCTACAATACTGTGTAGTACTGTTGAACAGTTAGTAAGTCCTACAATAATGTGTAGTACTGTTGAACAGTTAGTTAGTCCTACACTATTGTGTAGTACTGTTGAACAGTTAGTTAGTCCTACAATACTGTGTAGTACTGTTGAACAGTTAGTAAGTCCTACAATACTGCGTAGTACTGTTGAACAGTTAGTAAGTCCTACAATACTGCGTAGTACTGTTGAACAGTTAGTAAGTCCTACAATACTGCGTAGTACTGTTGAACAGTTAGTAAGTCCTACAATACTGCGTAGTACTGTTGAACAGTTAGTAAGTCCTACAATACTGTGTAGTACTGTTGTACAGTTAGTAAGTCCTACAATACTGAGTTGTACTGTTGAACAGTTAGTACAATACAAGTTAGTAAGGAACAGTAGATAGGCCTACAACTAAGGTACGCAGTACGGGCGTAAGTACTGGGTAATAACATCGAACAAAAAACTGACGGGGTAGGGAATCCCTGTTTCGTTTCCTTCTTTGTGTACTTCGTGTTACTTTACTTTATAAACCCGAACTCTGATATGTTTTTAATTCTACCTCTACTGCCTCTTCGTCCTTCAGTTGGTAAAACGTCA
>CM026404.1:39390099-39434406 GCA_014843695.1 Archivesica marissinica | reverse complement strand
GGGGATAGTGTTTCAGGTAACATACAGTTCATGGTGGTTGTCATGGGGATAGTGTTTCAGGTAACATACAGTTCATGGTGGTTGTCACGGGGATAGTGTTTCAGGTAACATACAGTTCATGGTTGTTGTCACGGGGATAGTGTTTCAGGTAACATACAGTTCATGGTGGTTGTCACGGGGATAGTGATTCATGTAACATACAGTTCATGGTCATTGTCATGGGGATAGTGTTTCAGGTAGCATACAGTTCATGGTGGTTGTCACAGGGATAGTGTTTCAGGTAAAATACAATTCATGGTGGTTGTCACAGGGATAGTGTTTCAGGTAGCATACAGTTCATGGTGGTTGTCACGGGGATAGTGTTTCAGGTAACATACAGTTCATGATGGTTGTCATGGGGATAGTGATTCATGTAACATACAGTTCATGGTGGTTATCATGGGGATAGTGTTTCAGGTAGCATACAGTTCATGGTGGTTGTCACAGGGATAGTGTTTCAGGTAACGTACAGTTCATGGTGGTTGTCACGGGGATAGTGATTCAAGTTACATACAGTTCATGGTGGTTGTCACGGGGATAGTGTTTCAGGTAACATACAGTTCATGGTGGTTGTCACAGGGATAGTGTTTCAGGTAACATACAGTTCATGGTAGTTGTCATGGGGATAGTGTTTCAGGTAGCATACAGTTCATGGTGGTTGTCACGGGGATAGTGTTTCATGTAACATACAGTTCATGGTGGTTGTCATGGTGATAGTGTTTCAGGTAACATACAGTTCATGGTGGTTGTCACGGGGATAGTGTTTCAGGTAACATACAGTTCATGGTGGTTGTCACGGGGATAGTGTTTCAGGTAACATACAGTTCATGGTGGTTGTCACAGGGATAGTGTTTCAGGTAACATACAGTTCATGGTGGTTGTCATGGGGATAGTGTTTCAGGTAGCATACAGTTCATGGTGGTTGTCACAGGGATAGTGTTTCAGGTAGCATACAGTTCATGGTGGTTGTCACGGGGATAGTGTTTCAGGTAACATACAGTTCATGGTGGTTGTCACGGGGATAGTGATTCATGTAACATACAGTTCATGGTGGTTGTCATGGGGATAGTGTTTCAGGTAGCATACAGTTCATGGTGGTTGTCACAGGGATAGTGTTTCAGGTAACATACAGTTCATGGTGGTTGTCACGGGGATAGTGTTTCAAGTTACATACAATTCATGGTGGTTGTCACGGGGATAGTGTTTCATGTAACATATAGTTCATGATGGGTTGTCACGGGGATAGTGTTTCAGGTAACATACAGTTCATGGTGGTTGTCACGGGGATAGTGTTTCAGGTAACATACAGTTCATGGTGGTTGTCACAGGGATAGTGTTTCAGGTAATATACAGTTCATGGTGGTTGTCACGGGGATAGTGATTCAGGTTACATACAGTTCATGGTGGTTGTCATGGGGATAGTGTTTCAGGTAACATACAGTTCATGATGGTTGTCACGGGGATAGTGATTCAGGTTACATACAGTTCATGGTGGTTGTCACGGGGATAGTGTTTCATGTAACATATAGTTCATGATGGGTTGTCACGGGGATAGTGTTTCAGGTAACATACAGTTCATGGTGGTTGTCACAGGGATAGTGATTCAGGTTACATACAGTTCATGGTGGTTGTCATGGGGATAGTGTTTCAGGTAACATACAGTTCATGATGGTTGTCATGGGGATAGTGTTTCAGGTTACATACAGTTCATGGTGGTTGTCATGGGGATAGTGTTTCAGGTAACATACATTTCATGGTGGTTGTCACGGGGATAGTGTTTCCGGTAACATACAGTTCATGATGGTTGTCATGGGGATAGTGTTTCATGTAACATACAGTTCATGGTGGTTGTCATGTGGATAGTGTTTCAGGTAATATACAGTTAATGGTGTTTGTCATGGGGATAGTGTTTCAGGTAGCATACAGTTCATGATGGTTGTCACGGGGATAGTGTTTCAGGTAACATACAGTTCATGGTGGTTGTCACGGGGATAGTGTTTCAGGTAACATACAGTTCATGGTGGTTGTCACAGGGATAGTGTTTCAGGTAACATACAGTTCATGGTGGTTGTCACGGGGATAGTGTTTCAGGTAACATACAGGTCATGGTGGTTGTCACGGGGATAGTGTTTCATGTAACATACAGTTCATGATGGGTTGTCACGGGGATAGTGTTTCAGGTAACATACAGTTCATGGTGGTTGTCACGGGGATAGTGATTCAGGTTACATACAGTTCATGGTGGTTGTCATGGGGATAGTGTTTCAGGTAACATACACATCATGGTGGTTGTCATGGTGATAGTGTTTCTGGTAACATACAGTTCATGATGGTTGTCATGGGGATAGTGTTTCATGTAACATACAGTTCATGGTGGTTGGCATGGGGATAGTGTTTCAGGTAACATACAGTTTATGGTGTTTGTCATGGGGATAGTGTTTCAGGTAGCATACAGTTCATGATGGTTGTCACGGGGATAGTATTTCAGGTAACATACAGTTCATGGTGGTTGTCACAGGGATAGTGTTTCAGGTAACATAAAGTTCATGGTGGTTGTCACGGGGATAGTGTTTCAGGTAACATACAGTTCATGGTGGTTGTCACAAGGATAGTGTTTCAGTTAACATACAGTTCATGGTGGTTGTCACAAGGATAGTGTTTCAGGTAACATACAGTTCATGGTGGTTGTCACGGGGATAGTGTTTCAGGTAACATACAGTTCATGGTGGTTGTCACAGGGATAGTGTTTCAGTTAACATACAGTTCATGGTAGTTGTCATGGGGATAGTGTTTCAGGTAGCATACAGTTCATGGTGGTTGTCACAGGGATAGTGTTTCATGTAACATACAGTTCATGGTGGTTGTCATGGGGATAGTGTTTCAGGTAGCATACAGTTCATGGTGGTTGTCATGGGGATAGTGTTTCAGGTAGCATACAGTTCATGGTGGTTGTCATGGGGATAGTGTTTCAGGTAACATACAGTTCATGGTTGTTGTCATGGGGATAGTGTTTCAGGTAATATACAGTTCATGGTGGTTGTCATGGGGATAGTGTTTCAGGTAGCATACAGTTCATGGTGGTTGTCATGGGGATAGTGTTTCAGGTAGCATACAGTTCATGGTGGTTGTCACAGGGATAGTGTTTCAGGTAACATACAGTTCATGGTGGTTGTCATGGGGATAGTGTTTCAGGTAACATACAGATCATGGTGGTTGTCATGGGGATAGTGTTTCAGGTAGCATACAGTTCATGGTGGTTGTCATGGGGATAGTGTTTAGGTAACATACAGTTCATGGTGGTTGTCACGGGGATAGTGTTTCAGGTAACATACAGTTCATGGTGGTTGTCATGGGGATAGTGTTTCAGGTAGCATACAGTTCATGGTGGTTGTCACAGGGATAGTGTTTCAGGTAACATACAGTTCATGGTGGTTGTCATGGGGATAGTGTTTCAGGTAACATACAGATCATGGTGGTTGTCATGGGGATAGTGTTTCAGGTAGCATACAGTTCATGGTGGTTGTCATGGGGATAGTGTTTCAGGTAACATACAGTTCATGGTGGTTGTCACGGGGATAGTGTTTCAGGTAACTGTTAACATTATGTCATACAGTTCAGTTCTCCATATGGACATAATTATGCAATCATTTATAATTTACATTTTGTTTACAAATGAGCCTCCGTGACCATGTGATTACGGTCGGTTACTTCAAATCACCTGTCAGGCACTGCTGTGGGTTCGTTTTACATTGGGTTTACAAAGGGGCCTCCGTAACCGTGTGGTTACAGTCGGTTACTTCAAATCACTTGTCCGGCACTGCTGTGGGTTCAATTTACATTGTGTTTACAAATGGGCCTTCGTAACCATGTGGTTACAGTCGGTTACTTCAAATCACTTGTCCGGCACTGCTGTGGGTTCAATTTACATTGTGTTTACAAATGGGCCTTCATAACCATGTGGTTACAGTCGGTTACTTCAAATCACTTGTCAGGCACTGCTGTGGTTTCGATTTACATTGTGTTTACAAATGAGCCTCCGTGACCGTGTGGTTACAGTCGGTTACTTCAAATCACTTGTCAGGCACTGCTGTGGTTTCGATTTACATTGTGTTTACAAATGAGCCTCCGTGACCGTGTGGTTACGGTCGGTTACTTCAAATCACTTGTCAGGCACTGCTTCTGAATCCCATTAGAGTTATCAAATTTTGCCTTGCAGACGATCGGTGATTCTACCCGGATGCCAATCAGTGCCTGAAATACTGCTCTGGGGCAGCCGGGACCTTCCTCCACCAATAATATCTGGAGAGTCCCCATATAACCTATGCTGTCGGTGCCACTTTAAAACCCCCAAAACAAACATTGATATGTTGAGTTATAGTATCATCTATGACATAGTCATCATATCATAATAAATAGATGTGTATGTACCCTGGTAGGATTCACCCTGGATTCATACAAATTTATTTTAGCTCGATTGCGAAACAAGTTCTTACAACTTATATTAATCACTCTCGAGACCTCATTCCTGACGGAATCCATCGCCACGATGAAGAGAGAAGAGTCAATGTGGAATATAAATTAATTGCCTAAGGGCATAATCGTAATGGCCACAGTTGGGCGCAAACACCTCACCTGAAGCGACCGCGCTATCACTGCGCTATCACGACTTCCATGCAATGATTGGATTACCAATGTGAATGCCATTGATTTGATCTGTGGTCGAACATAGTTAAAATTAGTTAAAATTATTTTTCACGTTTTTCTTTGTGATTGAGTCTCAGTACCGACTACATTCCTGATGCACTGCCCAGGTACCGTAGCCAGAGACAAATTTCAACCGAGGCAATCAAGTGGGTCCGGGGTCATGTTCCCCCTTAAAGTTGTTGGGGTATAGAAGCGATTTCGTGCGTTTTCTGATTTAATAAGTTTAGACCTATAATTATGTACCGACCTTTCAGCTCTCGAGCAGTGAACATTGTATAGAGCAAAGGGATATTTTTTGCATTTATTTATTTAATTTTTCATTTATTTTTTGGTTTTGTTTTCGAAATTTTGACCGAGGCAATGGCCTCGGTGTTCCTCAGTGTCTACGTATTCTATCTAAGGTCTCGTGCTCTGTGTTTGCAAAGGAAGCAGATGGCTTAATAATCATGACTACTGTATTGCTATAGTGACTCTGCACTTGTCTATTGACTCTGTGGATCTATGCACACTAATTGCTTTGATTGGCCTTAAAAGCAACAAACAAATGATTTTTGATTTGCTAATATTTGCCGTAAAATCAACAAACAAATGTGTTTTGTTCTTTCAGTTTGTGTTTCAGAAGCAGTTGAGTCGGATACAGTGGGTGTCGTTATTCTGCCTTACCATTGGTTGTATTATCAAGGAATCGGGTAAAGGCTACATGGATTCCAATGACCCAACCCTAGCTGCAGACGCCAAACCGGAACATGGAATTTTGTCATATTTGAACATTTCTGGTTATTTGGATTTTCATTTTCTACTGATTATGGTACAGGTAAGATTTTCGCTGCATATTTATACTTTGCCCCGTAGATGCTCCTCTCGGCGTCATTACAGATATAACAATAAGGATATAAGTTAATGAACGTAAATTACTGGTAAAATGTATTTAACCCTTTCCTTCATAGATTTAGGTTAATATACTATTATATCGCCATACAAACGACAGCCATTTAGCTATCAAGCAGTGGATAAGTAGTCGCCATATCTATCCCACCGCCATAGATATTACTGGGACTTCATAGAGAATTAGGTTAATATACTATTATATCTCCATGCAAACAACAGCCATCTAGCTATCATGCAGTGGATAAGTAGTCGCCATATCTATCCCACCTTCATAGATATTACTGGGACTTCATAGAGATTTAGGTTAATATATTATTATATCTCCATACAAACGACAGCCATCTAGCTATCATACAGTGGATAAGTAGTCGCCATATCTATCCCACCTCCATAGATATTACTGGGACTACATGAGATTCTTACCTTTATTATGAACATTGGTTTGGCTACTACATGTAGAATGTGCCAAGCATAGATTCTACCATTCTAAGCTGTTTGCTGACATGATTGGGTGAATAATACTGGTGGTGATATATCTGTTTAGTTTATGCAAATTTATTTTAGCTTGATTGCAAAACAAGTTTTTATATCATTAAGTTTAATCACTCCTGATTCCTGATGAGAGAAGAGTCAATGTAGAATTTAAATGCATTGCCTAAGGGAACAATCGTATCTGTTGGATGCGAACTCGGGGCCTTTCACACTTGAATGCACTACCACTACCCTATTTAAATGAAAATATTAACTAATTGTGTTCATGATTGAACACTTCAGAGCGTACTGTGACCCTAATCAAGATGTAGACTGTTTATGCACAGAATTGTGGGATAGATTTACCAGCAAACTAGTTTGTTTCCCTTTGTTGCCATGCTTGGGCAGTCTAAATTGATGGCAAACTGATTTTTTGAATTTTTAATATCTATTTCCTGTTCTAGTCTTTCTTGGATTTCTAAGAAGCATGGCAGGTTTTTGCTCATTTTTCTTTACGTATACTGTATGTGTCTTAACTGTAGATACTTTTAGTTAATACAACAACCCTAAATCAATGTTTCACTTTGAGTATGTCTAGTTTTATATACAGTAAAACCCATCTAATCCGGACCGACCCCCTTTAGTACGGAATCCCCTCCAAACCGGAATTTTTCTGATTGTCATGAATTTTTCATATTATTTCCAGTGTAATGAAAACTCCTCTAATCTGGATCACTTCTATTCCGGAAACCGTACGGAATTTCATACTGTAATATTTTGTGTAAATTCAACACAAAATGACCTTTCTAAGCCCGACATGCCAATTAATGCCATGTGGCCCTTCCTCGTGGCGATGGATTCCATCAGGAATGAAGTCTCGAGAGTGATTAATGTAAGTTGTAAGAACTTGTCTCGCAATCAAGCTAAAATAAATTTGTATAAACTAAGCCGGACTTCTTGGTTAAGCTGTACATATTTTATAAACCAACTATTACGACATCATTTATTTCAGGTGTTTTGTTCGTGTTTTGCTGGTGTCTACAATGAGTATCTACTGAAAGGGCGTGGCAGTGATATACATATAATGATGCAGAATGTGTTCATGTACATTGACTCCATCATTTGTAATGTCCTCGTTCTCACATACAAGGGGCAGCTCACACAAGCCTTCACTCACGACAGTATGTCCACCATATTTTCACAAGTAATTGTCATTCTCATTATTCTGAACAATGCAGCAATCGGAATCGTTGTCAGTTTGTTTCTACGATCTCTAAACTCTATTCTAAAGACTTTTGCTAGTGCCTTGGAACTTATGTTTACGGCGGTGTTGTGCTGGTTAATATTTGGTATTGCGATTGATTCTTTCACAATACTCGCCATCCTTATTGTCACAGCCGCCACATTCTTATACGCCCATAATCCAGTGGTGAACCCGCCAAAACACGAGCTTGAAGCAAGTGAGCAAAAGAAGAATGAAGGCACTGTTTAGTTCATTGAATATGTTGAAATTATGTTAAAAGGAGAACGGGCTCTCCAAAATCCTGTGATGAACCCTCCAAATCATGAGCTTGAAGCAAGTGAGAAAAAGAATGGCGGGACTGTTTAGTTAATTGAATATGTTGAAATTATGTTAAAAGAAAGGGCTCTCCAAAATCCTGTGATGAACCCTCTAAAACAACAGCTTGAAGCAAGTGAGAAAAAGAATGGAGGGACTGATTAGTTAATTGAATATGTTGAAATTATGTTAAAAGAAAGGGCTCTCCAAAATCCTGTGATGAACACTCCAAAACATGAGCTTGAAGCAAGTGAGAAAAAGAATGGAGGGACTGTTTAGTTAATTGAATATGTTGAAATGATGTCAAATGAACAATAGGCTCTCTATATAGTATTTTGTCAACTCGGCTTGCAGACAATGGTAGAGTGGTCAGATTTGTTATTGCTGGATGACATCGTAGTATAAAATATAAACTTTATTTCATTTTACAATGATTGTGAAATAAGTTTTTACATCTTATATTAATCACTCTCGTTGGCACGGATGAAAGCGTATAAAAGGTCATCCGTGTGGGAGGACACAGGAATACCAGGAGAATCCAATCTGGCGACCACCGTACCATCTCGACATCCTGACATCGCTGTATTAGTGCATGTTTGAAACCTCGCTTATGTCTGGACAATTGCCAATCCACTTGGGTTGTCCAACCTGGTCCACTTGGTCTCTAGTCAATTGTTGTTATTTAAACCTTTCCTTCATAGAGATTTAGGTTAATATACTATTATATCTCCATACAAACGACAGCCATTTAGCTATCATGCAGTGGATAAGTAGTCGCCATATCTATCCCACCTCCATAGATATTACTAGGACTTCATAGAGATTTAGGTTAATATACTATTATATCGCCATGCAAACGACAGCCATTTAGCTATCATGCAGTGGATAAGTAGTCGCCATATCTATCCCACCTCCATAGATATTACTGGGACTACACGAGATTCTGGCCTTTATTATGAACATTGGTTTGACTACTACATTGTCAATGTATGTCGTATTGGTAGTGGCGTCAAGAGGTGCTTCTATCAGGGAAAGGGTTACAGGTGAATCACTGAAATATTGCGATCATTGATGGACAAGTTGTTGCACAGCAACAGGTGATGTCTATCTTAGTGTATGCGTTACTTGCTTTACAGTAATTGCAAATCAGGTTTTAAGGATTAAAATCTTATATTAAATCACAAAGTGACTGTCTATGGCATAGATGCAAGCGTATAGCTGGTCATCTCGTGTGAGACGAAACTGGAATAGCCAAGCGAAACCACACCACCACTATAACATCTCTCGTGCTTCCACTGTCAATGCCCGATACCGTCGGGGGTTGCATTGCTGAGCAGCATGAATGCCAATGACTGCACTAATCTGACAGTTTGTATATTGTTCAGGCAGATAAGTACATGTACCTACCAGTACACAGTTATGCGTCACATTATAATGTGACTATGTCTGATAAAATGGGCCAGATGAGATATATCTTATAATATAGGGTCCAGGGAGATATATCTTATAATATAGGGTCCAGGGAGATATATCTTATAATATAGGGGCCAGGGAGATATATCTTATAATATAGGGTCCAGGGAGATATATCTTATAATATAGGGTCCAGGGAGATATATCTTATAATATAGGGGCCAGGGAGATATATCTTATAATATAGGGGCCAGGGAGGCGGATTTAAGTGCATCTTATAATATAGTGGCCAGGGAAATGGATTTAAGTGCATCTTATAATATAGGGGCCAGGGAAATGGATTTAAGTGCACCTTGTGGGTATCATACTGTATCATGTCTTATATATATGTATTTTTTTGTGATTATTATATTATAATATATAATTGAAGGACTTTTGTTTCATGTCAACTTATATTTATTTGTGGACAATATTAATACACAAAATTACTTAATTGATGAATCTAGCATGTATAGAGAAATAGGATAGAGAAATATTATCGAGTCCTGATAACGCCATTGTTCTTCGTTTTTTCATCTAACACTATTTTGGTACTCGTGGTGTATGTATTCTCATTTGCCCATAAATCAGTCTCAGTTGTTTGTTGAGAAACTATATTTTTGTCTTGCCCACTTTAGAAAGCAGTCACCTTTCCGGCGGCAGTGGTGGTGCCGTAGACAATTACATATAATATTTGCATATAGCTTAAAAACCATCAATTATAATGCTTCGATAAATTGCATACTGTTTCTAGGGTATGTTTCCTGACCCCCACCCCCTGAGAACTTGAACCTGAAATTTTGAACTCAGATTCAAGAAATAATTTATGCTTAAACAACTCTCAAACATTGTCATTTCTCAAACACCATCAGAGTTATTGCATTGAATCTTTACATACACGTCCAATGACTAATTCTCTACATCCACAGTAAGTCCCCCCTCCTAACTACTGCCTTTGAACTTGAAATTTGGCCAAAAATAGTCCGATTTCATTAGTTATTTATGCATGAATAAACAATCAAACATTATCATTTCTCAAATACTATCAAAGGTACTGCTTTGAAGCTTCACACAAACATTCGAGGACTAATTCTCAACACCAACAGTTGGTAATTCATTGGAAAGCATAGAATACAATTTTTTATTTCACTGAACCAGCACAGCCAATCGCACGTGGTGAGACAATCTGGGGGTGAATTGAGTGATGCAACAGTTTGTACAATGTATTTTATGCCATTCTGCATACTGTGACTGGTTGGTGTGCCTTAATTAACAGCAAACAATGTCGTTTAATGGGTTTAGCCATTATGTTAGACTTACATGAGTTATGTTAGTATTAGTGCTAGAGAGAGATGAATGTTGAGGTATGTTTAATGAGTTATGTTAGTATTATTGCTAGAGAGAGAAGAATGTTGAGGTATGTTTAATGAGTTATGTTAGTATTATTGCTAGAGAGAGATGAACTGTTGAGGTCGTGTTTAATGAGTTATGTTAGTATTATTGCTAGAGAGAGATGAACTGTTAGGTCATGTTTAATGAGTTATGTTAGTATTATTGCTAGAGAGAGATGAATGAGTTAGTATTAGTGTAGAGAGAGATGAGTTTGGTGGGGAAGATGTATTGTGCTGAGAGAGTGAATGGTTATGTTAGTATTAGTGCTAGAGAGAGATGAATGAGTTATGTTAGTATTAGTGCTAGAAGAGATGAATGAGTTATGTTAGTATTAGTGCTAGAGAGAGATGAATGAGTTATGTTAGTATTAGTGCTAGAGAGAGATGAATGAGTTATGTTAGTATTAGTGCTAGAGAGAGATGAATGAGTTATGTTAGTATTAGTGCTAGAGAGAGATGAATGAGTTATGTTAGTATTAGTGCTAGAGAGAGATGAATGAGTTATGTTAGTATTATTGCTAGAGAGAGATGAATGAGTTATGTTAGTATTAGTGCTAGAGAGAGATGAATGAGTTATGTTAGTATTAGTGCTAGAGAGAGATGAATGAGTTATATTAGTATTAGTGCTAGAGAGAGATGAACTGTTGAGGTCATGTTTAATGAGTTATGTTAGTATTATTGCTAGAGAGAGATGAACTGTTGAGGTCATGTTTAATGAGTTATGTTAGTATTATTGCTAGAGAGAGATGAATGAGTTATGTTAGTATTATTGTTTGAGAGAGATGAACTGTTGAGGTCATGTGTAATGAGTTATGTTAGTATTATTGTTTGAGAGAGATGAACTGTTGAGGTCATGTGTAATGAGTTATGTTAGTATTATTGCTAGAGAGAGATGAACTGTTGAGGTTATTCTTGGATTAGTATTACATAATGGTAGAGTGAGATGGTACGTTTTTGGTATTAAAACTTTATTTCACAATGCCAGTTTAGTCCTTGTGACAAATTAATTACAAAACCTTTTACACATGTTTAAAGTCACACGATTCGGTGTTTACAGCCCCCAAAATGACCTAATTTAGGGGGATAGTTTTGACCTATTTATTTTATTATTATATAGATGTGTCTCTGTGATTACAGCATTTTATTATTATGTATCTGTGATTTATTATTGCTTGATTCTAGCATGTGTGGATGCTTTGGTTCTATATCTCTATTTTTAGTTCGCCTGAGCAAAGCTCATTTGAGCTGTTGTTACCTCAATGTGTCTGACCGTTCTGCGTCCGTTCGTGAACATTTTCAAATGTTCTTTCTCAGTTGGAGGAATGTAGGAATGATAGATGTACAATGCTCTTTCAAAGTTGTTCAAATGGTGCCAAAAATGAGAGTGGCCCGGGAGGTCAAATTTTATTTTTGAGCATATTTGGTCATGTCATATATCAAATCGAAGGTATCGACGAATTCGGATGATTACGTCAGCCAATATGGCCGTTGAAAGGTCAAATGGTCATGCTTTTTATGAGAGAATTCACGAACCGATCAACCAATGTTCAAGAGAGTCTACTTGTATGATCATTAGGTGAAGCCTTTCCAAAGTTGTTAAAATAAAGTTCCCCTGAAATCCAAGATGGCCGCCATCTCAAAATGTCTCAAATTCTTAACAAATCTTCTCACGAACCGCCAGGAGATTTGTGCTTAAACTGGTTAAGAATGGTCGATGTACAATGCTATTTCACAGACGTTTAAATAATGCCCGAATATGGTCATGTCAAATATCAAATAAAAGGTATCAACAAGGGCCATCACTCTGTTGCAATTTTGTCCAAATGAAATTATTGTGTCATCCAAGAGAAATGGTGGCCAAATTTCATATTTATTGTCCATGGATGAAGCCTTTTTTGTTAAAAATGGAGGTTGTCGCGAATAAAGGATGGCAGCTATCTATAAAAATAACACTTCAAAATTCTTCTCACTAACCACTGGTCGGATTTTGTCAGCATTTGAACAGAATGATCGATGTACAACGCCGTTTCAAAGTTGTTAAAATGGTGACCCTGGTGTCAAAAATGGAGTTATGCAAGCAATATAGGGGTATCGTAATCATGGCCCTCTTGTTCTTGATTTATATGTAAATGAGATGTGAACGGACAATTTTAGCCCTGAATTTTGCTGTAGACTGGTGACCCTAGTTCTCGAGGTACTAAGACTTTAATCAGCACTAACTCATTCATTAAAGGTTACATATCCAAATATATTTTGTCTTCATTTAGCTTAATGTTTTAAGATATGTTTCCAGTAAAAACATTTATTACTTTCCATGTGACAAGTCCGCCTCTGTGGTCGAGTGGTTAAGGTCGCTGACTTGTACACCACTGTAACCTATCATCACTGATGGTCACGGGTTCGAGCCACGCTCAGGCCGTGTCTCATTTATATGAAAAAGTTGGCAGTTTCTTACGGAGGTTGGTGCACCCAAGTACTGGTTAACAGCTGGAGCCTGCCCAGGAAAGGTGTTGTTAGGTAAACTGCCCGCCGGCGATATAGCCCGAAATGGTGCTGATGCAGGCGTAAAACCCGAAATATAACATAACATCCATGTGACAAGCTTCGGCAGACGGCCATGTTTTGTTTTCAATATTCAGGGGCAATGACATTATTCTAGAGTATTGCTATGAGGCCCTTGATGGTGATATTATAAGTGAATAAACAACATTTTTATTATAGTTTTTTGCTCTTAATCTTAAATGAGATGTTTACAATATTGTTATCATTTTTTGAGTAGCACAATAGGCTCGTCTGAGATAGGTTTTGTCATAGCGTCAATGATGTCCAGCTGCTTACCTTGGAAAAGAACTACAAAAATACTGATAATTTGTTTCATTTGAAACATTCTCCCCTAAGATTGTTAAAATGATAGAATCACTTCCAGGAACACAGCAATATTGAACACGACATAGTGACTTCCCCTTAATTTTGGTGACACTTCAAGATAGTTTGTTTACATATTTATTCATGAAACTGGGGCATCAGACGATATGAAATCAGTAAGTTCACTGTCAATAAATAGACATGTATATGAACGGTGTATGTGAGGCTAGTTTCTATATGAACGGTGTATGTGAGGCTAGTTTCTATCTTCTAATTTAGTAACCTGCTCATTTCAATACCGATAACTTACCATTTTTGGATCTTTCCACTGGCCATGCATATTATTACCGTAAGGTCGAGTAAACATTTGATGAAGTACTAACAATTTTATGGTTTGCGTGAACAAAACGGTGTTCAAATAACATCTTACCTCGAGAATATGGGCCAATCGATAACATGAGAAACTAATTAACTATAAACGTAATGGTGTGCCATAAAGCTAAAATCTACATCAAAAACTATTATATAATGTATCGGCAACTCTACCTGTTAAAACTGCAGCAGAAAGTGCCATAATCACATATATATGTCTGAAACACATCGTGTTTGTTGCTTATATTAAAGAACATATACTATTATTATATGTGTTTGTTAGTTTATTATATTGACGACTGTTCTTTGAAAAAAGAAAAATTATTTAGATACTTGTACTATATCGTCTTGCAAAAATGAGGTACAGCGGTAAGATGGTCTGCCGATAAACGATGCAGTCGCAGATATATATTCATTTCTTACAGCCATGAGACAAAACATTGTAGAAGAGACAAATAACATACAAGAGTTTTATATTTTAAATACTGAGAGATATTGGTCAGTTAGTGCCCCACTGAACTTTTTAAGGTATGTCTTTTTAATTGGTTTCCTCTGTTTTCATCGTTGTTTCATATACACCACATTCTATACATTTCCAAGCGTTTTCTTATCAATTATTAAATCTCGACAGATATCCTATAGCTTATCCAATGGGTAAATACAGTAAAACTTCTTATCAATTAATCAACATGATTTTGATACAAATCACAAATTTATCATACCGCAACATCTGGTTAGGGAACAACAGCAAAAACAAAGAAGTTCTATTATAACGACCAATATACATTTCTGGATAAATCAGAATTTATCTGCCAAGGGAGGTAATAGAAAAACGAGCAATGTCGCTCAATGTTCAGGATTATTCAACACAACTGCACGTGGGACATCCGTCCTTGGTATTCTCGCCGATATCATACCCCGAGTTGCAGGTCATGACGCAGTGTAGTAGAGCCATACACTCCCCTGGATACGGTGTATTTCGTTCCACTGCCTGGTCTGTAATGACAAGCAAATTGGAAGTGACTATGGCTACATGTGTGTGTGTTCTGCGTTTATTTCTCGTAACTACCGGTTGTCCACACGAGCGATACCTCATAAAGAGATTAGTCATATTAGATCTTGGATTATAGTACCATGATATATACAGAGCCCCGTTTTCTAGACGCCCATCATGATTATTCAAGTGCACAGTGTAAAGCAACGATTCGAGACCTCGGTATAAAGTCACACCCGAAAGACTGATATTTGTCGGTTTAGTATGATGTAGCGGGGGATCGAACATGCGATCACTGGATTACAAATCCGGCGTGTCAAGTTATAACCACTAGACCACAGAACCGCTACATGGCTAGATATGGCAGTTCACGCTCTAACAAATTGCTGTCCGCCTCCATGGTTGAGTGGCTATGGTTTGTGGACTTGTATACTACTGTAATCTATCATCCCTGATAGTTTATACAAATTTATTTTAGCTCGATTGCGAAACAAGTTCTTTCAACTTATATTAATCACTCTCGAGACCTCATTCCTGATGGAATCCATCGCCACGAGGGAGAGAGAAGAGGCAACGTGGAATTTAAATGCCTTGCCTAAGGGCACAATCGTAACTTCATCCCTGATGGTCACGGGGTCGAATGGCATAAGGCGTAACGTATTCACGACTAGTCCGACCATCTACTCTGGCTATAATTATGACAAAAACTATCCGTAAAGTATCATTTTCTCGTGTAATTTATACCGAAATTAACGAAGCTTTCTTTACCCCGGTGCATATACAAATGTACTTAGAATAAACTGTAACAAGAAACATTTAGAAAACGGTACATCTGGAATTGTCCATGAAATTACTGTACCGAGATACTGTTTTAGAAGCCCATATTCGAGAATCACGGACGAATGTCGCATATGCCACAAGGTATCTTAAAACAGTCTCACTACTATCTAGAGGTGTTGAATTCAGATAACGATTACAACATTTCATTATCTGTGTGTTATAGATTATACTAAAATAGAAGTATTCTGACTATGGTTCACATCGAAAGATCCTAGTCAAGTTGCCAGCTTACGCTTTGGTCCGGGCGCAGAACATGATGATCCAAAACACCCGGCATCTGAAAAACAAACACGGGCATTTCGTCTCGGGACAGACAGACCAGACAGACAGACAGAAATCGCCTATCTCAAATACAACTACCTTTGTTATTGCAATATTAATACCGTAAACTTCCATTTGCATATACAGTCAAACCTGTGTTAGTGGTCACCTCTATTAAGCAGCCAACCTGTAATAAGCAGCCAGTTTCCAGATTCCCAATATGCTGTTTTATTATACATTTGACCTCTATTAAGCAGCCACCTGTGCTAAGCAGCCACTTTCAGAGATTCCCTTGGCTGGCTGCTTAAGACAGGTTTGACTGTACTGCTATCATTCCAATATATGGATGCTGCGTTGTAGTTGGTATGCAGAATTTGCAAAAATCACAATTTCATCAGCATACAGTAATAAGTCGTATCAATAGACCAAGTCAAAGAATTTGTATGCAGGTATATTTATATTTTCTTAATAGCGTTCAAACGTTTTGACCAAAAAAAGCAAAACGGTAACGGCCCATGCTGACACACTTGATGTCAGACCGTGTTATTGAAATAGTGGCACCGGATTGGTTGAAAAGGCTCTGAAGAATTATTGATACATCAACTGATTGGTATTGTCACCAATAGTGAAAGTGACTTCTATAAATCCAAATGCAATACATAAGCTGCATTTTGGAATATTTTAGAAATAAATTTTGCATAATATTTGGTAAAAATAAACAACATAATTATTATAAATGCAGATGTCAGTGCAACATTCACCACCAAGTTACCTTCATACAGGGGTGGGTGCCTTTAGTGGGATATACAATAACCGCAATTGATCAACTCTATTGAAATTTGTCATTTTCTTGTGTTTCAAAGGTAAGTCTGTTGAAAAATACAGTCTTTTGTGTGAAACTATTTTGGGGAACACATAAAGGCACTGTATGTTATAATGGTGGCCTGTGGAGATTTCAATAGTGGTGTCTGACCACATATAAATTATTCTCAAATATACTCTAGATAATAACAGAACACATAACATGTACATCATGGATCATCATGGACACCAAAGGGAACATGTTTATGGATCTCACTAACCGTGGTTGTGGATACATATGCAATCCGGACACAGATGTTCTTGTATTTGTGTAAGGTTGTACGTTCCGTCACATCCCAGCATGCATTTGACAGTCTCCGGACATGATTCCATCGCAGATTGAACCTTTGTTTCATCTGGATGTACCGTTGTTCCTGAATATAATGAAAACGATGCAAACAAAATATATCAGCTGCTTGTCGTTTTCTGTTGTTTTGTGTGTGTGTTTTTTAGGGGTGTTAACGTCGCACAAACAGCTTATAGGTCACACTCCAGCAGTTATTGCCCCTCCAAGCAGTATTCCAGACAGGAACGGGTGCCCGGATACTACCGCCAACCTTTCGTATTTTTGTAGATGTATGTTGTTCACTATTAACGTTTCTGTGCGTGCGTGCGTTCGTGCGTGCGTAATAATCAATGATGTATGGTAAGAAAAGAGTCATGCGATCTCGCCATCTTTGCAAGGCTACGTTATTTACAGTATGTGTTATATTGTTGCATGTAAGTTGCCCATTTATGGGTTATATGCAAATAAAACCTCTATGTAAGTAATAATAAATGAATCACAAGCTTTAATTCCGTAAGAAACATGTCATGTTCTACATTTTCTTGTTTCGTCAGCATTTCAACAGCTATACAGCATACGAGCACACTAACATCAGTACCTTGACTGCCAACACCACCAGGGAGCTGTGCGTGTACATGGACTGTGGAAGCCGTCAGTCCAGCATTGTGTCTGTGGTGTGTGCTCTATTGCGGAGAAGAAAACGTTTCCGTCTTGAGCTAATGTTTGTATGTGTGCACGGTTGTAATACAAATAAAACTGATTATTTGCATTGTCATAATAATAACAATAATTTTATAATAATAATAATAATTTTATAAAAATAATAATAATTTTATAATAATAATAATTTTATAAAAATAATAATAATTTTATAATAATAATAATAACGACTTTATTTCAAGTGGATAACACGACTTGGCCATTCCTAATTGCAGCAGTGTTCATATTGCCATGCAGAAGAATTAACGTCTATGGCGAAAAGAAACTAGGCAATACAACTACACATCCGCTTAAACACCCATTCAGTTCAATGTTGATTCCACAATAGTGACCTGTGTACACTGGAGAACCTAACGTATGATGAATTAATTTCTTCGTGTTGACTTAAATCCACGTTGAAAGGGGTTAATGGGTCCGCTAGGCAGAGTGGTTACGGTAACTTACTTCAAATCCGTTGCCCCTCGCCACTGTTGCGTCGAATCCCAATGGAGTGTCGAAATATGAATCCCAATGGAGTGTCGAAATATGAATCCCAATGGAGTGTCGGAATATGAATCCCAATGGAGTGTCGGAATATGAATCCCAATGGAGTGTCGAAATATGAATCCCAATGGAGTGTCGAAATATGAATCCCAATGGAGTGTCGGAATATGAATCCCAATGGAGTGTCGGAATATGAATCCCAATGGAGTGTCGGAATATGAATCCCAATGGTGTGTTGTGATGAATCCCAATGGGTGTCGGAATATGAATCCCAATGGAGTGTCGAATATGAATCCCAATGGAGTGTCGGAATATGAATCCCAATGGAGTGTCGGAATATGAATCCCAATGGAGTGTCGGAATATGAATCCCAATGAAGTGTCGAAATATGAATCCCAATGGAGTGTCGAAATATGAATCCCAATGGAGTGTCGAAATATCATATGAAGAAGCTATCTAGCTGGCATGCGGGGCCTTCCTTCACCAATAGCATGCAGGCTTGAGAGTCGCATTATGATCTAAGCTGACGATGTGACCTAAACGAACAAAACAACCAAAACTAAATCCGTGAGACCATATACCCTGTAACTACATGTATTTATCTTTATCTGCATGATACCTCTATAAGTTAACCTTACCCAGTTGATGTGTTGACGGACAAGACGGCCCAAGACATCCAACACCCGATGGAGTTATAATACCCGGAAGTGACATCGGCGTCACGCGTTGCGGAATCGGATATGATTGGTGTACTGAAATTTAGTTAAACATCGGTAATCGGTGTGAATTTTCAAAGAGATTATCATTTTTAGCCGAGTGGTTAAGGTCATTGACTGCAAATCACTTGTCACGCTGCATGTTGGAATCCCAATTTGGATGTCAAATTATTTCGGATAGTCGGTGGTTCTAACTGGCTGCGGATCACTGTACCGCCACTGTTTACTGGTGCCAGCAATGAGTTTGTTACAAACTAAATATAGGTCCATCTACACTAAAGCGCTGGAAAGATGCAACCTCTCCATCATTTATGGGGTGGAGGAAGATACATTTATATTTGCAACAAAGTATAATTCTGTCTATTGTTATGACTTCTAAGAATTTGGTTTAGGTAGCTGAACATAAAAGAGAAAACATCAAACATCATAGAGTAAAGAAATCACACCTATAACTGGTTGAAGACATGTACAACTAGGACAGCCACCGGTGCCTTTTCTAAATCCGAATGTACATCGCTCTGGACACGAAAACTGTGCAGGACATCTTAAGACTTTTTCAACAACGATTCTGTGAACTTCGACTTTATATGTTGTCTCTAATAAGGAAACGTAGATATATATTTTAATGTAGGTACACACGAACATGTGCATGCATAGCTCCATTCAATATATATTACCGATGATTTATATAGTAAAATGTACGAGTCTTACACATAGAAACTCGGATGAATATGTCTGCCTTCCAGCATATTCTTGAAACCTTAACGCTTATAATATAACACCATAGTTCCTATATGACCACACGTGTAGTAACACCTGGAGTGATTATGATTGGTCGCGGCATGACAGCTTACAATTTACATTCGACACATACATGTAGCTCGTGTTCATACCTTATTTGTTGAAAATCAACTGCTTAGATCAATAAAGTGCTAAACATGCACTAGCGGGATATATAGTGATTACAAATATTGTGTCGATTATTTGCGTGAAGTTGTTTGATTATCAGGGACTATTTACTACGGCGTAACCTGGGGTACAGTCTGTCGATTTTTCACTAATTTACTTCTGGCAAAATGACGATATTATCAGAAACTCAATACAGCCCAATTAATGGTCTGTGTTAAAATATATTTATATGACTGACCAGGCAAAATATATCAACGCCTGTTCCCGGGCTAACTACGGCGTACGGATGCACATTAATGTAATTAGGCTCAAATATATACTGGCACACGACCGAACAATGCTTTAAACCTACGGTCTTGGTCCCACACTCATATTGTCTTTATGCACTCCTGTGAAATCATTCTTATTGGTTGATAAAATACACGAAAGAACATTAAACACTTAACCGACGGCGCAATACAACTACAGATGGGACACCCCTCACTGTCACACTTGAATCCTACCGTACAACCGTAAGGACACGATAGTGGATGTACGCATAGTAACACCAATCGATGAGCTGAAGCGAAATCATGATTACAAATCAGTTCACTACATACACCGTATCCGTTGCCTAGTGGTTAAGGCGTCCGCCTACAGAGCGGGAGGTCGAAGGTTCTGATATGGCCGGTTGGTGAGCTAGTTAAATGTAATGGTCACCGATTGCCTACCAGCCTGGCGCCTGGCATACAAGCATAGGATTCGGGAAGTACTGATGTTCATAAAAAAAGGTGTCTCATAAGTCAGAAATGGCTGTCCCTTTAAATAGGGATGACACTTTGATAAACAAACACTTTACTTTTACTTTTATTTGATTTACTATTGTTTCCCTTTTTCACTTTAGCAAATACTAATTTAGCCAGCTTTTTAAATAACTTTGCATAATATTTGCATATACCGTAATGAAGCCTGCACATATATGGCTAAATGACAAACAGAATAAACAGCTTGTGAACGATCTAGGCAACCTAGATTAGTAGGCTGGGCAATCGGAGGTAATGGCAGGGTAGCGTATACTTATGGATATGTATTGCAGAACACTCTGGTCCTAGGCAACCTAGATTAGAAGGCTGGACAATCGGGGGTAACGACAGGGTAGCGTATATATACTTACTGATGGTCCTAGGCAACCTAGATTAGAAGGCTGGACAATCGGGGGTAACGACATGGTAGCGTATATATACTTACTGATGGTCCTAGGCAACCTAGATTAGAAGGCTGGACAATCGGGGGTAACGACAGGGTAGCGTATATATACTTACTGATGGTCCTAGGCAACCTAGATAGAAGGCTGGACATCGGGGGTAACGACAGGGTAGCGTATATATACTTACGATGGTCCTAGGCACCTAGATTAGAAGGCTGGACAATCGGAGGTAACGACAGGGTAGGTATACTACAGATGGTCCTAGGCAACCTAGATTAGAAGGCTGGACAATCGGGGGTAACGACAGAGTAGTGTATACTTACAGATGGTCCTAGGCAACCTAGATTAGAAGGCTGGACAATCGGGGGTAACGACAGGGTAGTGTATACTTACAGATGGTCCTAGGCAACCTAGATTAGAAGGCCGGACAATCGGAGGTAACGACAGGGTAGTGTATACTTACGGATATGTATGGCAGAACACTCTGGTCCTAGGCAACCTAGATTAGTAGGCTGGACAATCGGGGGTAACGACAGGGTACCATATATATACTTACGGATATGTATTGCAGAACACTTTGGTCCTAGGCAACCTAGATTAGAAGGCTGGACAATCGGAGGTAATGGCATCTGGGTAACAGCGATAGGATACGTATAATGACCTGCTAATAAACGTTACTAATTAATCAATGGTGCATGTGTTAATCTTCTATATATAGTCTAAGACATCAAGTATCAGATTGTATCATTAGATATAGATATATATATTATGATATTCATGTGAGAAAATAGATATTCTCACATGAAATAATTAGGTACCCCACTCCACTACAGAAACGGATGCCCCTTCCCCGTCCGGCTAAGTACAAATAAATGATGACAAACTTGGATATATATATAGATTGATAAAAAGGATCTTACATATATATATAGGATCATCAGGAGTGTAAGATCCTTTTTATCAAATTACCATAGTAACAACAACAATAAATGAAATGTGAAGAAAAAATACATTTCTATTTGCCACTATACTTTTGTACCAGTCTTATAACCAATGGAACATCTGTCAACGCATGAAAACTTAGGGCTACACGTCATAGCTGAGTCTATTATTATAGTATGAACTTCTATTCTTAGCTTGGTCTCTGAAAAAATGTGTTTATTAATTTATTAAGAGTTCATGCTGTATAGATAGCAAACAACTAGCATAGCGTCGGCCTAATATCAATACCTCGTATAGCCAGTTTTCTATATTTTACAGGAGAGACATTTTTGTTTCTCATTGTTTCAAATTTTGTTGGAATCTTTCTAAATTTCGAATGTACCATTAAGATGTCATAACAAATTGCTTAGCAATCTGATTTTTGCATTTGTAAACAAAATAGATGAGTAATCTCGTATACGATCGTTTGGCACCAGTTTTAATTTTTTAATACATATACGACTTTTTGTATTGTGGTACTCAATAATGCAATATACAATTATTCTGTATGAATAGATGGTATTTATATCAAAATATTGACATTGTAGCAAACAAATGTAAACCATATTCTTCATAGGAAAAAATCAAGTTCTCGGGGACAACTCCACCTACAGTAAAAATTGTATTCATCGACCGTCACACCAGGAATGTGGTGATTACTATTGCAAGATGGTCGCTAAATTTAGGTTGAATGTAATCCCAAGATATTAACGTCTCTTATAGTGTCGCTTAGGACAGGTTTGAAGTATGGTATCAATAGATTAAAAACACTCTGGCTTATAAGAACATTTATAACAGATAATTTCAAAGAAGAAATAACGTTGAAATACTAACTATAATTATTTACTTCCTGTAATATAGAACTATAACTAGATCTACTGTGAAACCTGTATCAATCGGCCATAGACAATAATACCTCTCAGGCAGGTGGCAGTTGGAGCTTCCTGCATTACATTTGACCTGTATTATACTACCACCTGTCCAGAACAACCACTATGTTGTATGTCATATGGTCGTATAAAACATGTTTGACTGTAAATGCCAATGATGCTATAAGTTGAAAGGAAAGAGAAATCTGCAAATGTGAACAAAAACAATGCGTAAAACGCACAATAGGGTTATACAAAAACAATGCCGAAAATAACTGCTCATAATGAGCAGTGAAGTTTCAATGTTTTGAATTGTTTTGTAATGGAAGGAAACTCACTAGACACTCCTGTAACCTCCACTAATGAACATTATGACTTAAGGCAGCTCTCAATTCCTACAGTAAGTAGTTCAAAATAACAGCTATCTACATTATAGCACAGATAGCAGAGTTTTCACTCTTGTGTACTTAATGAAAAGGCAAGCAGTCATAGAATGTATGGTAGTCTTGAGGTATAACTCGTTTCAGTTCCTGCAGGTGCTTATATTTAGACTGTTTGATTGGAAGTTTGTTCTGATGAAGTCTTGTAATTGCTCCAACTCCGGTCTGTTGCTTTGCCCTCCGTGGAAGGTCCTAGTAGTCCTCTTGGAATCCAAGTTTGTAATAGATGGTCCCATTTGTACTGTACCTGAGTACACGAATTTCTGTCACAGTTGGGTTCCCAACTTTATTTCCTGGCCTTATTGAGCTGTAGTATGACAGATTTGTCATGTCTTTGAAGAATGTGTATGGTACGTAGTGTACCATGCATTTCTGTTTCGGCCTTGCTGACGAAATTATGTCTCCATAATTCTGAGGCACGTAGATGGGCTTTTTTTCAGATTCCTTTCTATGAGAATGTGCATTGCATCTACCTCCATATTGGTATGTCCACGCTCTAGGAACTTTTGGACAATGGTAATCTGTTTGTCGACGGCTGTCTTCAAAAGGGCGTTTGCCAACACCGCATTTCGATTCTGATAATTGCAGCCGTCACTATACAGAACAATTTCTTTAACTCCTGGTTCGGTTGCCAACAAGTGCTCTATGTAATGTGTTATGCATGTAGCAGCAAACGAACTTGCTGACAGGTCACCGTCTGATTCATTCCAAAAATAGCACGTGTTATCTTTGCTTCCCAGGTCCATAATTGTGACGTTATGACATGCAAACTTCGTCTTGTAATATAAAGTTGGCTTGAAGTTTTGGACAAAGCATAACAGCCTGTAAATCCATTGTCAGCACTTTGTATGAGTTGTCACTAAGACACTTCTTTGTCTTCTGCCTTTGCTTGTCTAGCATCTTCTTTTCTTTGCATGTGTTTGGCGGTATACATCCTCTGTGATATTTCCACATTCATACTCACAGCACTTGTCACATTGATCCTTCTTAGGTGTGTACAGTGACAGATTCAGTTTGTCGAATACTGTCCTAAAGTTACAGTTTGATGCTGCATTATGACCATTCTCCTTACAATTCTCGACATACGCCCTGTACAGTTCAGCTTTTGTTGTGAAAACTGGTTCAATATAAAGCTTTTTACTAGTTGCCCTACAGTAGTGTGATTCCATTTTGGGTAGTTTTTCTAGATATTCTTGTGCACTCTGTCTAACTTCTGACTGTGGCTTTTCTTTATGGGGTTGCACACGCTGTCTACCTCCTGTACGTGTGTTATCGTCAGAGGCCTCTGCATATTCTGTCGCTTCTTGACTTTCTTGAAAATTAGTCTGCTTCCACCCATATACTGCTTTCTCACCGATGCATAGAGTGTTCAAAAACATGTGTTTGCAGACACATATTCTCTGACTGTCATGTAATATTTGTAGGTCTTGCCCTTTCTACCAGAGCTTTCGGCTGATGTCGACTTAACGTCGGATTTTAGAACTGAGGTAGAGACATACAGTTTCTTCTCATTCCAATCATACTGCGTCCAGAACTGATTGAATAAAGGTTCTCAGAAATCTGATCACAACACTTAATTTTTGAATTCCGACACTGTTTTGAACAACCTGGTGGTTTCAAAACCCTCTCTTTTCTCGCTTCAGTTAACAGCCACTTTCCTTCTTCATTTTTCTTCCAACCTTTGTATGACCTTCCTGCCATTCTGGCCACCATTTGCTTTTGTCTGTTCCATTCATGTTCCGACCTGCATTTTCTTCTCTTTACAGTTGGTTGATCTTGTACGACCTCTTCATGATCTACACTGGCTTCGTTTATATATGTTGGAAATTTTTCTAATTCATCAGAAGACTCATAACTCTTATCTCTTTTTTCGGGGAAGTAATCTGGATCTCTTACATAATCATCTAGGTCTAGCTCCTCTGCGTCCTCAGAAATGTCATCTCCTCCTGTACATGTATGACTCCTCTCGAGAGTCTGGTTAACCCCTCCAACTTCTGGGGACTTTAAAACAGATAATTCTTCATCACCATTTTTCCTAATTTCACAATCGCTCTTGTCAACTGCATGATGTTCTTCCTTATTAATGTTATCATTGTGTCCATCTTCACAAACCATCGTTGCCTGAGCTAACACACTTCCAATACTAGCTCGCACATGGTCAGTGTTTTCATCTCCTACTATTTGGCATCCTTCTGTTGAAGACTGCTTATCATAGCTGACACTGTTCTAAACGAAGTACGAGGTTTTGATCTTAAGGATTATGCACCAATCAGTATACGATATTTTATCATATGACTGTTTACAGCACTTACAATTGGAGTAGGAGTACGTCGTTTTGACAGAATCTGCGCTATGCCGCAATGATTCCCGCGATGTCAAAAAGTTGTTTTCTGAAAAAATGGTCTATACGAGGTTTTGATATTAGGCCGACGATAGGACATATTCTCGTCTGACTGTGGTTTGTTTGTGTGTGTGTTTGCTTCGTTCGTTTATTCGTTCGTTCGTGTTCGTTGGATAACTCATGTCTTACAGGGTTTCTCAAGTTGCTAATGGTGCCTCAGGTGCCCGCCCTGTCCTCGATCTGTATATTAGACACGGGCGGACACTGGTCTTGATAAAGAACAATGAATATTCACTGGATATTCTCACATGAAATAATTAGGTACCCCACTCTACCACTGAAACGGAACCCCCTTCCCCGCCCGGCTATGTACAAATAAATTATGACAAACTTGGATTTTACATTAGAATCTAGCAATTTTGATGAATCTCCTATTAAATCAGTAAGCTTTCTTCTGTGCATATCTACTGTATATGTAGGAATGGTTAATTAAATTATATCACATTCATTCTAAACATGCGAATACAATATGGCGGTGAGCACCATCATTACGTGTATATCCTACATGTATGTTACGGTTGCCATCGGGACATTAGGTACATGGGGATAAAAAACGCATATATTTACCAGTTGGGGCAACACAACGGCACGTTGGGCAACCCACCGCATCCCCTTTATATCCTATTGTACAGCCGTTGTGGCATGACAGGGGTCGTTCACAAAATAATAGTACCTTTGGCCCTGTAGGTAAAATAATTACATACTCTTTATGCAAAGTATGTGTGCGCATATGCATAATTATACAGTATGCATGTAATATTATTTCAGCTTTACAATGGGTCTAGTTTATACAAATATGTTTTAACTCAATTGCGAAACAAGTTCTTACAACTTTTACAACTTATATTAATCACTCTCGGGCCCTCATTCCTGATGGAATCCATCACCACGAGGGAGAGAGAAAAGCCAATGTGGAATATAAATGCCTTGCCTAATGGCACAATCCTAACGGCCCAAGCGTGGCGCGAACACCGGGCCTGAACGCTCTACCACTATGCCATCACGACTTCCACAATATTGTTTGCAGCAATGGGAATAATTCGCGCAGACATATATTATCATATATGTACACAGAGTTTCGTTACATAAGCCCGCTTGGCAAGTTGGAGCTTCCATGGTAAAAGGAATACAATGTCCGCTTCGTAATCGAGAGATTGTGAGTTCGAACATCGCAAGAAACGCGGTCGTGGTGTCCTTAAAGATATATTCCTGTTCAAAAAACGAACGTGCATTGTATGCGAGGGGTCTCGTATTTTATGCCAGCAATATTTAAAAACATGCTAAAAGTAATGTACATACATTAATTCCATTGCTGTTATTTGTTGCGGGGGATTGGAGTTACGAAGAGTTACGGAGAATTGGAGCTACGGAGAGTCTAATGAAGAACAGACTAACATAATCAAACAAGATATATAGTTTTAAACAATGTTCAAGTACATTAATAAATGTTAAAAAGAATGAATTACTTTACCTCAAAACGTGTGTACTGGTTGTGTAACGAACACAATTGTGTGATAACATTTGTTTTAGAAATTGTGACAGTTTGAATAGGAATACACGTATATATTGTATATGTCGATTGTTCCTAGCAGGGAACTAGTAATATATATACTAGTATATGGTCTTTTCTACATCCGAATTTTCGGCTTAAAAAGCCCTTTTCAAGGAAAACATAAATCACCCAGCTAATTCATTGTTTTTACAATTGGGTGAATTTTGTTTTCCTTTAAGGCTTATTAAGCTGAACATTCTGAAGAAAGGACCATATATATACGTATATATTTAAGTTAGGCGAGACATCCGCATTGCCTCTACTTTCTATCTCAATGCGATGGATTTCATCAGAAATGAGGTCTCCAGAACGAGTAGACTGGTGTTGTAAAAACTTTTTCCGCAATCGCGCGTAATTATTCTCCGAAATAGGCTGCAACGTACACCTTTATAGATTGCTCAATATATAATATTAAATACCTCTGTTACACGTGCATATCGGGCATTGTTCCGTACGTGAAGTAGTTAGTGTATAGCCCTGTGTACATGACTTCATGCAATGCACGGCATCTGGACAAACCCTCATAATGGCAAGGAAATCTGGCTTCTGTGTTGTCGTAGTAGGAGGAGGTGGTGTTGCTGCTGCTGCAGGAATATGTATATAATATAGCACATAGTTTTACAATAAAGACAACCATCTAGGGGGTCGGGGTTGCGGTATAGCACATAGTTTTACAATAAAGACAATCATCTAGGGGGTCGGGGTGGTGGTAATATGTACATATAACACATAGTTTTACAATAGAGGCAATCATCTAGGGGGTCGGGGTGGCGGTAATATGTACATATAACACATATTTTTACAATAAAGACAATCATCTAGGGGTCGGGTGGTGGTAATATGTACATATAACACATATTTTTACAATAAAGACAATCATCTAGGGGGTCGGGTGGTGGTAATATGTACATATAACACTATTTTTACAATAAAGACATCATCTAGGGGGTCGGGGTTGCGGTAATATGTACATATAACACATAGTTTTACAATAAAGACAATCATCTAGGGGGTCGGGGTTGCGGTAATATGTACATATAACACATTTTTTACAATAAAGACAATCATCTAGGGGGTCGGGGTTGTGGTAATATGTACATATAACACATAGTTTTACAATAGAGGCAATCATCTAGGGGGTCGGGGTGGTGGTAATATGTACATATAACACATAGTTTTACAATAAAAGCAATCATATAGGGGGTCGGGGTGGCGGTAATATGTGTATATAGTTTTACAATAAAGACAATCATCTAGGGGGTCGGGGGTGGTGGTAATATGTACATATACCACATAGTTTTACAATAAAAGCAATCATCTAGGGGGTCGGGGTTGTGGTAATATGTACATAACACATAGTTTTACAATAAAGACAATCATCTAGGGGGTCGGGGTGGCGGTAATATGTGCATATAGTTTTACAATAAAGACAATCATCTAGGGGGTCGGGGTGGCGGTATTAGCACATAGTTTTACAATAAAGACAATCATCTAGGGGGTCGGGGTGGTGGTAATATGTACATATAACACATAGTTTTACAATAAAGACAATCATCTAGGGGGTCGGGGTGGTGGTAATATGTACATATAACACATAGTTTTACAATAAAGACAATCATCTAGGGGGTCGGGGTGGTGGTAATATGTACATATAACACATAGTTTTACAATAAAGACAATCATCTAGGGGGTCGGGGTGGCGGTAATATGTACATATAACACATAGTTTTACAATCAAGACAATCATCTAGGGGGTCGGGGTGGCGGTAATATGTACATATAACACATAGTTTTAAAATAAACGCACTCATCTAGGTGGTCAGGTTTGCCAAAGTACATAAAGAGTGTACGTCATGAAAATATGTATATCTTTTTTAACTCAATTCAATATACAGTCTACATCTATCATGTCAACGTCGGTTATGTCGAATGATCCGGTTATCTCGAAGTCGGATCAACGTCCCGTTTTAGACACTATCATTTTACATATAACTGGATCTGTTTATATCGAATTTAAGTTAAACTTCGGCTATGTCGAAGTATTTTGTTCGGTCCGACAGAATTCGACATAACGGATGTAGACTGTAGTTATTGCATTAAATATGACAACATATACATACACAAAGTAAAGGAAAGTTATGGACACATTTTCAGAAGAGCATAGCTAGTTGTATATGTAGTTTCTTAGAGAATGATGTTAAGTGTTCGCTAAATTTGGTTAATATATTCAGCTATGGACGGTCCTAAGCCCGACTGAGAAAGGAGGAAGGTTGTGCGTAGGGCCAGCACCCCTACCGCGTAAAACAACAACTCGCTACAGAAACCAACACTACAGCAACTACTACGGAGGATTTACGGTATCGACCAAGAGGAGAGCGTATGAAACAGAGCAATCTGTGGACAAATCTTCTCTCCCCTAAGAACGTCTCACGGATCGGATTTTGGAATGTAAGAACACTATACGAAACGGGAAAAGCGGCTCAGGTGTCCAGAGAGATGGATATATATAAAATAGATATGTTAGGACTAAGTGAGGTACGTTGGACCACAGCAGGAAAGGTTACTTTGGCAACAGGACACACGCTTCTATACTCTGGACCAGCAAATGAGAACGATGCACATCGCAACGGAGTTGGACTCATGCTTACCAAGAAAGCGCACAAATGTCTTTTGGAATGGGAACCAATAAGTGACAGACTACTGACCGCCAGATTTCACTCTAAATTTCAAGAAGTTACCATCGTCCAGTGCTACGCACCAACCAACGCTGCAGACATGGACACCAAAGAAGACTTCTACCAGCAGCTTTAAGGAGTGTTAGACAGGGTGCACAAGAGGGACATCACCATTGTTATGGGTGACATGAATGCGAAAGTTGGAGGAACCAACACTGGTAGAGAGACCGTCATGGGAAAGGAGTGACTCGGGACCACGAATGAAAATGGGGAACTCTTCGTCAACTTCTGTGGGCTAAATGATCTTGTCATCGGTGGAACTATCTTTAAACATCGCATCATTCACAAGACCACATGGACATCACCCGACCAGGCAACAGCAAACCAGATCGACCATGTCACGATCTCAAGAAGATGGAGGAGGACCCTCACGGATGTCAGAGCGTATCGAGGAGCTGATGCAGGTTCCGACCATGAACTAGTCATCGCCAAACTACAAGTCAGAATTGCCAGTGCAAGAAAGACGGGCATCCAGCAGAACAAGCGATACGCCACATCCAAACTGAAGGCAGCAGAGCAACAGCAAGAGTTCGCCATCGCCCTCGGCAACAGGTTTCAGGCCCTAGCCGACTTAGAAGACGGATCGTTGGAAAAGAAGTGGGACCGCGTCAAATGCTCTTTCACAACGACATGCGAAGAGAAGCTGGGATTTAGAACGAAGAAGTACAAGACCTGGCTCACAGACCACACCATCCAGATCATTGAAGAAAGAAGAGAAATTCGGCACCGACTGAAGCAGGCGAAAACCAGAGCACAGAAACAGAATATCCAGGGAGAATACAGCACCAAGAACAAAGAAGTCAAGAAGAGCGCACGACAAGACAAACGGGATCAGGTAGACAAGCTGGCTGGACAAGCACAGGAAACAGCATACCACAACGACATGAAGACCCTATACAGCATAACTAGACAACTTTCCGGCAGAAGGAGCAACCCCAACAAACCAGTGAAGGACGTTGATGGTAACACCCTCTCCAAACCAGAAGACCAGATGACAAGGTGGAAGGACCATTTCCAGGAACTACTCATCGGTACACCTGTGACCAACCCACCAGACATAGCAGACGGACCAGAACTGGAAGTAGAGATGGGACAGATCACAAGGAATGAAGTGACAAGGGCCATCAACAAGATCAAGAATGGGAAAGCACCGGGGCCAGACAACATCCCACCAGAAGCACTGAAGGCATCGACTGAGACCACAGCAGCACTACTACTAGACCTTCTACAGCAAGTCTGGGATGAAGAAGTGGTTCCAGAAGAATGGAGAGTAGGGCACATCGTCAAGCTACCCAAGAAGGGTGACCTCAGCAACTGCCAGAATTGGAGGGGCATCCAGCTACTGTCTATCCCAAGTAAAGTCCTCACAAGACTCCTACTAGAAAGGATCAAGAATGCAGTGAACGCCAAGCTGAGGGAAGAACAGGCAGGATTCAGGGCAGGAAGATCATGCACGGATCAGATAGCAACACTCCGCATCATCGTTGAACAGTCCATCGAATGGCAGTCTCCAATCTACATCAACTTCATCGATTTCAAGAAAGCGTTTGACACGATTGATAGAGACGTCATATGGAGCATCCTCGGGTACTACGGCATACCAGGAAAGATCATCAACATTATTCGGAGCCTGTACAACAACACCACTTGCCATGTGATCCATGACATGAACCTTTCACAGCCATTTCCCGTCAGCACCGGCGTCCGTCAGGGCTGTATGCTCTCGCCTCTCATTTTCTCCGTCGTACTGGACTGGATAATGAGAACGACAGTAGACAGACCAAGAGGAATACAGTGGACACTTACAGAGAAGTTGGAGGACCTCGACTTTGCGGACGACATAGGCCTCCTGTCCCACACACACCAACACATGCAACAGAAGTCAGAACGCTTACACACAGTTGCGAAGACTACAGGGCTGGAGATCAACATTAAGAAGACCAAGTGCCTCAGGGTAAACGCGGCAAGGAACATACCCATTCAGATAGATGGCCATCCAATCGATAATGTTGACTCCTTCACCTACCTCGGCAGTGTCATCAGCAAAACGGGGGGAACAGAAGAAGACATCCAAGCCCGTATTGGGAAAGCACGACATGCCTTTGTGACGTTGAAGCCAGTATGGAACAACAATAACATCCACCTCAAGACAAAGCTCAAACTGTTTGAGACAAATGTTAAGACAGTCCTCTTGTACGGAGCTGAGACCTGGAGACGCACCAAGGGCCTTGACCACAAACTACAGGTATTCATCAACAACTGCCTCAGACAGATCCTACACATCAGATGGCCAGAAAAGATCACCAACCAGGAGTTGTGGCGGCAAACAAGACAGGACCCCATCACAGACTCTTATCACACAGAGGAAGTGGCGGTGGATAGGGCACACTCTACGACGAGACCAGCCCAACATAGCACGCCAAGCACTGGATTGGAATCCACAGGGCACACGGAAAAGAGGTCGACCAGGTACGACATGGCGAAGGACTCTGGACAGTGAGCTGCGCCGAAGCAGGATGTCCTGGGGGGAAGCCAAAGCAGCAGCAACGGACCGGTCCAAGTGGAGAGCAGTGGTGAAGGCCCTATAGCCCAACCGGGGTGAAGAGGATTGATGATGATGATGATGATAAGTTTTGAGAATAGTTCCTTAGTATGACAAGTGTAATAATAATATTTATACCTTAGGCTTAGCTTTTAAAATATTTTGCTCGATTGCGAAACAAGTTCCTACAACTTATATTAATCACTAGTCTATCGAGACCTCATTCATGATGGAATCCATCGCCACGATGGAGAGAGAAGCGGTAATGTGGAATTTAAATGCCTTGCCTAAGGACACAATCGTAACGGCTATACAGCTGGGAGCGCAGACTTCTGGCATTTCGCACCTGAAGCGATGGCGCTACTACTGCCCTATCACAACTTCCACCTTAGGCTTGTTAGTCGATAGATACAATGCATGTATCTAAAATACTACGTTCATTTATATTTTAAAAGTGTTGTAAAAATGGTTGAATACCAATAATGAGGTTCTGATAAAGTACTAACGGAAGATACAGTCACAGTCCGGGCATTGTTGTCTGGAGTGGTCCACCTGGAACCCATACGCACACGTGCTCATACAGTGCTCTAGACGCGCGCAGTGTCTCTCGTGTGCCGGTGTGGGTACCGGAACAAGGTATATTCTACTGGGCGACGTCGTGGGCGCTGTCAATAGTAAAGTATATTCGTCACGGCACTGGGATTACGAGAAAGTGGACACACAACTGAATGTATATATGATATGAGCAGAGACGTCAAAACCAAACATAGACACACATCATGTTTACGTTGATCAACCCAGCAGTCAATATTATTCTAAACCACGTGCTCAATACAGAGTACTGACTGCTCAACACAGACTGACTGTTGGCTGCTTAATAGAAATTGGCTGCTCCATACATGTTGACTGCTTAATGCAAGTTTGCTGCTTAATACAGGCGACAACTAGCACAAGTTCCACTGTGTACATAGTGGTTTGTATATTACATTATGGGTAAATATTTGCACCTCATAAAATAATGCTAGTTTAAAATCATGATTAAAACAACAGGCTGCAACGCTTATAAAATCAGAAATTAAATTTGAAATAATATGGAATACATTTGTAATATTATTCACAGAATAAGTTTGCAGTTTTGACCAGAGAGAACCATAAACACAATGAGCATATATGCCATACACATGCTGTACGCTTGGACCCGCCGCTGTTTGTCTGCCGTTTGTTTGTGTGTTGCTTTTTGTTGTTGTTGTTGTTGTTGTTGTTGTTTTGTTGTTATTTTTCACTAGAAAGATTACTGTTTGCTTTATTGTTGTTAGATCTGAAGGACACCCACCACACATATGGTGTGCCTTTAGTAAAATATCCAAAGTGAAATGGTATGCCTATATCTGTGGCGTCCGTGGTCCAGTGGTAGAGCGTCGGATTTGGAATCGAATGGTCCCGGGTTCGATACTCGGAAAGGCCACGTATGTAGTGTCATTGAGTAAGGCACCTCACACACATTGCTTAGTACTGGTTAATCGCTTAGGTCGGCTAAGCCTGCCCAGGAAAAATGTCTAGGTCCCCGAGAGGGGTTTGACATTAATACTACATACATACTACATACATACATATCTAAAACTATTTCATATAAATAAAAAAATATGTACACAAATCATGTTTTATAATATTGTGGTGTACGTTTAACACATTCACAGCTTCTGCACCCATTGGTACCAATGGGGCCTAAATGAATGTTGAATTTACAGCTGCGTTGACAAGCTTCCGTCTGTGGACAGTGACTTGCTGGATGCGATGGGGTTGTAGTACGGCGCAGTGATGTAGGTGTGGTCGCTGGTTGGCGTGACGATGCCAATGATTGCGTAACATTTGCCATCAACCGCATTCCTGTTGAAAGTGTGAAGCAAAGTTTAAGAACGTACATGTATATATATTTATTTATCCGACATGGCTACTTAGTGAGGGAAGTGGAAGACCATGTACCATGTGTCCGCCTCGTAGTCAAGGAGTTATATGTTCGAGTCCTACCAAAACAACGGTGTGTTTTTATTTTGTTTTGTTTTTGTATTTTATTATTTATTTAAGTACACAAGTTACCAATATACATGTATACAAACAACACTATACAATGTCTACATAAACTCTGATATACATTGTTCCTACTAAACGGAGAATAGATGAGGATTTCTTTGTTAGATGTGACACAATACATATGTTGTGCCTGTTTAAAATAATGTTAATTGTTTTACATTGAAAAGCTTGACAACACAGCATAAAAAGTACCCTATGTGACCCACCAATGGTCTTGCCAATAAAACATACATTGACTGTTAAGACAGTGTGGCTTGTAACCTGAATAACTATATTTGCCGTGTCCTGGAAGAATATTACGGGGAGATAATCTAACAACACCTCATTTCAAGGGAGTCGATCATTGTATCTGATGGGCTAAGTTTATTTGACTATTATTTTTTATTTAAAACATGTTGTTTGATAGAAGACAAAGAAAATACATGTTGGCATGTACAAAATAACCAGCTAGGCTTCTGTAATATGGGGTGTCTTCTGTAGCACTCCAACAACTAAAATTACTAATATTATTCTGGAGACTTCGCCCCGAATATCCAGGGGGCGATGCTAGATAAATGTATCCAAAAACGCAGCATTGGCCGTCTATTCTTTATTATATACATATAACAACAAAAGGTGCATGTCCAATTTCACTATCAAAGCACTAGCTGTTCCTCTTTGTGGTAAGGCGACAGCTTCTACAAGTCAAATGACCCAGACTGTGGTCGGAGTTACTACTAACTGGTGCATTAACAAAACGGTTCTTGCTTGCAATGAAACCACTGGGTAAACATTTGGGTGATGCGACGGTATCAGCATACGGGAGTGAATGTGTCCATATGCCCCTATACCAGGCGTTCCATATACAATACCGTACAATACAGTATAATTAGATATGATGGCCTTGTACACTCCAGTATATATATAAGGAACCGTGTTCCGGTGTGACCGTGGACGTTCGTTCATACTTGCCATTCTTGGTGGAACACGCTGGTCCGGTACAATCCTGGTGCTGCGTTGCTGCCATGATAAGAATGCATAATTAGACAGAGAATACATGTAAGTTTGATCATTTCTCACACCTTATTTAGTTATCAATGTAATCAGAAGTATATATGAGATAGTTAACTGTTTTTGACATATAGTTCGCTTATCCATATAGATACTATAAAGTAAAAGTAAAGTGTGTGTTTATTATATACTAGAGGACATAGAAAACGCACACCTACATTATATACTAGAGGACATAGAAAACGCGCAAGTCTGATTTTACATGAAATACATAGTTTTAAACATTTTGGAATATTTGTAGTTGTTCAGTTTGTGCTTTGTAATAAAGATGTGATATATCTTTGATGGAATCCTTCGTATTTCGTTTTCATGTAATAATAATCATATAATGTAGGTGTGCGTTTTCTATGTCCTCTAGTATAGTGTCATTCCTATTGAAAGGGCCAGCCATTACTGACGTATGGTACACACTTTTTAGGAACATCAGTACCCCCGAATACTATCCTTGAAGACCAGGCGCCAGGCTTATGGGCAATCTGTAACCATTAGTTTACTAGCAGGCGGCTCACCAACCGGCCATATCATAACGAACCATTGACTAATTATGTAAAACATCAGTGTGGCAACATCAGTAACATTCAAACAAAGTGACCATCATTCATAGCACACTTCCTACTAATGTATGCTCCTTGCCGTATGCCACAATATTTGTGTAGAATACTTCCCCACGCATATAGTGTGTGTGTTTTACGTTTATTTATCGGCGCTACTGGTAGTCCATATGAGCGACGCCTCCTGAAGAGATTAGTTATTTTAGATTTTGGAGGATAGTGCATGATATAGACAGAGACCAATTCCAGAATCTCCTCTGGTTCATTTACGTGCACGGTGTAAATCACCTCATCAAACTGTTAATTTCAGACGGGGGATCGAACCTGCATATAGTATGTTGAACCATCGATATAGGACTATAGAATTGCGAAGCAGTTGGTAAAAGTGGTTAATGCCGCTGACTTATATGCCATGGCAACCTGTTATCATTGATTATCACGGGTAAAAGCCCCGCACATGCCGTGTCTCTTTATATGAAAACGTTGGCAGTTTCTTTCGAAGGTTGGTGCACCAAGTACTGGTTAACCGCTGGAGCCTGCCCAGGAAAGGTGTTGTCATGTAAGCTGCACGTCGCTCAAATGGGCAACCGGTAGCGACGTTATATAAACTTACATTAAAACAACAGGTATCATATTGGCGGATCAATGGTCCAATGGTTAACACGTTGGACTGCGAATCCAGGGATGGAGAGTTTGATCCCCCGTCCCACCATAATAATATTAACAGTATTCGGCTGGAACAATAAACATAGGTGTAATGTATAGGTGTTACACACCTGATATACAAACGATCAAGGGGAACCAGAGGCGTATTCTGTATTTTGCATTACCCTTCACACAATAAAATAACTAATATACGTCGGGGGTCGTCCCGAAGTTGCAGGGGCGGTGATAAATAAACGCTTAATAATAAACATGAAAAATCCATCATGATGATTCATCCGGTGTGCAGATGCATTACTTGCAATATGACTAATATTGGGGTATGGTGCGTATGGCGCAGAAGCAGAGAGCTGTTACAGAATGCTTCTCGATTATTTATTTTTCTATTTTATTTGTTTGTCCTTTCTAATCCTGCTCATTTATTTTCCTCAAGTTAAAATAATATAGTTATTACAGTACACATCGCTACGATCATTGTGTTAACATCAATCGTGTTTATTGGGGAGGACACTCACTAATGTTTGTAAAACTTGTTGACCAACCCATTTGCTTCTACATTTTATTATTACAGTGTTCAAATATAAGCATAGCTGTAACAAAATGAAAGTGACCATTTTAACTAATGTGTAGTTGGGGCCTCTTTATCAATGGATTTCAGAGCATTTTGCCGTACCATTGAAACATTTATTCAGTGATTTTATCATAAATTGGGACGAATGTATCTATACGAGATAAAGGACAGTGGTGTATTATTATATATCACTTATAAGGGAAATTCCCGTTTATTTGATATAAATCCGACTAGTATTAGCAGATTTGGGTTTATTCTTTTCAAATCACTGTTCCCTTTATCAGTGAAATTAACCTCCAGGGCCTGATAAGAACGCGCAGTCAATATGGTATGTTTCATATCGGCTGATAAAATGCATGGACAAAGCGTGCGTATACTCAGGTGAAGGCTCTATATAAATGCGGTCCCGTACAATGCACGGACATTGCTTTCGGAACATCACACTTGACTGTTGTGGAATTGTACATGCGACAGATTTGGGTATGTAAATATATATTATATTGTTCGTAGTTGTCATTAGGTTATTTTATCTGAACGTCGTCTAAAGCAACTGTCCGAGACGTTACCAGAAACATGTTGTAGTAAATCGTTATTAAATGTGGTTCTAGTGATTTACGACGATGGATATCTACTGTTCATTACATACATAATAATTAACTAATAACTACTGTTGAATCCAGTGTTGAATATATGGCTGGGGCAGAATGGTGATCAGCTGTTATTGAAAGGGGTGTCATGTACGCTCAAATTGCAGGAGCGGTGTAATAGGTTATCGAGTGGTTCTAAGTTTGTGTATATATATATAGATATACCATACGAGGTCATGATGAGTCCGGAGTCGTTGTATATTTAGACCGTGAAGGTCACCATATGTATTGATTCTACATAGACGTGTGTGTATCTATGTCTAAGCATTATGGTCACTATTTTCTTGTTGTTGTACCACAATGCTATAATATAAGGTGGTAAGAAGAGCCGAGTAGATTGACGTAGCACAAGGGTTTTATATTTGTTATTGTTGTAGTCGCTTCATGCCTGAACCAGGAGCCGTGAGAGGTGTAGCTCAGGGGCGTAGATCCTGTTCGGAACGATCAAGATAACAAGCTGGGGCACGAGCCGACTGGGATAGTTTGCCGGCGTGAGCTGGTGACGTCCATGTACTGGATAGTGTCGGTGGTTAGCGGTAGCTGTACAGCATAGAGTCCGCCGTCAGTGGACAGGGTCCTTAGGACGCAGGGAGTTAATGATCTTGTGTATTGTAAATCTTTAAAGTGTGCATTATAGCACTGTGACGGCAATACTTGCCAAGCTTTTAATGTGTGCATTATAGCACTGTGATGGCCATACGTGCCAATGATTAAATAGGTGTATTATAGCCTAAAGTTAAAGCCGAGTGTGGAACGGCAGAGATTTAGATCTCGGAACTGTGACATAAATTAACGGCATTGCCAGCCGAAGACCGGGCTCTATACCGGAAGTGAAGCAATCATCTGTGAAGAGCCAAACTACGGACACACATACGTCTCTTACCATCCATTGTCTGTGTTGCAAGTGTTGTTTGATGTATATTGGAAATCTACTTAGTCTTTATGCATACACTTGATCCTGGTATCCGTGACCCTGAGATAAGCTGGCCCTCGTGTCATTCTGTGACAATAGCATTGCAGTTGTATCATTTTGCTTATATATTTATCATGTTTATATTTGTAATTGTATTGTATATAAATAAGCAATAAAATATGATTAAACTAAATATGACTAATAATAGAATAGTTTCGAAATGAGAACATACATGATCTGGTGGTATTTATCTTGACGCATGTACACGACTGACAAGCGCTGTCCTTGCTCCGAGTTTATATCCCTCTTTACAGCTTAGCATGCATAATATAGTGCCAATACAGTCGTGGTGCTCTTCCTGTTTCCTCTGAGACGATTGGTGCCTCGACACTACCGGTGGCGACATACCATTAGCTACAATAGAACATTATGCAAACGGTGGACTTCTAAACCTGGCGTATACCTGGAGTTCCGAACCTGGCGTATACCTGGAGTTCCGAACCTGGCGTATACCTGGAGTTCTGAACCTGGCGTATACCTGGAGTTCTGAACCTGGCGTATACCTGGAGTTCCGAACCTGGCGTATACCTGGAGTTCTGAACCTGGAGTTCCGAACCTGGCGTATACCTGGAGTTCTGAACCTGGCGTATACCTGGAGTTACGAACATGGCGTATACCTGGAGTTATGAACCTGACGTATACCTGGAGTTACGAACCTGACGTATACCTGGAGTTACGAACCTGACGTATACCTGGAGTTCCGAACCTGGCGTATACCTGGAGTTCTGAACCTGGCGTATATCTGGAGCTCCTAACCTAGTGCATATCTGGAGCTAACGTATAGTATTTCCCCAGAATATTCCTAAATAATTATATAATAAATAGATGGAAGAGATAATAAGATTAATATCTGGGGCATGTTTGGATGCGGTCTATCAAAAGTAGATTACTAGGTTCTATTTCAGGTTAAGCACCGTTTTCGAAGTGTACAACTAAACCCGATGTACGGTTGTCTCCGTTTTCTTCGTCATGTCTACTCGGACGTCATGAACTCCTCGGATGAACTTGGTGGCGTTCCACTCTCCGAGTAGTTCCATTTCTCAATTGCAAATCACATTAGCAGTACATAATTATATAACTTATAACGGTTTTAAATATTACTGGTTGGTTCCTATTTATCACACATACATATATATATGGGTTTGTGCTGACTCTTTGCATTGGAGATATATATATATATATAAACTGAATACAAGCAGGGGAGTTATGTTATGTTATGTGACAATTGCCACATAACTCCCCTGCATGTATTCAGCTTAATACAACCATCACATATTTCATTGTATGTACACACGTGTAATACGACCTGGAAGTATTCTGATTGGTCGCGGACTGACAACTTCCGTTAGACACTTCGACATATAGTGTGTTCATGCTGTATTAGTTGAACACCAACTGTTTAGAACTATAAATACTAAATATACATTAGCTGAACATATATACATGTATAGTGATTAAAAATATTGTGTCGATTATTTGCGGACTACTTACTACGAGGTTCGGATGCACATTGCTGATTTCCTTGATAAGGCTCGAAAGTATACAGGCAAGCAGAATTTGGTTTTCAAATTTATGTATGTTGTTATTGTATAGTAATGAGATAAAAAGGTTCTTATACTTGTGTGAGTACCATATTTGACCATAATATATATTTTATGGCATGTTGCTATTAAGCTCATCAAAAGGCTCGCTTAGTAAATGTATGATAGCAAAATCCCAAAAGTAGTTTTATAAAATATGGGATGTAATCACGTCTCGTGCAATATCCTATATATCTGCATGATATTGTTGAATATTGTGAATGACGTATGTGTGTATCTAGGAACAGAAAATCAACTGCATCCGTAATCAGGAACTAAGCCAACATTCAATTGAATATGTATATTGCTTATATCTCTACCTGGTCCGCACAAAGTGAATATGTATATTGCTTATATCTCTACCTGGTCCGCACAAAGTGAATATGTATATTGCTTATATCTCTACCTGGTCCGCACAAAGTGAATATGTATATTGCTTATATCTCTACCTGGTCCGCACAAAGTGAATATGTATATTGCTTATATCTCTACCTGGTCCGCACAAAATGAATATGTATATTGCTTATATCTCTACCTGGTCCGCACAAAGTGAATATGTATATTGCTTATATCTCTACCTGGTCCGCACAAAGTGAATATGTATATTGCTTATATCTCTACCTGGTCCGCACAAAGTGAATATGTATATTGCTTATATCTCTACCTGGTCCGCACAAAGTGAATATGTATATTGCTTATATCTCTACCTGGTCCGCACAAAGTGAATATGTATATTGCTTATATCTCTACCTGGTCCGCACAAAGTGAATATGTATATTGCTTATATCTCTACCTGGTCCGCACAAAGTGAATATGTATATTGCTTATATCTCTACCTGGTCCGCACAAAGTGAATATGTATATTGCTTATATCTCTACCTGGTCCGCACAAAGTGAATATGTATATTGCTTATATCTCTACCTGGTCCGCACAAAGTGAATATGTATATTGCCTATATCTCTACCTGGTCCGCACAAAGTGAATATGTATATTGCTTATATCTCTACCTGGTCCGCACAAAATGAATATGTATATTGCTTATATCTCTACCTGGTCCGCACAAAGTGAATATGTATATTGCTTATATCTCTACCTGGTCCGCACAAAGTGAATATGTATATTGCTTATATCTCTACCTGGTCCGCACAAAGTGAATATGTATATTGCCTATATCTCTACCTGGTCCGCACAAAGTGAATATGTATATTGCTTATATCTCTACCTGGTCCGCACAAAGTGAATATGTATATTGCTTATATCTCTACCTGGTCCGCACAAAGTGAATATGTATATTGCTTATATCTCTACCTGGTCCGCACAAAGTGAATATGTGTATTGCTTATATCTCTACCTGGTCCGCACAAAGTGAATATCTATATTGCTTATATCTCTACCTGGTCCGCACAAAGTGAATATGTATATTGCTTATATCTCTACCTGGTCCGCACGGACAATATTTACATCCCCAATCGTCCTCCATGAGACACCAGGCCGGACACACAATGTCCTCCATGATACACTCAGACTGAGCTGCTGATACGTGTTCTCCTCGCATATTGCTACCCGTAAATGCCATGGGCGATCCCATCAGCATAGAGTAGGCAGGGTGCTGCATTTGGCTGGCGTATCTCGCTTGTCGAAACGTATGGTTACTTCGCTCATTGTTGTCGTCTATGTACAGAAAATGATAAATATCGCACGATCATACAAAAACAAACTTGCAATGTTCATTTTAGCACGATGCTCGCCCACATGATTCACCGGTGGCGAGGGTAAATAATTAGCGCAATCATCATCATCATCATATTAGCAGTGTATGACATTTGGATAGAACTCTGTCTCGTGTCTATAAACAAGTCAACCTAAATGTTATAGCTATGTCTTGACAGCTTTTAAAATACATTAATGGGTTATACTACGACAAATAGAATTCGCAATTCCATGGAGAAATAAGTTTCAACTGAACTATTTTACTGGCTAAAGAGCTGGGGTTGGGGAGAACAGTCTGTGTTGCAGACCAGTGGTTAATGCTGCAATTAAGCTCATTACCTCACACCAAGAGAGTTCATCAAGACACTATACACTAGGAACCTCAAAGAGCAGGGTCGGTAAGTGGCAGAGAAATCCACCGATGATTTCTAATCAAGGGAACCACTTTACAGTAGAAGCCATGGATAAAAAGAACCCGGGTTCTCACCAATGCAACCCTGATTCGATCCTCGGACCGGGGAGTATGTGAGATGGTACGGTGGTCGCCAGATCGGACAGGTGGGTTTTCTCCGGGTACTCCGGTTTCCTCCCACGCGAATGACCACATATACGCTTTCATCCGCGCCAACGAGAGTGATTAATATAAGTTGTTAGAACTTGCTTCGCAATCGTTTTAAAATAAATAAAGTTATTAAAATAAAAATTATTATAAAAAAAGTCACCAAGACTTCGCTAGAATTGCTACAATGAATTCGCAGAGGGCTCGACAAATAGATGAACTTAGCTTGGGTTCCAGTCTGTCGAATTTTCAATTTTGAACTCTACAAAATGATGTTATGTCTGAAACTCAAAACGGCTTGGGTGTTAAATAAATATGTATATATGAAGGACAAGGCAAAATATATATCAACGCATGTTCCAAGGCTAATGTGAACTTGGAGTTATACGTCTACCAGTCCATGACCGCAACGATATTGCGTTGAAGTGGTTCCAATGGTGTTCGGACTAGTAGAGTGAGCATGCCTATAAGTTTGTAATGTATCAGAACCAGGGGCGCGGCCCTATTGGCCTGCAACCCATTCCGAAACCTGACCATGATGAATGTTTCTCTATCTAGACATACTCGGCTATATATTAGCACTTCAAGTCTTGCGCATTACCTAATTATACTAAGGACACATGACGTGCAATACAAAATCGTCCAGGCTTCTGCACTTATTGTTTTAAGATTATTGTTTAAGCATGAATTTACAGTACACTACATACGCACTGTAAAATATATACATTACGCCCGTAGTTAGGATCCACATGTATATCAGACATCGTTGAGTATTATAGAGAAAATAAATATTGAGAGATGCATGTATATACATTAGTAAACATTTTATTTCTGGTCGGGGTGTTTTCGGGGTCGCAATTTATATTACTCTATAGATATACGAGCATGATATATATAAGGTACAATTTAATATAAGACGAATGCAATGACTGTTATCCCAGCATATCTAGTGACTGTAATACAGAACTAAGTATAATTATATAAAATACTGCAAGACGACAAAAGAGAACACTATATGGAATACATACCGACGCTAGCACAAACTAGCACTGTAAGAAACAGCCAAAATACTGCTAGACGACAAGAGAGAACACTATGGAATACATACCGACGCTAGCACAAACTAGCACTGTAAGAAACAGCCAAAATACTGCAAGACGACAAGAGAGAACACTATGGAATACATACCGACGCTAACACAAACTAGCGCTGTAAGAAACAGCCAAAATACTGCAAGACGACAAGAGAGAACACTATGGAATACATACCGACGCTAACACAAACTAGCGCTGTAAGAAACAGCCAAAATACTGCAAAACGACAAGAGAGAACACTATGGAATACATACCGACGCTAACACAAACTAGCGCTGTAAGAAACAGCCAAAATACTGCA
>CM026404.1:39340679-39389099 GCA_014843695.1 Archivesica marissinica | reverse complement strand
TTGATTTTGTTGTCCCTGTTGCATATTTTTGTGCAACTCTTGTATTTATTGTCCTTATATTATCCTGGTTATAATTTTTATAATGGCTACACCAGGAAAGGAGAGCACTCCTGGAGGATTACCCCCGGGGATGATGGACCAGGTTTATAAACAGTTGAGTGAGCATTTTGACTTGGTTCCAAAGTCAGCTCAAGCACCCCCACTGCCCTTGCCCTTCACTTCTTTCAGAGGCAGACGGTTTGACATTCCAGACAACGGTTCAGATAGTACCCCACCAGTGCAGTCTTTTCTTAATAGACCACCTTCTGGATTTCCTTTTGTTTCAACCCCCAATGTACTTCCATATCCGACACAGTTTTCATCCAACCCTCCTAAGATGCCCAGCTTCTCGGGTGATGAACCTATCAACAAGGGGGAGGTGCCTTACGTTATATGGAGATATGAAGTCCAATGTCTGATGAACAATCCGGAAATATCAGCCACCAACCTGTTGTACACTGTGCGCAGTTCCCTTCGTGGTTCTGCCCGTATGATGGTGATTCCGCTAGGTCAGGAGTCAACACTTGTCCAGATTATGGATAAGCTAGACTGCATGTTCTCAGATGCATCGACCAGAGGACCTGATGACAGAATTTTTTAATTCCTCTCAGGCAGCGGACGAATCGGTAACATCCTATGCATGTCGCCTAGAAACGTTGTTACAGGCCATCATCAATAAGGGTCAGTTACCAGGTGTTGCAAGGAATGACATACTTCGTCATAAATTCTGGACAGGGTTATCCTCTGATATGTTGCGACTACAAACCCGCCACAAGTATGATACCCTGGCGGACTACAACCAATTACTTCGAGAAATCCGCAAAGTTGAGAAAGAGATGTTGCGCACTTCGACTTCTAATCTCAACTCTTCTTCAACTGGTAATGTTCTACAGACAACTCCTTTCTCTAAGAAGGTTTCTGTTAAGAACAATAGTTACTGCGGACTCAGACGTGCAACAACAGTTTTCTTTATTGGAAAAGAAAATGCATTCTCGCTTGGATCAGTTCGATACCAAAATCACTTCCTGGGAGAACATGATGGACAAGAAGATTATCTCCAAGTTCGACCAGATTTTACAGAAGCTGGACTCTACCCACAACCAGCAACAACAACATCAGTCATTCTCTCTACCACCACAACCATTTAGTACCAACAGAGGTCGCGGTCATAGACCTGGGAGATACAGTGGTGGAAACCAAGCTTCTGGTTATAGTCAGCATGATTACAATCCGCAAGGATCACACCTGCAGCCGAACTCCGGAACAAGGTCATTTGGTCGCGGAAGAGGCATTTCCCATTATCGCCAATCGTTAAACTAGATACCGTCTCTGTTGAGGGCCAAACAGGGACTGGTGATCAAGTTGCCCAAACGAACCCACACCCACCAGAACAACAATTTGTGAACCGTCTTATAGGTTCACCGAATGAACATGATATTGTTATCAACGGCAGTTATTTTAAAGCCTTGATTGATACTGGTAGTCAAGTAACCACTCTTTCTCTTTCTTGTTTCAAGAGACTTTCAGATGTTGTGTTACAACCTCTCGCCACTCTTGGTCTTGACTTATCAATTGCTGATGGTTCACGCATGGAGTACTCAGGTTATTTTGAGTCTACCATCACATTACCGTTTTTATCTGTTTTTAAATTGGATATTCCTGTTCTGGTCATCCCAGACAATAGTTTTAACAGAACGTGTCCCGTCATTGTGGGAACAAACGTTCTTAGAAGGTGTAAGACATTTTTGTCTCCATCTTCAGACAATTCTACTGTTGACATCCCAGTAGAATGGAAGTCGGCGATGGATAGCCTCGACTCCCGGACCTTCTCAGTAAAAGCGTGCGGTACCAAAACGATTACGGTAGCACCATATGAGACAGTTACTATCAATGGGATAGTCCGTAATTTCGACAACAACATCTCATCTGTTGTCACTGAGACACCTGAAACTGTTACAGGTTATACAGTATGTCCTCGGATTGCTAAAGTCAATCAACAATCCACAGTTAAAGTCCCAGTCAGGATTTGTAATATGACTGCGAAGACTTTATCTTTTAAACCCAAAACACAGATTTGTGAAATTTCTGAAGCAACAGTTGTGGATGATCTTTCTACATATATTTGCCAGGATACATCTTCAGATACCTCTCTCGAAGACCTGGGTGTCAACGTTGACAATACAAATTTGTCTCCGTCTCAAGTTTTGCGGTTTCAACAAGTCCTGGGTAAATGGAAGCATGTATTTTCAAAAGACAGTCAGGACTTGGGTAAAACAAATCTTGTACAGCACAAGATAGTGTTAGAGGACAATACACCCTTTAAAGACCCATACAGACGAATCCCTCCAGCCATGTATGAGGAAGTGCGTCAGCACATAAAGGAAATGTTGGAGGCAGACGTTATTCGAGAGTATGATAGTCCTTATTCTTCTAACGTTGTTTTAATTAGAAAATCCTCCGGTGCACTCAGGTGTTGTGTGGATTGGCGTCGATTGAACAACAAGACCCGAAAGGATGCTTTTATGTTACCCAGATTTGACGACACTATTGATGTCCTTTCTTCTGCCAAATATTTTAGTAAACTTGACCTACATTCAGCCTACTGGCAGGTCGAAGTTGCAGAAGAGGATAAGGCCAAAACAGCTTTTCGGAGCACTGGGGTTTTATGAGTGGAACCGGATGGGTTTCGGACTCACCAATGCACCCGCAACCTTCCAGCGACTGATGGAAAAATGCATGGGTGATATGCATCTTAGAGAATGTTTAATTTTCTTAGATGACATCCTTATTTTCTCATCTACATTTGAGGAACACCTAGAGAGGATTGAATCCGTCTTTCAACGGTTGGATCAACATCACTTGAAGCTTAAACCTTCAAAATGCGAATTCTTCAAGAAATCCGTAACTTACTTGGGTCATGTCGTTTCTGATCAAGGTATTTCTACGGATCCCGGTAAAGTTTCCGCCGTTAAAGATTGGCCAGCATGTCACGATCTGAAATCTCTCAGACAATTTCTTGGATTCTCGGGCTACTACAGAAAATGTATAAAGGATTATGCCCAGATTGTACAGCCGTTAAACTCCTTATTAGAAGGACATGGTTTTAACCAGAAAAAATCCAAGAAAAAGACCAAGAAGAAGACCAAGACACCCGTTCCATGGATATGGGGTGATGCCCAGCAAGCTGCCTTTGATACGATCAAAGATGAATTAACATCACACCCAATCTTGGCATATGCAGACTATTCCCAACCTTTTATTCTGCACACGGATGCATCCTCCCTTGGATTAGGAGCAGTATTGTACCAGGTCCAAGACGGGAAGGAGCGTGTTATTGCATACGCATCCCGAAGTTTGAGACCCAGTGAGAGGAATTATCCCGCCCACAAGATGGAATTTCTAGCCCTTAAGTGGAGTATAACAGATAAATTCCATGACTACTTGTGTGGGAATGACTTTAAGGTGGTTACTGACAACAATCCCTTAACCTATGTCTAAACCTCTGCAAAGGTTGATGCAACAGGCCACCGTTGGCTAGCAGAATTAGCCAATTACAATTTTTATATTGAATACCATAGTGGCAGCCAAAACGGAGACGCAGATGGTTTATCTCGTCGATACGTTTTTCAAGAAGAAATGAAAGCGATTTTTCAAGGTGCTGTAAATGCTACACCACTTGTCGACTGTTTATCAGATTCGGCAGCTCCTCATTCGGCCGATGAGGAGATGTTTGAATCTGAACATGTTAACAAGATTGACTGGAAAGCTGAGCAATTGAATGATTTTACCATTTTAAGGGTGATTGACCTCCTCGAAAGCGGTTTTCTTCCCAGAGGGAGAGGATCCGAGTCAAAATCTGTACAGAGTTTTCTCCGAGAATGGAACAGACTTCATCTCGATGAGGGAATTCTGTACAGAACCGCTTTCTTGGACGGCCAGTCAGTTCGTCAACTTGTTTTACCTGAATCCCACAGGACTATTGCCTTGAAGGGTATTCATGACGATGCTGGTCACCAGGGCAAGGAAAAGACCCTTTGGCTGGCCAGACAACGGTTTTACTGGCCTGGGTTGGAAGAGGATGTTAACAAGTACATCACCAATTGTAGCTCATGTATTAGACGAAAGACCCCTGTCAAACCTTTCGCAGAGCTTGTACCAATTTTTACCTCTAGACCTATGGAGCTAGTGTGCATCGACTTTTTAAAGCTCGAACCTAGCAAAGGTGGTGTGGAAAACATACTGGTTATAGTGGATCACTTCACCAGATATGCTCAAGCAGTGCTATGTCGCAACCAGACTGCACAAACCTCTGCCAAGGCCTTGTATGACCATTATTTCCGTTTTTATGGTTTTCCCGAGCGACTTCAGTGACCAAGGTCGAAATTTTCTTAGTACTTAGGACTATACAGGAACTGTGTAAGCTCACGGGCATTCGTAAAAGCCGTACAACGCCGTACCACCCTATGTGTAATGGTTCAGCAGAACGATTCAACGGCACTCTTCTGCGCATGCTTGGTACCTTAGAGGAACACCAAAAGAGCGACTGGAAATCGTATATCGCCCCTCTTGTTCAGGCATACAATGGTACCAAGAGTGACGCAACCGGTTGTTCGCCACACTATTTAATGTTTGGGTGGCATCCTCGACTTTCTGTCGATGCCTACTTAGGCACAGATCCACAAGACATTGGTGAATTCACACCTACGACATATGTAGCCACACTAAAGAACCGGCTAGAATATGCATATAGGGCAGCTGCCAATGAAGCTGGCAGGCAGGCTGCCAAGAACAAGGACAGGTACGACTGTAAAGTTCATGAGTCCAAGATAGAAGTTGGAGACCGTGTACTTGTAAAGAAAGTCGGTATCAAGGGGACACATAAACTAGCAGACAGATGGGATCGCGACCCTTATGTTGTGCTAGCTATGCCGAACCCCGACATACCAGTATTCCGTGTACAACTTGAGAATGGCAAAGGACAAATCCGGACGTTGCATAGGAATATGCTCCTGCCATTCAATTGTGTACCCAGAGATACACCGACGGTGGATGTAAGTGTATAATCTGAGATAGGCCCTATCCGCAAGGATTTGGCCAGAACCAATCTCAAGACACCACCAGTACATGTACCTCACGCAATCCAATCTGATAGTTCCAATTTAGATAGCGAAGGCGAAAGCGTCAAACTATACAGACCTCCAGCTTTGCGAAAGCATAATCACCCTGGATTGCTGCCTCCGACGATACCTAGGACGGTTCCTGCGACTACTGATAGTCCAACCCATATGCCTAGCCGTATCGTCGAGAACAATCCAGGAGTGCAACACTCAACCAGATCTAACTCTGCGACATCGAGCTCAGAACCCTCTGTACCCAGTTTACCTGGTACCGGTAGTACGATACCTGAATCTTCACAGATTCATGATATATCTGATAATTATCTCCTCGGAACCATCGGTACAGAGATCTGTCTCACATTTAGAGTCCATAATAGACCAACCTGTTGTCGTCCCTGCTGGCAATGCCCAAACTCCTGAACCGACCCGTCGTCCGGTGCGCCAAAGGAAGCCACCGGACCGGTATGGAGAATGGGTGGTCCCATTGACAGCAGTACCAAACACTGACAAGGTTGTGTACTATGTGTAAGACAGTGTCAGATATTGAGCTTTTAATTGTTTCAAAATATACTGTATTCTGGTATATTACTGTGTAAGTGCAATGTTTGAATCATTCTATGTCAGTATATATACAATGCGCATACATTAGTATTACATTTCATTATGTCATTTGAGATGGTTGTTTTTATTTCATAGTAAATGTTCATGTTTGTGCAATTTGAAGGTTAATCTTACCTTTACAGGTCTCCACATAGTTGGAACAGATTTGTAGCATATGTCCATTATTGTGGACATATACCTTTAAGCCAGCCATATTGAACATACCCATGCACGGTGTAATACTTAACTAATGATCGTTACATTAGTATCTTTAATTACATTGTATTGGTTGTTATGTTTTTATTTCAGTTTGTAAAATTATTTCAGTTGACAATGTCGGATGTTGGATAGTGAATGATGCAGTAAATAAAATTGTTATTATATAGCTTGATTATTTGGATTGATCTATAATATTCATTTAGTTTCAGGTAATTAAAACTTCAGGAGACCTTTTCTCCAAGAGGGGGAACTATGTAACCCATGTCATATTTATGTTAAAGAGAAATAATTATTGATATTTAGTACATGTACATTATAGTGTTGCCAAACCCTGCTGCAAGCGTACCACCCAATAGTTTCCCCTATATGGCCTAATAAAATCACTGGTTTGAATCATATCATAATTATATAGCCTGGTCCCATACTATGTCTTTGTATAATATATACTAGTCTTCACTACTATTGTGTATAAAGTATTATGGGTGAGTGATTGTGAGTGACAATCAGGTCAGATGTGTGAATGAGTGAACTAACTCAACTAATTAGGTGCACTTTCCAACTAACTTGTTCAAGACCCTTATCCCACACTCTATCTCTACTAGTCAAACGGATAAGTTGCGAAGCTATCCTGTTTACATTAATATATACTATACTAGTAGCTATATACATATATACATTATATGTATCAGCTGATAGCCGGACTCTGGTAATGTAATGTTTTATCTTTGATATTTTACATTGTAAAATATTTATTTGAACTGCTTGAATTGGAATTGTGTATTTACTATTTTGTATTGTGAAATTAAGTAGAATGATTTGTACATAATAATAGTATGTATATATTGTATTTTACAGGCTCTTTATATCCATATATACGAAAATACGAAAACAACCAGAGTTTGTTATATCTATAAACTCCCCGGGGGTAAGGCAAACGTAGCGTATAATTTGACGTCATTTACAAAACGTGATTAATATTGACGTCAATGCTCACACGTTATTTACCAATATTTACATCGCTATTGTATGTCCTTTGATTGACGTATGCGCTCTGATTGTATTCATTTTCATATGAGGGTTCCCAACTAATCTACTCACCAATGCGACCCGGGTTAGATCCTCGGACTGGAAAGTATGTTAGATGGTACGGTGGTCGCCAGATCGGACAGGTGGGTTTTCTCCGGGTACTCCGGTTTCCTCCCACACGAATGGCCATATATGCGTTTTCATCCGCGTCATAAGTTGTTAGAACTTGCTTCGCAATCGTTGTAAAATAAATAAAGTTTAAACTTCTTATTTTTAACTAATGATATGCAGCTGGCATGCACACTCGATGTTAGGGGCATGCGCATTCGAAATGTTAGGCATGTCGCGAGAAAAGGCGTTTCTTACTTTTTACGCTGTTCCAAGGATAATCTAGTTACCTGTTCTGGCACACGGTAAATCTGGTCTAAAAACAGTTCAGATGCAAAGTGTGTTATAATTTCTTTGTGTCATTGAAAAGTATAATCAATGTAAATATAAGTTATGAATCGTGGGTTACTAGTTTCCATCGGGGTATGAACTACATTGGGCATGTTTAAAGTTAACGGCCTCCACACACTGTAACCACGCCCGATGTAGTTCATACCCCGATGGAAACTATTAAGATGATGATTGAGCTTATTTACCCTCGCCTCCGGCGAACCATATGGGCGAGCGTACTAAGAAGTGTAGTTAACACGCATACATTATAAACTAAGGTGATTAAGTTGTGTGTGTTAATAATATGATTTGAATGCTCAGTCCGGCCATATATTAGGCTACAAGCACCAAAATGTATAGGGTCAGTACATGAGTCACTCTATACTGTCTCACATCTCATATTCGTAAATGTATGAATATGTTTGATGTATAATATTATTTGCATGCTCAGCCCGGTCATAGATTAGGTTACAAGCACCAACATATATATAGTCGGTACAGGAGTCACGCTGTACTAACACGCATCTTAATTCTATAATGTGTGAATTAGATGAGTAATGTTATTTGATAACTCAGCCCGACCATAATTTAGGCTACAAGCATCAAAATACATAGGGTCTGTTTAGGAGTCACTCTAAACTGTCCTCGTATCTCTTGTAATTTTAGATCTTTTTTCTTTTCCATGTTCTCTGATCTCTGTGTCTCCGCACGCGACACGCTACCAATTCTCGACCCGATTTATTATATTTCTCGCCGTTTATGTCTTTTTTTTATTGTTTAAACAGTCACAAATCTCCAAAAACGGACATCAGAAACAGTTCAACATTTGAATGTTTTCGGCTAGATCCAGTGTTTGTAAGGATGTTTTTCATTGGTAGAAAAACTATCCGTTTTTTGGTCCTAGCTCGAACTGTTACTAGCTATATAAGTTTATTTAAAGTCGCCACCGCATAAATGCATTTGGGCGACTAAATTATCTAAGGTGATTAAAGAGGTCTAAAAATAGTTAATAAACAATTAAAATTACAATACTATGATGTTTAGAAGGCTAAGTCGGTTGCATTAATCTCAGAGTGTGTTCTAATGAAAACCCCAATAACTTGAGAAATAATAGAAACTCTATCTAGCAAGGCGAACTGAAGTTTATTTCAAATACGTAATACCATCCTCAATAAAACTGTGGACCGAACTTGATATGCATATGCATAATATTAATACGTTGTTGTCTTTTAAAGAGAACTTAAACTCATATATAAACCACCAACTGTACCGTCTTATTTTAAATACGACGACCGATGTCAACAAGTCTATCATAGTCGTATCAGAAATCTTGTAGCAACCTGAATTCAGATTTATTTAACAATCATCTACGCGACAATTCAAATTGCACATGTGTACTAAACGAAACGGAAGATGCAGAACACTATTTATTTTGATGTCCATTGTTTGTAATCCAGAGGCGTCAGCTATTCCTAAATTTTCAGAAACTACTCCATTATAAACCATGTTTTCACTTTTTTACAATACATGTATATGTATGTTATCTGTATATGCTATAAGCATCAGCTGATGTCTTAATGCCATACAAAACAATACGCGTACTTACCACCCGCTAAGTACATAAAAACTATTGTTTGGTTTCGAAAATAAAACATCTGAAGACAATGAATATATTTTCAAACAAGTCCAAATTTTCACCAAAAACACTAAACGCTTTGAGCGTCATACTATCTACTAACACAATGCAAGTACATATCTGCTGTTCTAACAGAGCCGATTCTCTATTTGGTGGAGGGGGGGGGGGTCTGGCTGGCTTGGGTATGGTGCAGGAGCAGAGAGCGGTTACAGAATGCTTCTCGATTTATTAATTGTTTTCTATTTTATTTTCTTGTCCTTTCTAATCCTGCTCATTTATTTTCACCTAAAATAATATAGTTATTACAGTACACATCGCTACGGTCATTTTGTTAACATTGATCTGGTTTATTGGGGGAGGGCACTAGCTAATGTTGGTAAAACTTGTTGCCCAACCCATTTGCTTCTAGATTGTATTCGTGCACTGTGCAAGTATAAGCATAGCATTGCAGTTGTATCAGTTTGCTTATATATTTACCATGTTTATATTTGTAATTGTATTGTATATAAACAAGCATTGCAGTTGTATCAGTTTGCTTATATATTTACCATGTTTATATTTGTAATTGTATTGTATATAAACAAGCATTGCAGTTGTATCAGTTTGCTTATATATTTACCATGTTTATATTTGTAATTGTATTGTATATAAACAAGCATTGCAGTTGTATCAGTTTGCTTATATATTTACCATGTTTATATTTGTAATTGTATTGTATATAAACAAGCATTGCAGTTGTATCAGTTTGCTTATATATTTACCATGTTTATATTTGTAATTGTATTGTATATAAACAAGCATTGCAGTTGTATCATTTTGCTTATATATTTACCATGTTTATATTTGTAATTGTATTGTATATAAACAAGCATTGCAGTTGTATCATTTTGCTTATATATTTACCATGTTTATATTTGTAATTGTATTGTATATAAACAAGCATTGCAGTTGTACCATTTTGCTTATATATTTACCATGTTTATATTTGTAATTGTATTGTATATAAACAAGCATTGCAGTTGTACCAGTTTGCTTATATATTTACCATGTTTATATTTGTAATTGTATTGTATATAAACAAGCATTGCAGTTGTATCATTTTGCTTATATATTTACCATGTTTATATTTGTAATTGTATTGTATATAAACAAGCATTGCAGTTGTATCAGTTTGCTTATATATTTACCATGTTTATATTTGTAATTGTATTGTATATAAACAAGCATTGCAGTTGTACCAGTTTGCTTATATATTTACCATGTTTATATTTGTAATTGTATTGTATATAAACAAGCATTGCAGTTGTACCAGTTTGCTTATATATTTACCATGTTTATATTTGTAATTGTATTGTATATAAACAAGCATTGCAGTTGTACCAGTTTGCTTATATATTTACCATGTTTATATTTGTAATTGTATTGTTGTAACAAAATGAAAGTGACCATTTTAACTAATGTGTAGTTGGGCCTCTTTATCAATGGATTTCAGAGCTTTTGGCCGTACCATTGAAACATTTATTCAGTGATTTTATCATAAATTGGGACGAATGTATCTATACCAGATAAAGGACAGTGGTGTATTATTATATATCACTTATAAGGGAAATTCCCGTTTATTTGATATAAATCCGACTAGTATTAGCAGATTTGGGTTTATTCTTTTCAAATCACTGTTCCCTTTATCAGTGAAATTAATCTCCAGGGCCTGATAAGAACGCGCAGTCAATATGGTATGTTTCATATCGGCTGATAAAATGCATGGAAAAAGCGTGCGTATACTCAGGTGAAGGCTCTATAAATTCGGTCCCGTACAGTGCACTGACATTGCTTTCGGAACATCACACTTGACTGTTGTGGAATTGTACATGCGACAGATTTGGGTATGTAAATATATATTATATTGTTCGTAGTTGTCATTAGGTTATTTTATCTGAACGTCGTCTAAAGCAACTGTCCGAGACGTTACCAGAAACATGTTGTAGTAAATCGTTATTAAAGTGGTTCTAGTGATTTACGACGATGGATATCTACTGTTCATTACATACATAATAATTAACTAATAACTACTGTTGAATCCAGTGTTGAATATATGGCTGGGGCAGGGTGGTGATCAGCTGTTATTGAAAGGGGTGTCATGTACGCTCAAATTGCAGGAGCGGAGTAATAGGTTATCGAGTGGTTCTAAGTTTGTGTGTATATATATATATATATATAGATATACCATATGAGGTCATGATGGGTCCGGAGTCGTTGTATATTTAGACCGTGAAGGTCACCATATGTATTGATTCTACATAGACGTGTGTGTATCTATGTCTAAGCATTATGGTAACTATTGTCTTGTTGTTGTACCACAATGCTATAATATAAGGTGGTAAGGAGAGCCGAGTAGATTGACGTAGCACAAGGGTTTTATATTTGTTATTGTTGTAGTCGCTTCATGCCTGAACCAGGAGCCGTGAGAGGTGTAGCTCAGGGGCGTAGATCCTGTTCGGAACGATCAACATAACAAGCTGGGGCACGAGCCGACTGGGATAGTTTGCCGGCGTGAGCTGGTGACGTCCATATACTGGAGTGTCAGCGGTTAGCGGTAGCTGTACAGCATAGAGTCCGCCGTCAGTGGACAGGGTCCTTAGGACGCAGGGAGTTAATGATCTTGTGTATTGTAAATCTTTAAAGTGTGCATTATAGCACTGTGACGGCAATACTTGCCAAGCTTTTAATGTGTGCATTATAGCACTGTGATGGCCATACGTGCCACTGTTTAAATAGGTGTATTATAGCCTAAAGTTAAAGCCGAGTTTGGAACGGCAGAGATTTAGATCTCGGAACTGTGACATAAATTAACGGCATTGCCAGCCGAAGACCGGGCTCTATACCGGAAGTGAAGCAATCATCTGTGAAGAGCCAAACTACGGACAATATATATTTACCATGTTTATAATATTATTTGTAATTGTATTGTATATAAACAAGCATTGCAGTTGTACCAGTTTGCTTATATATTTATCATGTTTATATTTGTAATTGTATTGTATATAAACAAGCATTGCAGTTGTACCAGTTTGCTTATATATTTACCATGTTTATATTTGTAATTGTATTGTATATAAACAAGCATTGCAGTTGTACCAGTTTGCTTATATATTTACCATGTTTATATTTGTAATTGTATTGTATATAAATAAGCAATAACATTTTTGTTTAGGGTTATGGTTTGATTAGGGTTAAATTATCTACATTTAGTATTCTACTTTTCAGCTGTAGTTTACTGCCACCTGTCATATGACGACTAGTTTAGTTTATACAAATTTATTTTAGCTCGATTGCGAAACAAGTTATTTCAACTTATATTAATCACTCTCGAGACCTCATTCCCGATGGAATCCATCACCACGAGGGAGAGAGAAGAGGCAACGTGGAATTTAAATGCCTTGTTACGGTGTATGAGCAATTCACGTAGCTATCCGAATTTTAAAAATCTACACTAACCCGAAAAATAGTTTCTATACCATTTCTGATTAAGACCAATAAATGTTTTTACTCAATGATGTACTATATCAAAATAAGATATTCAACAAGTTATGGTGGATAAATAAAAAATAACAAGTATGCCCTGAAGTCTTCAGTTCCCATATAAACGGGTGCCGACCGACACCGTTGCGATAGCTGTATTGGACAGCAAGGTCACGCGATGAAGCTAAAACTATCAACAAGAGTGTTTTGAAAGTTGTTTTCATGACTTAAGAAAATAATAATATACGGCAAGTGCTATTAACATTTTATACTGGTCATTATGGGATTTACGCCGAGCATAGGTTCCACCACTCTATTACTTTTCTGTGATATACATCCCAATGAAGGGTCGTCTTCCTCTGGTCCAGAGTGAGTCCTGTGTGAACGTTCTCTTTCGAAAAGGGGTCCTTTGTAGGGCCACCCTCCTCACTGTTGGCCATCCCACAAAGCAGCATATAAACGGATCTGGCAGTTAGACAACTGGTCGTCAGTTGTGTTGTTTACGTTTATTTATCGTCGCTACCGGTTGCCCATATGAGCGACACCTCCTGAAGAGATTAGTCATTTTAGATGTTTGGAGGATAGTGCAATGATACAGACAGAGACCCATTCCAGAGTCTACTCTTGTTCTTTTACTTGCACGGTGTAAAGCACCGACACGATACCTCGGTTTAAAGTCCCATCTGAAAGACTGTTAATTTTATTAGGGTCAGACGGGGGATTGAACCTGCGATCCCTGGATTACCAGTCCAGCGTGCTACCACTGGACTACAGATCCGTCTAGTCGTCTCTGTCGCTCCAGGGTATGTCCATACAAACACCACCTCCGGTGGTGAAGAGTGTTACCTTTGTTGCAAGTACGAACACCAGAATATCCTAGAAGTCTGCACTGCAGCTGCGAGATGTGCCCGACCGCGAAATGCACGCCGTGAGGAGATCGGGCCGGGGAATATGTGTGGCTTAAATCGGTCTATGCTATATGTATAACACACTTCTCGTCTTATTGACACAGTGGACGGATGTAAATAACGCTCATGCTAGGTGTTATTTGCAAATATCAGCAGTAATTCTTGTCTGGGAAAACATCGATGCTATATACTAGAGGACATAGAAAACGCATACCTACAGTATATAGAACATCGATGCTATATACTAGAGGACATAGAAAACGCATACCTACAGTATATAGAACATCGATGATATACTAGAGGACATAGAAAACGCATACCTACAGTATATAGAACATCGATGATATATACTAGAGGACATAGAAAACGCATACCTACCGTATATAGAACATCGATGATATATACTAGAGGACTGGGATAGTTTGCCGGCGTGAGCTGGTGACGTCCATATACTGGAGTGTCAGCGGTTAGCGGTAGCTGTACAGCATAGAGTCCGCCGTCAGTGGACAGGGTCCTTAGGACACAGGGAGTTAATGATCTTGTGTATTGTAAATCTTTAAAGTGTGCATTATAGCACTGTGACGGCAATACTTGCCAAGCTTTTAATGTGTGCATTATAGCACTGTGATGGCCATACGTGCCACTGTTTAAATAGGTGTATTATAGCCTAAAGTTAAAGCCGAGTTTGGAACGGCAGAGATTTAGATCTCGGAACTGTGACATAAATTAACGGCATTGCCAGCCGAAGACCGGGCTCTATACCGGAAGTGAAGCAATCATCTGTGAAGAGCCAAACTACGGACAATACGTCTCTTACCATCCATTGTCTGTGTTGCAAGTGTTGTTTGATGTATATTAAAAATTGTAAATCTACTTAGTCTTTATGCATACACTTGATCCTGGTATCCGTGACCCTGAGATAAGCTGGCCCTCGTGTCATTCTGTGACAATTGTATATAAACAAGTATTGCAGTTGTACCAGTTTGCTTATATATTTACCATGTTTATAATATTATTTGTAATTGTATTGTATATAAACAAGCATTGCAGTTGTACCAGTTTGCTTATATATTTACCATGTTTATAATATTATTTGTAATTGTATTGTATATAAACAAGCATTGCAGTTGTACCAGTTTGCTTATATATTTATCATGTTTATATTTGTAATTGTATTGTATATAAACAAGCATTGCAGTTGTACCAGTTTGCTTATATATTTACCATGTTTATATTTGTAATTGTATTGTATATAAACAAGCATTGCAGTTGTACCAGTTTGCTTATATATTTACCATGTTTATATTTGTAATTGTATTGTATATAAATAAGCAATAACATTTTTGTTTAGGGTTATGGTTTGATTAGGGTTAAATTATCTACATTTAGTATTCTACTTTTCAGCTGTAGTTTACTGCCACCTGTCATATGACGACTAGTTTAGTTTATACAAATTTATTTTAGCTCGATTGCGAAACAAGTTATTTCAACTTATATTAATCACTCTCGAGACTTCATTCCCGATGGAATCCATCACCACGAGGGAGAGAGAAGAGGCAACGTGGAATTTAAATGCCTTGTATAAGGGCACAATCGTAACGGCTCCAGCGGTGCTCGAACTCCGGACCTTTCGCACCTGAATCGAACGAGCATCCACTGCGCTATCACAACGTCCACTTTGGCGTATCCTCCAATGCGAACTATATAAATATGCCAGGGACGTAGAGCCACTAGTGACGTATTTAATACATACATCTGCACTGCGGGGTAGGAACACTTACATCTCTAAAAATGTTTATTTTTATAGGATTAAAGTCGTACTTCGGTATTGTTGAATCCTGCTATATTGTAAATAGCTGTCTCTAATAACTCACTATTGAGTCGCGCAATGTACATCCATCCATAATTATGTTTTTATTTCATTGTCAAATGTTGTTTGTTGTTACTTGATGAGACGTAAAATCATTCAGCGTCCCTCAATACCAGTTATGTAATATCCGACGGTGGTGATGATGATTGAGCCGCAATCGAACCATGTGGACGAGCGTAATTTCCGAGGGGATAAAATGCTAGACTTTTGTAAAGCACCAGGAATGCGACTAGCGATGTTTAAATGTAAATCTTCTACATGATCCAATAAATCAATAAATCGATAAGACTATATTTTGGTGCTATTTTTGAATTGAATTAGAGGAAGATAGATAGATTCCCATTTTAGCTAGCTTTGTGTGTGGTTTACGTTTATTTTTCGTCGCTACCGGTTGCCCATATGAGCGACATCTCCTGAAGCAGGTATCACGCGTATCTACGTTATGGCCGACAGTGATAATTCTTCAAGCTCGGAATGTGCATCTTTCTGCCAAGCAGCCAACAGTAACAGAGCCAGCCATTGCAGGGGCCGACAGGTTCAAGCAGGGCACGCCCCTGTGGGTGGAGACGCTATCGAGGCATTGGATTTATTTAGGACATATTTGGATGGGCAAATACGAGACTTAAAGAGAGATATTTCGTTTCAGAACGATACACAAAAGGAAAAGGGTGTACCAAAATTTAGTAAAGATTCTTATCGTATTCAGATGAATGCAAGTGACATAATACGTAAATTAGACATTGTTTCTCATTGTTTAAACTCATTTAAACTTCCGTCAATAAAACATATCCAGAGAAATAAAGTTGAATAATTACCAAATGTTATCCTCGATAATCAATACCCCGCACAATTGATATCTTAATTGTATGGATTTGGTTGTAAAAACCAAATCAAACCAAACCTTTATAAATAGTTCCCTCTACTGACACGAACGGTTGATACTAGAACATTTATAGTAACAAATATTGGAGGAAACACAATTAAAATCATTGGGACGTGATTGAAAAATACACCACATCGCGTGTGTGTGTGTGTCATTGTCGGTTTATAGTATGTGAGCGACTAGTTTCTATAAGTATAGAGTGGTGGAACCTATGCTCGGCGTATTCCTATGCTCGGCATATTTTCCATTTTCATCCGTATTTAAAATATTTATATAGTTCTAGGCTAATTTCGCCGACAGAGTTGAAGCATGGTTCAATAGCATTCCGTTGAGTGTATCGGTAGGCTGATGCAACTGTCACGTGACTAGTCCAGCAGACGAATATAAACAAGCAACTAATTGGGAGAATATTTCCACCGACACTGTTACGGTGTATGAGCAATTCACGTAGCTATCCGAATTTTAAAAATCTACACTAACCCGAAAAATAGTTTCTATACCATTTCTGATTAAGACCAATAAATGTTTTTACTCAATGATGTACTATATCAAAATAAGATATTCAACAAGTTATGGTGGATAAATAAAAAATAACAAGTATGCCCTGAAGTCTTCAGTTCCCATATAAACGGGTGCCGACCGACACCGTTGCGATAGCTGTATTGGACAGCAAGGTCACGCGATGAAGCTAAAACTATCAACAAGAGTGTTTTGAAAGTTGTTTTCATGACTTAAGAAAATAATAATATACGGCAAGTGCTATTAACATTTTATACTGGTCATTATGGGATTTACGCCGAGCATAGGTTCCACCACTCTATTACTTTTCTGTGATATACATCCCAATGAAGGGTCGTCTTCCTCTGGTCCAGAGTGAGTCCTGTGTGAACGTTCTCTTTCGAAAAGGGGTCCTTTGTAGGGCCACCCTCCTCACTGTTGGCCATCCCACAAAGCAGCATATAAACGGATCTGGCAGTTAGACAACTGGTCGTCAGTTGTGTTGTTTACGTTTATTTATCGTCGCTACCGGTTGCCCATATGAGCGACACCTCCTGAAGAGATTAGTCATTTTAGATGTTTGGAGGATAGTGCAATGATACAGACAGAGACCCATTCCAGAGTCTACTCTTGTTCTTTTACTTGCACGGTGTAAAGCACCGACACGATACCTCGGTTTAAAGTCCCATCTGAAAGACTGTTAATTTTATTAGGGTCAGACGGGGGATTGAACCTGCGATCCCTGGATTACCAGTCCAGCGTGCTACCACTGGACTACAGATCCGTCTAGTCGTCTCTGTCGCTCCAGGGTATGTCCATACAAACACCACCTCCGGTGGTGAAGAGTGTTACCTTTGTTGCAAGTACGAACACCAGAATATCCTAGAAGTCTGCACTGCAGCTGCGAGATGTGCCCGACCGCGAAATGCACGCCGTGAGGAGATCGGGCCGGGGAATATGTGTGGCTTAAATCGGTCTATGCTATATGTATAACACACTTCTCGTCTTATTGACACAGTGGACGGATGTAAATAACGCTCATGCTAGGTGTTATTTGCAAATATCAGCAGTAATTCTTGTCTGGGAAAACATCGATGCTATATACTAGAGGACATAGAAAACGCATACCTACAGTATATAGAACATCGATGCTATATACTAGAGGACATAGAAAACGCATACCTACAGTATATAGAACATCGATGATATATACTAGAGGACATAGAAAACGCATACCTACAGTATATAGAACATCGATGGTATATACTAGAGGACATAGAAAACGCATACCTACAGTATATAGAACATCGATGATATATACTAGAGGACATAGAAAACGCATACCTACCGTATATAGAACATCGATGTATCAGAGGACTAGAAACGACCTACGTATAAGAACATCGAGGATATATACTAGAGGACATAGAAAACGCATACCTACCGTATATAGAACATCGATGGTATATACTAGAGGACATAGAAAACGCATACCTACCGTATATAGAACATCGATGGTATATACTAGAGGACATAGAAAACGCATACCTACCGTATATAAAACATCGATGGTATATACTAGAGGACATAGAAAACGCATACCTACCGTATATAAAACATCGATGGTATATACTAGAGGACATAGAAAACGCACGAGTATAATATTTATGATTACTTAGACAACGACTAAGTCACATGGTCCAATGAAAAAGCCACATTTCTCGCTTCTAAATCGTATAGACACGACCTACTTATGCACGTTGTCTAAGTCAGATAGATCAATTCATTGGCCTGTCTTAACGAAATATACACCTCGCTTCGTGATCGACCCTATCCTATTACATGACAACGCAAGATATATCACATTTTTATTACAAAACACAAACTGATCAACTAAAAATGTTCCAAACTATTTAAAGCGACACTATATCGGTGATGATATCTGCAAAATGTAATGTTGGTATACATTCTTCAGAGGAGACTCTGGAATGGGTCTCTCTCTGTATCATTGCACTATCCTCCAAAAATCTAAAATGACTAATCTCTTCAGGAGGCGTCGCTCATATGGGCAACCGGTGACGATAAATAAACGTAAAACACATACATACATGCGTCTGGTAATCAATCAACATAAATCTCTAGTCTGTAATAGTCCGCCAATTGAAAAGAATGACAACCTATGATTAACTATTCTTCCACATAACTATTGTACTAGCTACCTCCCCTTCTATTCTCCGGTCGGCATTTCAAAATGGTGCTGCCTGGTGAATGAATAATAATCAATACGGCTTTAAAGCAGGATGAATAGAAAATCGACTTGAAATGTAATTTGAGGTCTGCAAATTTTGGACTGATACCGTAGTTGCTAATAAACACAATATTGATATTTTGAATAACGGTTATAAGATTTCGTTTGTAGAATACCACAGTACGTCGTTTTCGAGGAATAATAAATCTGCTCTGGTTAATATAGATTTTGTGGAGCATTATGTATAAAATAGTGTATATAATTAGCCCGTTCTTTTTCAGTCGATACAAACCTGTGCGACCAATTCCTATACAAGTGTTTGGTATTTTACAATGGGTAATAATTGGTAAATTAAATATATTGATGACGTATAAATATATTGGTTAGATTATAAATAATTTGTGTTTGGCTGAATGTAATGACAGAAAACATAAATATAGAATATCAGACAGCATGAATTCATTTAATTTTTCTATCTATTCAATGTGATATACACCATGTCCATGTCAGTTACTTGGTGTTGAATGGGTTAAATATCATGCACCAGTCCATGTCAGTTACTTGGTGTTGAATGGGTTAAATATCATGCACCAGTCCATGTCAGTTACTTGGTGTTGAATGGGTTAAATATCATGCACCAGTCCATGTCAGTTACTTGGGGTTAACATCATGCACCAGTCCATGTCATTTACTTGGTGTTGAATGGGATAAATATCATGCACCAGTCCACGTCAGTTACTTGGTGTTGAATGGGTTAATATTATGCACCAGTCCATGTCAGTTACTTGGTGTTGAATGGGTTAATATCATGCACCAGTCCACGTCAGTTACTTGGTGTTGAATGGGTTAATATCATGCACCAGTCCATGTCAGTTACTTGGTGTTGAATGGGCTAATAACATGCACCAGTCCATGTCAGGTACTTGGTGTTGGATGGGCTAAATATCATGCACCACCAGTACATGTCAGTTACTTGGTGTTGAATGGGCTAAATATCATGCACCAGTCAATGTCAGTTACTTGGTGTTGAATGGGTTAAATATCATGTACCCGTCCATGTCAGTTACTTGGGGTTAAATGGGTTAATATCATGCATCAGTCCATGTCAGTTACTTGGTGTTGAATGGGTTAAATATCATGTACCAGTCCATGTCAGTTACTTGGTGATGAATGGGTTAAATATCATGCACCAGTCCATGTCAGTTACTTGGTGTTGAATGGGTTAAATATCACGCACCCGTCCATGTCAGTTACTTGGTGTTGAATGGGTTAAATATCATGCACCAGACCATGTCAGTTACTTGGTGTTGAAAGGGTTAAATATCATGCACCCGTCCATGTCAGTTACTTGGTGTTGAATGGGCTAAATTTCATGCACCAGTCCATGTCAGTTAGTTGGTGTTGAATGGGTTAAATATCATGCACCAGTCCATGTCAGTTGCTTGGTGTTGAATGGGTTAACTATCATGCACCAGTCCATGTCAATTACTTGGTGTTGAATGGGTTAATATCATGCACCAGTCCATGTCAGTTACTTGGTGTTGAATGGGTAAATATCATGCACAAGTCCATGTCAGTTACTTGGTGTTGAATGGGTTAAATATCATGCACCCGTCCATGTCAGTTACTTGGTGTTGAATGGGCTAAATTTCATGCACTAGTCCATGTCAGTTACTTGGTGTTGAATGAGTTAAATATCATGCACCAGTCCATGTCAGTTACTTGGTGTTGAATGGGCTAAATAGCATGCACCAGTCCATGTCAGTTACTTGATGTTCAATGGGCTAAATATCATGCACCAGTCCATGTCAGTTACTTGGTGTTGAATGGGTTATATATCATGCACCAGTCCATGTCAGTTACTTGGTGTTGAATGGGTTACATATCATGCACCCGTCCATGTCAGTTACTTGGTGTTGAATGGGTTAAATTGCATGCACCAGTCCATGTCAGTTACTTGGTGTTGAATGGGTTAATATCATGCACCATTCCATGTCAGTTGCTTGGTGTTGAATGGGTTAAATATCATGCACCAGTCCATGTCAGTTACTTTGTGTTGAATGGGTTAAATATCATGCACCCGTCCATGTTACTTACTTGGTGTTGAATGGGTTAATATCATGCACCAGTCCATGTCAGTTACTTGGTGTTGAATGGGCTAAATAGTATGCACCAGTCCATGTCAGGTACTTGGTGTTGGATGGGCTAAATATCATGCACCACCAGTACATGTCAGTTACTTGGTGTTGAATGGGCTAAATATCATGCAACAGTCAATATCAGTTACTTGGTGTTGAATGGGTTAAATATCATGCACCAGTCCATGTCAGTTACTTGGTGTTGAATGGGTTAAATATCATGCACACGTCCATGTCAGTTACTTGGGGTTGAATGGGTTAAATATCATGCATCAGTCCATGTCAGTTACTTGGGGTTGAATGGGTTAAATATCATGCACCAGTCCATGTCAGTTACTTGGTGTTGAATGGGTTAAATATCATGCACCAGTCCATGTCAGTTACTTGGTGTTGAATGGGTTAAATATCATGCACCAGTCCATGTCAGTTACTTGGGGTTAAATGTGTTAATATCATGCAACAGTCCATGTCAGTTACTTGGTGTTGAATGGGTTAAATATCATGTACCAGTCCATGTCAGTTACTTGGTGATGAATGGGTAAATATCATGCACCAGTCCATGTCAGTTCAATCAGCTTTACCCGTTATATAGACACATTGCTATACTACAATCAGCTTTACCCGTTATATAGACACATTGCTATACTACAATCAGCTTTACCCGTTATATAGACACATTGCTATACTACAATCAGCTTTACCCGTTATATAGACACATTGCTATACTACAATCAGCTTTACCCGTTATATAGACACATTGCTATACTACAATCAGCTTTACCCGTTATATAGACACATTGCTATACTACAATCAGCTTTACCCGTTATATAGACACATTGCTATACTACATCAGCTTTACCCGTTATATAGACACATTGCTATACTACAATCAGCTTTACCCGTTATATAGACACATTGCTATACTACAATCAGCTTACCCGTTATATAGACACATTGCTATATGTTTGTTTTGTGTTTATAGACACATTGCTATCTACAATCAGCTTTACCCGTTATATAGACACATTGCTATACTACAATCAGCTTACCCGTTATATAGACACATTGCTATACTACAATCGTTACCCGTTTTGTTGTTCTACAATCGGCATGGTCATACAGTGTTTGTATTTAACATGTAAATAATGTTTATATAAATCTCTGCTTGAGGTCATATGTAATATTGGCTGTATACAGTACTGCTCCAAAAGTATGGTTTCGTGTATTAGTTAAACTTTGATAAGTCACTCATACACTCACACCTGTGGATTGCGTGTGTGTGATCTTTAACTAAGATGAGACCATTTAATGTCCATGTTGACTGTACACGGGATTTCTTCACAAGAAGTCTGGCGTGATAGAACACTTCTCCGCCTTTCCTGGTAAGCTCCTCATTGATGTATACGCGTTCGAAGATCTTGGAATTTTTCAATTCTGAACGCCTAGTAAGTACCATCTGCCTCGCGCGGTATGATGTAAATTTAATAATGATGTCCCTTGGACGAGATGCTAGTGGCTTATTTGATCCAACGACATGATCATTGGAAGATGACGTAGATGGCCTCCCGAGCCGGTGCATATTGTCAATGTCACGCAGATCGATACCCGCCTTAATCTCAGTCGATAAGCGCTTGAGAATGACGTCCATGGATTCACCCTCCGTTTCCTTGATACCAGACAGGCGTAAACAATTACGCCTGCTGTACTGACCTGAGACGTCTGCTTACTTCTCAAGCAGCTCGACACGACGTCTTCTTACTTCTCAAGCAGCTCGACACGCCGTTCCAGTTTGCTGACACGGTCTTGCAGAGCAGCATTCTCTGTTTGGAGTGTTGTTAGTTTACTGTGGATACTCTCCAGTACGTTTGTAGCGATAGTTGAGACCATGTAACCAAGCTGGGTCTCAAAGGTGGATCGCAGCACGTCTGCAATCTTGTGCAAAGATGTATCGTCCAGATTGATTGCTACTGGTTCAGACATAGTAGAGTCAGTAGATAATGTCCTAGTCTTCTTTGTATCAAATGAATCTAGTGGTGATGTAGCTACACGTTTTTTTATTTAAGTTGGATGGAGTGTTACTCATTCTAGTTAATAACTTATGTGACACCCTGTAGTTGCGAAGTATTTCAGCGTGGGCGGTGGGCGTGAAAGTACTTTTCTCGTGCCTTACAGGTAATTTTGTGAAACTACTGATGCGTAGCACCGGTAAACATAGGTAGATTTCAGATAAGCTTGCAAGAATATTGTTTATAAAGTTGAAAAATCACCTTTTTAGGAAGTTTCCTAGTCCTTTATCATATCTGATATCACATATAAAAATTATTTTAAGTTCCACCACTGGTTTACGCACACAAATTGCAAAAATGTCCCGCGCACAAAAACACGACTAAACCATAACACCGGTCATCGCTGTATTGCGGGCAGTTTACCTAACAACACCTTTCCTGGGCAGGCTCCAGCGGTTAACCAGTACTTGGGTGCACCAACCTCCGTAAGAAACTGCCAACTTTTTCATATAAATGAGACACGGTGAGAGGATCAGAAAAATGAGGCATGATCGTACATATAGTATATAAGGACGAACATATAGCTTGAAGGCATTATTTGCTGTGGCATTCGCCATACTTGATCGTTTGTTTCCTCGGATGAAGGACATGGTCGAATTTGCCTTCTTGGTCACATGATCAATGTGTTCTTTCCGTGACATATTGTTTTACATGGTTGCGCTAAGATACTTTGCATGGATTGTTGACTACTAAAGTGGGGGTTCGGTGAAAGATGTAAGCTGTATGAATTAGATGCATCTTAGTGGATATGTGGATCACTTGTCTGGATTGAAGGCCACCTGGTAGTCAAGTTCACAGGATTGAAGGTCATCTGGTCGTCACGTTGACATAATTGAAGGCCATCTGAGTTCCCAGGATTAAGGTCATCTGGTAGTCACGTTGACAGAATTGAAGGCCATCTAGTAGTCACATTCTCATGATTGAATGTTACCTGGTAGTCAAGTTCCCAGGATTGAAGGTCATCTGGTAGTCACGTTCCCAGGATTGAATGTCATCTAGTAGTCACGTTCCCAGGATTGAAGGTCATCTGGTAGTCACGTTCCTAGTCACGTTCCCAGGATTGAAGGTCATCTGGTAGTCACGTTCCCATGATTGAAGGTCATCTGGTAGTCACGTTCCCATGAATGAATGACATATGGTAGTCACGTTACCAGGATTGAATGCCATCTGGTAGTCACGTTTCCAGTATTGAAGACCATCTGGTAGTCACGTTCCCAGGATTGAAGGTCATCTGGTAGTCACGTTCCCAGGATTGAAGGTCATCTGGTAGTCACGTTCCCATGAATGAAGGCCATATGGTAGTCACGTTCCCAGGATTGAATGCCATCTGGTAGTCACGTTTCCAGTATTGAAGACCATCTGGTAGTCACGTTTAAATGATTGAAGGTCATCTGGTAGTCACGTTCCCATGATTGAAGACCATCTTGTAGTCACGTTCCCATGATTCAAATTCATCTAATAGTCACGTTCCCAGGATAGAATACCATCGTGTAGTTACGTTCCCAGTATTATAGGACATCTGGTAGTCACGTTCCCATGATTGAATGTCATCTGGTAGTCACGTTCCCATGATTGAAGGCCATCTTGTAATCACGTTCCTAGGATTGAATGTCATCTGGTAGTCACGTTCACATGATTGAAGGCCATCTTGTTGTCACGTTCCCGTGATTGAAGGTAATCTGGTAGTCACGTTCCCATGATTGAAGACCAGTCACGTTCACAGGATTGAAGGCCATCTTGTAGTCACGTTCCCATGATTCAAAGTCACCTGCTAGTCACGTTCAAATGATTGAAGGTCATCTGGTAGTCACGTTCCCAGGATTGAAGGCCACCTGGATGTCACGTTCCCATGCTTGAAGACTGCCAATGTAATATTGGAGCTGACATGCATCTGTCGCCGACCCGCTCAGCCGCACCAGGTTGTATACATATACTTATAAATGATCTCGGGTTTCCAAAACAGTAATGTGATAGTCGCCATACATGTATTACTAAAGAAAAGTACACAATGCTATACAATACAAATATTTAACATCGAAACGAGCGATAGCAAACAAAGCAATACATTTCAACAGTATGGACTCATGATTTACCTGTGGTAATCTAAACGAATATCAATGTGGATGGTTTATTTTAGCAGTGTTTAGTTGAGCAGATAAATATGGCTGGTTGTTTACAATATTTCCCAAGATGGCCGATCTCGATTTCGGTTTGTTAGTGACCACGTGCAGTGTATTAGTCAAGGGGCGTAATTAATCTGGAATATAAGCTACATGCTCTAAGTGATATAAGTCTACTTACGACAGACGGACGGGGGATCGAACCTATATATATATATATATATACTAACTTAAGGATCTGCCACAATCCAGGGATCGCAGGTTCGATCCCCCGTCCGTCAGACCCTAATACAATTAACAGTCTTTCAGATGGTACTTTAAGCCGATGTCTCGTGTCGGTGCTGTACACCGTACACGTAAAAGAAACCAGAGGAGACTCTGGAATGGTTCTCTGTCTGTATCATTGCACTATCCTCAAACAATCTAAAATGACTAATCTCTTCAGGAGGCGTCGCTCATATAGACAACCGTTAGTGACGATAAATAAACGTCATTTTAGATTTGGGAGGATAGTGCAAGTCTCCTCTGGTTCTTTTACGTGTACGGTGTAAAGCACCGACACGAGACCTCGGTTTAAAGTCCCATTGAAAAACTTAATTTGATTAGGGTCAGACGGGGGATCGAACCTGCGATCACTGGATTACCAGTTCAGTGTGTTAACCACTGGACCACAGATCCGTCTGTATGGTTGTCTGTGAGAATAAGGGATAAGGGACGAGTTGGAAGTGTGCCATGGTGCTATTGAAGATGATGTGTTCCAGAACTTTACACGATACTGGTGCTACGAGATTAGACACGTGGAATTAAAATGCCTTGTATAAGGGCACAATCGTAACGGCTCCAGCGGGGTTCGAACTCCGGGCCTTTCGCACCTGAAGCGAACGCGCTGCCACTGCGCTATCATGACTTCGTTTCTTGAATGGATAGCTATGGATGGATGTATTCCCCCCCCCCTTTAATAGAGGGGGTGTCCTAGGATAGAGGTACGAGACCTTTGGTGGCTTATGGATAAACAATTTCAAGTTCGTGTGTCCTAGGATAGAGGTACGAGACCTTTGGTGGCTTATGGATAAACAATTTCAAGTTCTGTGTGTCCTAGGATAGAGGTACGAGACCTTTGGTGGCTTATGGATAAACAATTTCAAGTTCTGTGTGTCCTAGGATAGAGGTACGAGACCTTTGGTGGCTTATGGATAAACAATTTCAAGTTCTGTGTGTCCTAGGATAGAGGTACGAGACCTTTGGTGGCTTATGGATAAACAATTTCAAGTTCTGTGTGTCCTAGGATAGAGGTACGAGACCTTTGGTGGCTTATGGATAAACAATTTCAAGTGCTGTGTGTCCTAGGATAGAGGTACGAGACCTTTGGTGGCTTATGGATAAACAATTTCAAGTTCTGTGTGTCCTAGGATAGAGGTACGAGACCTTTGGCGGCTTATGGATAAACAATTTCAAGTTCGTGTGTCCTAGGATAGAGGTACGAGACCTTTGGTGGCTTATGGATAAACACTTTCAAGTTCTGTGTGTCCTAGGATAGAGGTACGAGACCTTTGGTGGCTGATGGATAAACAATTTCTAGTTCTGTGTGTCCTAGGAAAGAGGTACGAGACCGTTGGTGGCTTTTGGATAAACAATTTCAAGTTCTATGTGTCCTAGGATAGAGGTACGAGACCTTTGGTGGCTTATGGATACAATTTCAAGTTCTTGTGAAACAACATATATACAGATCAGCCGGGCGTAACGCCGCATCTGATCAGGATCTATGTTGATTGCTATTCGGACAGGTGTTTCAGCTCCACTGTCTGAAGAGCAATCGGCATACAGCCTGATCAGACGACACGTTCTGTTTTGTCTGATCAGGTGCTCTGCGTGTGTTTTACGTTTATTTATCGTCGCTACCGGTTGCCCATATGAGCGATGCCTCCTGAGGAGATTAGTCATTTTAGATTTTGGAGGATAGTGCAATGATACAGACAGAGATCCATTCCAGAGTCTACTCTGGTTCATTTACGTGCACGGTGTAAAGCACCGACCCGAGACCTCGGTTTAACGTCCCATCTGAAAGACTGTTAATTTTATTAGGGTCAGACGGAGGATCGAACCTGCGATCCCTGAATTACCAGTCCAGCGTGTTACCACTGGACTACAGATCCGTCTCTGCGTGTGTTTTTTACGTTTATTTATCGTCGCTACCGGTTGCCCATTTGAGCGACGCCTCCTGAGGAGATTAGTCATTTTAGATTGTGGAGGATAGTGCAATGATACAGACAGAGATCCACTCCAGAATCTCCTCTGGTTCTTTTACGTGCACGGTGTAAAGCACCGACCCGAGACCTCGGTTTAACGTCCCATCTGAAAGACTGTTAATTTTATTAGGGTCAGACGGGGGATCGAACCTGCGATCCCTGGATTACCAGTCCAACGTGTTACCACTGGAACTACAGATCCGTCTCTGCTTTTTGCAAAGTCACTTTTATACGACATTGGCGGCGATAGTTAAAAAGCACATTTTGATATCTCATGTAAGACGCCATAAATACAAATCGCCATTTGTGATCACTAAAATGTGTTTGAAGACATAGAAATAATCCTTGTATGTCTTTTCTGCACGTTCCAATGTCACGCAAGTGAAACCAACGCTACTGCCATATATCAAAAATATTTAAAAATTTAAAATTTTCAACAACATAATTATGTAAATTTCATAAATAGTATTCTAACGTGGCTCGGCATGTTGCCTGTAAACCCAAAGAAGAGCGTGACCACAAACTAGCATTTTTTAGTATTGTGACGTCATTTACGAACCAACTATTTTTGCGCTTTTTAGATAGTTGGTCATGAATTCTTACGCGTCAGATCTCCAACCATGTTTGGGTTTGGGGGTATCCGAAGCAGCAAAATCACAGGTTTTTCCCCAGTTTCGTTTTGTCTCTTCCTTTTATATCAAAACGAAAGATTCCAACAAAATCGTAAATTTCCGAACGTTTTTGTTGCATGTTTTATTTCCTTCTTGTGCTTAAACTCGCGTTATAGCATTATAAAATATGTCATACTAAACAATACTACAATACATAAACAGAGTATGTAATTGTATTGAAGGAAAGGGATTCGAATAAGTTACTATGAAAGCTTTTCCCCAATCCTATCTGCGCTATTGTAACTATTCCTATGTTATGTACCATTCTTGAATAAAATATTGTTTAAACTAACGCTACTGCCAAATCAGAGCCCGTACAAACACATACCAGAACAGATTCTTTCCTGCATCCATAGTACTCTGGAACAATCTACCCTAGAACGCTATTGACCAGACCACCATGGGGGGGGGGGTCCATTTGGTACTGGCCAATCGCGATGTCCACTAAACACACACGGACTCTTTTATCCTTTTTTAAAAACTACTTGTAAATATGGAAACAATTTATTTTGAGAAACGCCTACCCTGACTGTTGCAGGTGTTGACTTTTAACGACATTGCGAGTATACTCTCTGACGAGTGATGCAATCACTATAGATGATGATGATGCTGATGCTGCTGATGATGATGATCGAATACCTTCCCGACTGAATATTCGATAGAATTCTATCAAAAACTCAAAGTCACTCAAACTCTTATAAAAATTGCCAACTCTAATTTCTGTTTTACGCGTAAACGTCATCTTCTTCAAATGATTATTGGTACTGGCCAATCGCTATATCCACTAAACACATATGGACTCTTTTATCCGTTTTTAAGAACTTCTTGTAAATTTGGAACTTTTTTTTTTGGGAAACGCCTACCCTGACTGTTACAGGTGTTGACTTTTTAACGACATTGCGAGTATACTCTATGCAGAGTGACGCAATCACTATAGATGATGATGATGATGATGATGATGATGATGCTGATGCTGATGCTGATGCTGATGATGGAACACGAGATTAAGCGAGCTGTGAAAGCTAAATAATAAATCGTGGAAGTCGTGATAGCGCAGTGGATGCGCGTTCGCTTCTGGTCCGGAGTCCGAGCCCCGCTGGAGCCGTTACGAGTGTGTCCTTAGGCAAGGTATTTAAATTCCACATTGCCTCTTCTCTCTCCTTCATGGCGATGGATTCCATCAGGAATGAGGTCTCGAGAGTGATCAATATAAGTTGAAAGAACTTGTTTCGCAATCGAGCTAAAATAAATTTGTATAAACTAAATAATTCAAAGACTTTGTAAGTATAATTATTAGGGATGGCAACGAATAGCGATTATACTGTTCGAATATTCGATAGGATTCTATCAAAAACTCAAAATCACTCAAACTCAAATTTAATTTCTGTTTTACGCGTAAACGTCATCTTCTTCAAATGATTATTCAGATTGATATTGTACCCGAATATGTTAAATCAAATTTGCATAGATTACACCTAGCAGATTTCTTATTCTCAGAGAGATTCAAGCATTTCCAAACGTGTGACTGAGCGGGTGTCATTTTTGAGGACAATATAATATCCCCCCCCCGAATATTCCAGTACTGGAATAGTATTCGGATATTCCGACTTTCGAGTGAATATTCGAATATTCGTTGCCATCCCTAATAAATATCATTGATCGAAGAGTATCGTACAGAATTCCATTTGCTCACACAGTCAAACATTCATTTTTGTGTGAAAACACTGATATATTGGAACCACCTGGATGATGGCATGGTGTACGCAAAGACAGTGGAGGGTTTCAGGGCAGCCCTCCCACAGCACTAGTGTGCGCATGCTGTATCGACGAGATCTCATACGATGTGCTACAATCTGGGTCAGTCTGTGGTATGATGGATCGACGAGGTCCCAATCGATGTGCTAAAATCTAGGTCAGCCTGTGGTATGCTGCATAGACAAGACCCCAACCGATGTGTTAAAATCTGGATCAGCCAGCGGTATGACGTACAGACAAGATCCCATACGATGTGCTAAAACCTGGGTCAGCCTGCCATACGCTGCATAGACAAGATCCCATTCGATGTGCTAAACTCTGGGTTACCTTGCCGTACGCTCTACATTCAAGATCCCATACGATGTGCTAAAACCTGGGTCAGCTTGCCGTACGCTGTATCGACAAGATCACATACGATGTCCTGAAATCTGGGTTAGCTTGCCGTACGCTGTATCGACAAGATCCCATACGATGTGCTAAAGTCTGGGTTAGCTTGCCGTACGCTGTATCGAAAAGATCCCATACGATGTGCTAAAATCTGGGTTAGCTTGCCGTACACTGTATCGACAAGATCCCATACGATGTGCTAAACTCTGGGTTAGCTTGCCGTACGCTGTATCGACAAGATCCCATACGATGTGCTAAAATCTGGGTTAGCTTGCCGTACACTGTATCGACAAGATCCCATACGATGTGCTAAAATATGGGTTAGCTTGCCGTACGCTGTATCGACAAGATCCCATACGATGTGCTAAAATCTGGGTTAGCTTGCCGTACGCTGTATATACAAGATCCCATACGATGTGCTAAAATCTGGGTTAGCTTGCCGTACGCTGTATATACAAGATCCCATACGATGTGCTAAAATCTGGGTTAGCTTGCCGTACGCTGCATAGACAAGATCACATACGATGTGCTAAAACCTGGGTCAGCTTGCCGTACGCTGCATCGACAAGATCCCTTACGATGTCCTGAAATATGGGTCAGCCTGTGGTATCGACACTATTCCGTAAGATGTACTGATTATATGTTATATTTCGGGTTTTACGCCTGCATCAGCACCATTTTGGGCTATATCGCCAGCGGGCAGTTTACCTAACAACACCTTTCCTGGGCAGGCTCCAGCGGTTAACCAGTACTTGGGTACACCAACCTCCGTAAGAAACTGCCAACTTTTTCATATAAATGAGACACGGTCTGAGCGGGGCTCGAACCCGTGACCATCAGAGATGATAGGTTACAGTGGTATACAAGTCAGCGACCGTAACCACTCGACCACGGAGGCGGACATGGCTATTATATGTAAGCAGAATATCATATATATAAGTATATTTAACAAGAAAAAACACTTTTATTAGATACAAATTATTATGGTTATTTGTCTTTAACATACTTATGTAAATGGAAATTACTGAAGTCAATACATTAGCACATTGGTTTGATCATTACATAATTTATACAATCCTATTGTTTGTTTATATACATGTAATTTATTTATGTAATGTAACTATGCAAAAACACATGTCACTATAATAACATATTCACTTACTTACTTATAGAGCTAACACATGGGATCAAAGCAAGTTCGATCCACCGTCTGACCCTAATACAATTAATAGTCTTTCAGATGGGACGTTAAACCGAGGTCTCGTGTCGGTGCTGTACACCGTGCACATAAAAGAACTAGAGGAGACTCTGGAATGGGTCTCTATCTGTATCATTGCACACTATCCTCCAAAAATCTAAAATGACTAATCTCTTTAGGAGGCGTCGCTCATGTTGGCAACCGGTAGCGACGATAAATAAACTTAAAACACAAGATCAAAGCGGCATATATCCAGTACATAAATGAACTCGCATTCAAGTATACATGTACACTGGAAAGAAGAATTGAGGTAAACGCTCGCCTTGTCTAACTCTTAATGACATACACGTATATACATCACTATATGTTCTGTGTATGTATGTATGTTCCTTTAATGTCAAACCCCTCGCGGGGACTTAGACATGTTTTCTTGGACAGGCTTAGCCGACCTAAGCGATTAACCAGTACTAAGCAATGTGTGTAAGGTGCCTTGCTCAATGCCACTACATACGTGGCCTGGCCGAGTATCGAACCCGGGACCGTTCGATTCCAAATCCGACGCTCTACCACTGGACCACGGACGCTCTCGGGTCAACATGTGTAATCATTGACTTAAAGCGACACTACATTAGTGCAAACGAAAAATTTTACAAAATGTATTTTCCTATTATATTGTATACCCCCAATATTTGCCTCAAAAACTGAGTATTTCAACTAATAAGCAAACGTCATATACGCTGTTTGTTGATATAACAAAATAATGTAAATAGGTCGTCATTCATGGGTAATACAACTCGTGTATCCTGAATAACTCGATTTATTGTACATATTTATCGTTATATCTCACATGTGTGCCTATGCATATTTATTTGTAGACTAATCTTGGTTAGAGTATCTTTAAACGACATTATCTCGCGATTAGTATTGACTCCGATGACAGACAAACGTCAATGCAGGAGCGTGGATGACCGTTATATGAAATCCTACTTTCACTTTTGAATGTTTGTAGACCACAACACACTGTTTATCGAGTTAATGTTAGTGTTCGAATGTATCGGAAGAATTTGTAGTAGCAATGCATTTATACGTGAAAAAAAATGCAGTTTATTTGCTTTTTGCGATGTAATGTCGCTTTAATATATGATTACTGAATGGGCTAACTAGAACATGATTTATTCGCAAGTTGCATAGATTTGTTCACAATGACGTCAATCGGTAGAATACTGAAGTCTGAAGGCATCTCCATTGAACGATCAAAATTCTCCCATGTATCGTAATTCATATTCCTCCAATTTGCAATGGAATGGAAGCATTTATACCACGGACGACCTATTTTGAAACCCATCGGAAATAATTCCAAAATGGCTGCATGTTTTGGTAAAAACACCACGTGACTCATCCCGGCGCCATGCATTCCAATCAGCAAGTCTGTTTGACGAATGGCGTCAAGCTGTAGCTTCATCGGAAGTGTCTCCATGACAACCGCTTTTACGCATGCGCCCGGAAACTCTTTCATGAGACCATCTACCAACTCAGCTTCATTAAATATCTTCCTTCCGGTGTTTCCATTAACATTTCGAGGATGGTAAACTGAATTTCGCCGTAATATTATTGTTATTTTCAAACTTGTACAATTCAATGTGCTCTTAGATTCTAAACCGAACCGCGAGAGTACGAATGAACGGAATTCCTCTAAATACGAAACTTGTGTGTTTTCGTACTTACTCAGTGGTCCTTCATTCTCAACAAAACTAAGTATAAAATTACTACTCTGAACTGTTTCCCGCATTTGCCCTACACGCAATGGTTTGTCATATATGGTTTCCCAGGCCTTGTCTAGCTCTGTGGCAGGATGTCCGTCCATAAATAATATAGACATGTTGCTTGGCTGTATTTTGAAATGCATCATGATTATAAACGTGTTGAGAATATTCCGTACCCAGTTATGCAGATTGGCATAATCCTGCCGTACAACAGCAATCACGTATTTGTTCGCAAATTTCGGAGACGCTGGGTGACTAGTTGCAATGTTTTTAACTAGATTCAATTTTAGAGAGTGCAATCGTGGCATCTTCATTTTACGTTTTTCAATCTGATCATTTCCAGTTGTACAATTCATTTCGAAGAAATCGCTATTGAATACGTACGTTTCTTTGCTCACTTGTTGATTTAAAACATGTCTAATCTCCTCACCTCCTTTAGCCTGTGTTTCAATGTCGTTTATTCTTGTTGGAAATATGGTGACGTCACGCAAAATTGCAAACAAATCACTATAAATTGTTATCCGGTTTTCGCAGAATGTCCATGTATTTTCTTTCGTTACCCATGACGTCATTGGTGGTTTGTCCAACAAATAGTTTCCTGTAAAATATTTATATTCTTTGGGCTTAGTACTTGCAATATGTGTATTGCATGTTTTGTAGTTACAGTTGATTTCCGCTTCCGGTTTATTCGCGGTGATGGGGAATGTTGAGTTGAGATGTTTCTCATTAATAAATCCAAATTTACGTACTACATACGTACTGGAATGTTGTTCGTCACGTGTGTTATCTCTAAACATCGGGTACAACATAACTATTAGTTGTACAAATCCAAATAATCCAGCAAACAGAAGCACCTTTCTCAAATTGAACATTATGCAATATAATTGACGGGGACACAAATGAGGACAAGTCGCTGAAGCGCATGGTTCATTCAGGCTGTGCTTTGTCATGTGTTCTGAAACAGACGATAAACACATATGGGTGTCATTATCATACCTAATAAAATCACTGGTCACAATAGAATCATATCATAATTATATAGCCTGGTCCCATACTATGTCTTTGTATAATATATACTAGTCTTCACTACTATTGTGTATAAAGTATTATGGGTGAGTGATTGTGAGTGACAATCAGGTCAGATGTGTGAATGAGTGAACTAACTCAACTAATTAGGTGCACTTTCCAACTAACTTGTTCAAGACCCTTATCCCACACTCTATCTCTACTAGTCAAACGGATAAGTTGCAAAGCTATCCTGTTTACATTAATATATACTATACTAGTAACTATATACATATATACATTATATGTATCAGCTGATAGCCGGACTCTGGTAATGTAATGTTTTATCTTTGATATTTTACATTGTAAAATATTTATTTGAACTGCTTGAATTGGAATTGTGTATTTACTATTTTGTATTGTGAAATTAAGTAGAATGATTTGTACATAATAATAGTATGTATATATTGTATTTTACAGGCTCTTTATATCCATATATACGAAAATACGAAAACAACCAGAGTTTGTTATATCTATAAACTCCCCGGTCTACAAATGGCTCCCCGTCAAGGAATGATAGAAGAGAGCCAGAGTCGGCAAAATGCTTACAGGCCGTAAAACTGCGCACGAGGAAGTTGGGGTCTACGGCATATCATCACGAATGGGAACAGTAGTGATATCACCACTGTGGAGTCGAATGGCGCCAGGAGGATGATTGATGTGGAAGTGTTTTTTTAAACGGGAAAGTGTGGTTACGCGTGTGTGTGTTTTTAAGTGTAAGGTGTAAATATTTAGCTGTACAGTGATTAATTAATCTGAAGTGTTAAAACTGTGTGTATACAGGAATAGTGTTTAAGGATATTGTCACGTAAGTGTTTTGTATTATGTATTGTCTATATTGGTGTGCTTTTGAAAGGTATCGGTTCGTACCAGTCATTTTGTAAATTTCATTTTAAAAGCATTTGTATTTCATTAGTCTACTTCATTTACTAGGCTTTTCATACTAGGTGTGTAGTTATTGTCAAAACTGTACATGATCTATTAATTGATAGTCATAGTAAATTCATTGACGGTTATTTTTGATTCCACGTATTCTCGTGTGATTGTGAACCGATATATTTCAAAATTGTATACATGTAATTAGTGTGCTACATTTGTAAATTCAGTTACTATACATTATTTAATTGTCATCATCATTCTGTGAATGTGTCACTAGAGTTTGGTAGTGACCTACATCTGAAAAATACAGTACCATATTTATTCAATTAAAGGCCTGCAGTTTGACCCCGTCCAATTGTAAAGATTTATACTTTACTACCTGTTCCATGTGATTAGTGGCTTGTATCAACAATGTAGCAGTACGTTCAGTATAATAACGGTTAATATGCACGATCACTCTGTGAGCTGAGAATTAGTCAAAATGAGGCCCTGACAATTTAAGTAAACGTATATTATTGATTGTAAAGAAAATTGATAGTTATGAGTATTCAAACTACATAATCCAGATCAGCCCAGGGACATAGATTACATGTTATGTAGGTGCCTGATCAGCCGTAGCGTAATCACTGAGACTGATAATTTGTATGCATGTATATAATATGTATGTATTTATATGAATAAACTATATGTGTTCGTTATATGGTAACCTTCATACTTCATTTAATTATATATCTACAGTATTATTCGCAAGTTTTCTGTTATATTTTAAATATTTCTCTGTGTCAGTGTGTGTTTACCGATATTGATGCTACATAATAATCACAGTGAATGCTATGAGTACATGTATAATATTATAATTATAATCTCTTGAACATACGAGTATTACACATATTCTGCCGATTTCTACAAGATGCCATTGAGTAAAATAACAATGTATGTAACTGATGAGCAGAGAAAAGAATTGCTGACTTTCTTGCAAAATAAGAACTGGGACGTAGAGATGGAAATAGAAGAAACAGCCACCGCCATGCCCGTTGCAGAGGCTGCTTACGTACCTCCCCCTATGCCTCAGCATGCTGAAGGTGTTGCTGAGTGTCCACTGTGCTTGTGTTCCCCTTGCATAATAAATGAACAGAACAAACAACTTTGGTGGCCTGCTAATAATCGTCCACCGCATAATCTAAATTCACATGAGAGAAAGCTTCTATACAGGAGGTTTTGGGCAATGCTATATAATTGTGGCGCATGGAAAGATGTCAGATATATAGAGAGAAAAGTAGCGGCTAGAAGAGGAGACTGTACTTGGCATAAGAGGGAACTGATGCCTGAATGTGTGGTACAGCAATGCAGGAACTGGCTGCCTAACCCGCGCAACCAGCCTTATTTGGGCCATAAGTGGAGTTGAATTGTTTATACCAGTTGTAAGTACTATAAAAATACAGAACTTCAATTTCAGCAATTTATAACCTCTGATATGTACGTGGGTCATAATAGATATAAGTGGTGCTCATGTATTAGATGTATACCATGCAGGGCCTCGCATGTGGCAAATACGACGTGCGTCGACCGTCACATTTGTACCGCTATTCCTCGTGTGTCAAATAGGTCAAATATAGGTCAACCTGCAGGCCTTTAAGTGTATAAGTTATTTATACAAATCGGTGTCGACATAGAAGTTCGATTACCTGGTTGTATAAATAGGGTTTCTTTATTCTTAATTACTAACACACATCCCTGCATGTCATTATTCACAAGTTGCACATATTAATTAAACTTATTGTTCCGGCAACATTGAGTCGTGAGTAGCAGAAAGAAAGGTATGTAAGTGAGTAGATGTTGTTGTAGTATCGGATAGATCTATATTGTATATTATATGTATGTGATATGTGTTACCCCATATATTCCTACGCCGCAGTATAATATTACCCATATAACTAGGTTATTTATACGCCCTTGCTAAGGCCTGTGGTTGTCATTCTTTTCAGAGGGTAATGTTGTTCCAAATTTCGTGTTTCAGGTATAGATAGATGCCAGTAGGAGCACCAATCTCTATTGCCATACAACATATTGTATAATCACTGTTAAATCAATTAAATTTATTTTCAGGATTATATGTATATTGTGTTACAGTCCAGTAATTGTGTATTCTTTTACAGTCCATTACATTTTGTGTTGTGTGTATTGTTTTAAAATATAGTCTGTGTTTGAGGATAGGTTAAATATACCGGATCTGTTTACATACAATCAGTTTACACCTTTTCATTGTGACCTACTTATTTATTGGTCTGTTCAGCCTTTATATTGAAGGTGTTACATTGTATAGACAGTTATAATTAGCTACTGTTGATTCTCAACAGAGTATTAAAGGCCAACCATACATTTGTTTTATAGCATATATAATTCTTGCGTTTGTAATATTTTTGCGAACTATTTTTGCGTTTCAACACTTATTTATCGCGATATTACTTACGGTTGCGACGGTATTTTTGCGCCGTATTCGCGTGTCCACTATACACGGAAACACGGTTTGGCTTATGATATAGTGCGCACCGTTTTGACCTACTTTCGCCAAAACGAGATTAACAGGTAAACAAACGTAAATATGCATTACTCGTATAGGAATGACACACCCGAGTGTCACATAATCTTGAAATTTACCAGTAGTTAGACGCAATATCTGTTCCTACGAATGTATATGGGTTATATGGTTCAGAGAATTACTTAGTGTGTCGTCCATTGTACAGTGGTAGAGTGTCTTATTTGGATTCAAAGGGTCCCGGGTTTGATACTAGTTTGGGGCACATGTAGTGTCATTGAGTGAGGCATCTCAGTACTGGTTAGTGACTTATGTCTGCTAAGCTTGTCCAAAAAAACATGTCAAGGTCCCCACAAGGTGCTTGGCATCAATAAAACATACAATGTACATAAGTAATTGAATGCATTAGTAACATTTAGGTCACACGCACCATATTAACTATATTAACCCATGCCATTGGAATGGCCTCCCTCCCCTCAACGAAGGATCACTGCCGGCCCAGTGGAAGTCAGCAAATGTTGCTCCCATTTACAAAAAAGGGGACAAGTCACAACCGCCAACTATAGGCCTATCTCACTGACATATGTTCTATGCAAGGTTCTAGAACATATACTTAGTTTCCTCCTCGATAGTAAAACACTTCACTAACCACAGTATTCTGTACCATTTGCAGCATGGTTTTAGAGAAAAACGGTCATACGTGACCCAATTAGTAATGCTAATCAATGACTTGGTTACCTCTGTCTACAATAAGCACCAGGTAGATCTCATCCTATTAGACTTCAGTAAGGCTTTCGATAAGGTCAATCACGAGAACGTACTACTCAAATGCATGACTATGGAGTCAGAGGTCAAACATTAAGGTGGATTAAGAGTTTTCTAGATAATAGACTCCAGTCAGTTGTCCTTAATGGTATTAGTTCAGATGCCATTCCTCTGGAGTCCCACAGGGACCCATACTTGGACCCCTGCTTTTCCTAGCCTATCTAAACGACCTCCCACAAAACATCGGTTCCAACGTCCGTATCTTTGCAGAGGATACTGCAGTCTATCTATCATCTGCAAATGAATCGGTCACACCCCAAAACGATCTTAAGAGATTAGTAGAGTGGGAGTTGGAGAGGGATATGGACTTTAACCCCTCCACATGTCAAGTTATCCACGTCACCAGAAGGAAACATCCTATTCCCAGTCAATATGAAATCCATGGAGTCCTACTTGAGTAGGTCACCTCAGTCAAATACCTTGGCGTGGATATCTCAAATAACCTGCCATGGGACATTCACATAAAAAGGTCAACTAAGAAAGCAAACCAAACATTAGGATTCCTACGTAGAAACCTCCAGGTCAAATCCGAACCCCTTAAGTCCATGGCTTACAAGACACTAGTGAGACCCCAACTTGAATATGGCTCCGAGATCTGGATGCCCCATACCCAAGCATTGATAGCCCATATGAATGTGTCCAGCGGTATATGAGACAACAACGTGTTGGATAAAGGCTGACTTCTATCGTACCTCTAGTGTTACAGACATGCTACATTCTCTAGATCTACACCGACTAGATCAACGACGTATTGACAATAGGTTATCCCTTCTGTATAAAATTCATAATGATCGTGTTGCTATTCCCATTGAAAATTACCTAGTTCCCCTCTCCCGTCCTGCTCGCCATTGCCATTCCATAAGCTATAGGTTAATTACAGCAACTACATTTTTCCTTTTTTCCAACAACAATCTACCATTGGAACCATCTCCCTCCTGACATTGTCCATCTCCCTACCACAGAGCAATTCAATACGACAGTTTGCCATATTGACCATGCCAGTCCCTAGTTGTTCTGCGCAGCTGCTTTTAAACTTTTACCACAACTTATTTTCATTACTTTCTTAAATTATGCTTTTAACTATTCATACTTCTTTGCGGTTTTTGGGTTCGACATTAAAGGAAGATAGGTAGGTAGGTAGGCAGCCAGGCTGGCAGGCAGGCAAGCAGGTAGGTAGGCAGGCAACAGACAGATAGACAGATATATAGATAGATACTATGTACCGTCCAGCCCCAGCCTTTACCATTTTTGCTGAGCGGCTGGCCACTGTAGGCCTACCACTCGGGACTGTTTTTGACCTTAGTATGTGGTTATTTTCAACATTCTGTGTCTCAAATGAGATGTTTATCAACCGTCCCCGACAAGCGTCACCCTGTCATACTCAGTACTTTGAGTACCCAGTATATGTGGATGAATAAGTTACTACCCGAAATCATCGTTATACTAAAGGGTTTTTTAGACGAAACTAGTACGTGAATTCGTGTTTACTCTCTAATATTCACTTCTGTTATCAGTAGTTATATAAATACGGATATAATACAGTTACAAAACAACCTACCAAAGTAAACAGAGTATGTCGAAGGTAGTATATTGCCAAAATACGCTAAACCGGTGATTTTATAATGAACGGTTTTAATGTTTGTTTACCTGTTTATAAGAATCTGGGTCAAGACGGTGTCCAAACCGTGTTTCCGTGTATTGTGTGGCACAGGAAGTGATGTACTCTCTGATGTGTCATATCTTGCGCAACTGTGCATAACAAGATCGACAAACAGAACTTATTTGTTTATACTGTATGTCCATTTTTGAATCTAGGAATGCACCGAGATTGTTTACATTGGTTGATTATTGCGGAACTGCCTACATTCACAGTTGTGTTTTCAATGAGACTTTCATTTTGCTTTGATGTGAAGAGGATGACTTCGGTTTTTATCTGAATTCAGTGTTAGCATGTTATTGTTCATCCATGACACGATTTCAATTCACTTATATTCTAAAGCCAAGCAACATTTGCTGATTTCAATTTAAATACTATTTAAAACAACAAGTATCCCGGCGTGAAGAGTGTTTTCGGCGAGAATGTGTTTTCACCTAACTGCGGAGGAATAGCAAGTCGCGAGAGATCACGCGACATTTCACGCTCTAGTTACCGGCAATGAAAATTAGCATTAGCATTACATTTTACTTTCAAAGTTGCTTTTTCGCTGATAATGGAGATCAGGCAGGTAAATAAATAATGGAAACTTCTAACCAACCCCAGTTTTCACTAATTTCACTATTCCCATTCATATAAATAATATGTTTAAAGAAATCTGCAGACATTTTTCCAAAATGACATATAGTTCGTCCGCAACACCAATATATTTACGAATAAATAATGTCATCATATTCTCACTGTTCCGTGTTTATGAGTTTCATTCGTTATTACACACAATGGGTCCTTATGAAAAATATATATTTTCACTTGGTTTCGCCTTCAGGTCCATGTGTTGTCACAGAGGTTCTCCAACTGATATACATGGTTGTGTAAACCTAGTTATCCTCTGTTGGGTACCGTGTGACGAGTGCTATAGATGAATCCATTTACGATTCTGCACCCAGTCAGAGTAATTGGGAGGGGTGACAATTTCTTATGCCCTGTGTGTTTGTCTAAGTCAAACTAAATGTTGTGTTTTAGATAAAGTATATAGACATAATGCCCTCCAACAAATGAATTTTGAGTGAAAATGATAAATTAAGCCTATTATTAAAGTAAGTCTTCCTTATTTATATTGTTTTATTAAAAAAAACTGTTGCATACATACTAATGCTCGCGCTGTATGCAATTTCCACAGTTAGGCGAAAACATGTGACGTCATTCCGGATTACTGAGAATGAGGTACCGCTATTTTGTCAACTTTTCTCAAAAAGTAAACAATCGGTTTTCTTCGAGATTTTTGTGAATGAAAGGTAAAATATTGTTTATTTGGTGACATAAAATTGTTTGCAGTGTATGACTATTCTAAACCTATAGGAGTCCGTTATGTACTACATCGTTGAAAACCAGTAACACCGGGATACCACTGTAACATATCATCACTGATGGTTACGTGTTCGAGCCCCGCTCAGACCGTGTCTCATTTATATGAAAGTTGGCAGTTTCTTACGGAGGTTGATGCACCCAAGTAGTGGTTAACCGCTGGAGCCTGCCCAGGAAAGGTGTTGTTAGGTAAACTGCCCGCCGGCGATATAGCCCAAAATGGTGCTGATGCAGGCGTAAAACCCGAAATATAATAATAATTCTGTCTTCTGTTCAGATTTACCGTTATATCTTTATCAATGTTTAGACTAATCTTAGTTAAATATACTCTAAGCGACAGTATCACACGTTTAGTATTGACTCCAATGTCGGTTACATATGTAGAGTATTACAATGTTTGTCTCTTAGGCCACTTGTTCCAATTTAATAAAGCAGCCGAGGATATGGCTCTCTGACTGTCTTCTTCTTACACTCTCAATGTTTATGCTCTTTCTGACAAATGTGAATGTAATGGGCAAAAGTTTGGGCATAAATGATATTGTTATTTGGTTTTTGTGTTGTTGTTTGGAGAAGTAGAGTATTAGTAGATTATGGTCTCAAGAAAATTAACTGCAATGTTTACACTACCTTTCACTGATAATAAAATGTTTAAACTATGGGTGAGAATTTAAGTTAACTGTATCGATTAAAATTGCAGGTTCTGGTGTACATGTATGGAGATGATACCTGTAATACAGGTAGACAGTAATCCATGTGAACAAATTCCACAATGCAGGTACAAAACAATCCTTGTGAGCAAATTCCACAGGTAGACAGTAATCCCTGTGAACATATTCCACAGGTAGACAGTAATCCCTGTGAACATATTCCACAGGTAGACAGTAATCCCTGTGAACATATTCCACAGGTAGACAGTAATCCTTGTGAACAAATTCCACAGGTAGACAGTAATCCCTGTGAACATATTCCACAGGTAGACAGTAATCCATGTGAACATATTCCACAGGTAGACAGTTATCCTTGTGAACAAATTCCACAGGTAGACAGTAATCCCATATTCCACAGGTAGACTGTAATCCCATATTCCACAGGTAGACAGTAATCATTGTGAACATATTCCACAGGTAGACAGTAATCCCTGTGAACATATTCCACAGGTAGACAGTAATCCATGTGAACATATTCCACAGGTAGACAGTTATCCTTGTGAACAAATTCCACAGGTAGACAGTAATCCCATATTCCACAGGTAGACTGTAATCCCATATTCCACAGGTAGACAGTAATCATTGTGAACATATTCCACAGGTAGACAGTAATCCCTGTGAACATATTCCACAGGTAGACAGTAATCCATGTGAACATATTCCACAGGTAGACAGTTATCCTTGTGAACAAATTCCACAGGTAGACAGTAATCCCATATTCCACAGGTAGACTGTAATCCCATATTCCACAGGTAGACAGTAATCCCTGTGAACATATTCCACAGGTAGACAGTAATCCATGTGAACATATTCCACAGGTAGACAGTAATCCCTGTGAACATATTCCACAGGTAGACAGTAATCCATGTGAACATATTCCACAGGTAGACAGTAATCCTTGTGAACAAATGCCACAGGTAGACAGTAATCCTTGTGAACATATTCCACAGGTAGACAGTAATCCTTGTGAACATATTCCACAGGTAGACAGTAATCCATGTGAACATATTGCACAGGTAGACAGTAATCCATATGAACAAATTCCACAGGTAGACAGTAATCCATGTGAACATATTCCACAGGTAGACAGTAATCCATATGAACATATTCCACAGGTAGACAGTAATCCTTGTGAACAAATGCCACAAAGTTTCAACTTGCAGCAAGTGGATGACAATGTATCATGCTCTCAGAACTTGACATTTGTACAAGATAAACAGCATTTAGAGTCAGGTAATGCTACAAATTACATATTAGTTCATTTTGTTTAGATTGTATGTTTGTTGTTTACTCTATAGTATAGTTATTAAACAATGTATATGTTTTGAAAGAGATCTGATTAGTATATCTTGTGAAGCAGTGAGCTTACAGTGTCATTGGCTGAAAGGTCAACATCACACAACCTACAAGATACAAGAAGCTTTATTTAACGTATCGATACGTAACCTTGCATCGATATAGCAGATTTATGGCATATTATACTGCCAAAAAGCTTAGCATGTGCTCATTGAACCTAATTCACATGAATAAATAACTACTAGGCCACGTCTGTCTATAAGCCAGACTTGTACTACGGGCTTGAATGGATTTAAAATTGATTTTGTGTCTTTGTACAATCACCTATAAAATAGGTGTCCAATTCTAAGATGGTATGACTTGTATAAGGTGCAATGATTTTATTTCTTTCAAACAAGTACTGAATACATATATTTCTGGTAGATATTGTTGCATGTATATTAGTTTAGCATATAGAACTACTCTTAGCTTGATTCTGATGTAATTTCTTTCACCGTTTGTCTAATCACTCTAGACATATTTTTGATGTAATTTCTTTCACCGTTTGTCTAATCACTCTAGACATACTTTTGATGTAATTTCTTTCACCGTTTGTCTAATCACTCTAGACATATTTTTGATGTAATTTCTTTCACCATTTGTCTAATCACTCTAGACATACTTTTGATGTAATTTCTTTCACCATTTGTCTAATCACTCTAGACATACTTTTGATGTAATTTCTTTCACCATTTGTCTCACTCTAGACATACTTTTGATGTAATTTCTTTCACCGTTTGTCTAATCACTCTAGACATACTTTTGATGTAATTTCTTTCACCATTTGTCTAATCACTCTAGACATACTTTTGATGTAATTTCTTTCACCATTTGTCTAATCACTCTAGACATACTTTTGATGTAATTTCTTTCACCATTTGTCTAATCACTCTAGACATATTTTTGATGTAATTTCTTTCACCATTTGTCTAATCACTCTAGACATACTTTTGATGTAATTTATTTTACCATTTATCTAATCACTCTAGACATACTTTTGATGTAATTTCTTTCACCATTTATCTAATCACTCTAGACATACTTTTGATGTAATTTCTTTCACCATTTATCTAATCACTCTAGACATACTTTTGATGTAATTTCTTTCACCATTTATCTAATCACTCTAGACGTACTTTAGATGAAATGAATGGTGATGATGAGCAGAGAACAGATGTGAATTTAATTGTCTTGTCTTAGGATACGACCCCCACCAGGGCCTCCACTGGCTTTTTTTAAGGTGGAGCCACCTCTGTCGCCACTTTCAAAAAGTTGGAGCCACTTTGGAGCCATATAAGCTAAAATTGGAGCCAATATAAAATAAACTACAACAACAAACGAAAGGCTCAATTTCTTTGTTTTACAACATTCTTTATTGTGTTCTCATACATTCTTTATTCTTTACATTCATACAAATAAAAATCTCTCATAAAGGTGTTAAAAGAGGATTCTTCTGGATTTCATGGACTTCCACTTAAAAAATGCTCCCCCAAAGTCAAAGTCCTCAAGACCAGGGCCATCAATAGAAATTCTCATCAGGTTGTTAAATGTGGGCATTGCCAGAGAGTTTCTCAGGCAAGTTTTGATGAGATTTTGCCTGCTGAACCCCCTTTCACACTCAACAGTGGAACAGGGGCCACAAGTAAGATAAGATATGCGACCTGCTTGACTGATCCTTGTTGATTGCCGCTATTGTCCGATAATCCGAAGCCATAAATTAATCCGTGACAGATGTTTTCCCCGAGGCATTAAATTGTAACTTCAAACGTAATAGTCAATTGACTGGTACACTAATTACAGCATAGTACTACATTGATCATTATTGCGGAGAGCAAGCCCGTCTATAAGGCAAATAACCACTATGAGTTTCATTTAACAGGTGCGTGTCTAAAAATAGATGTGGAATTTCCGAATCTTCCAGAAAATTGACTTTACTACCGATTCAGTGCACTCTGTCTCTTACGAGAACATAGATTATCTGTATAGTCGAGCACGTTTAAATATAATTCATTGTGCTATAAAACCCAATGACACAAGTCCGTAATATAATAATAAAACGTGTTCACGGACAAGTTAATAACCTGGTGTGGCTTTCGAATCACAGACACAAAATGTCAATTGCAAGAAATGTTGTGATTTTTCACCGGGCACGTTGAGTTTCCTGCTGGGCAAGCAGAAATTATTGATAAACAATCAATTTCCTCACCTTTGTTGGGATCACTGTAATTAAGAGATCATCACAAAAAACGTTTGCAAAACAGCAAACTAGCGTAATTAACAGCTGATCAAAATCAAAACGGCCGAATTTGTCGAGTGCTGTAAACATTCAGGTCAGTGTCTTTATCATCAAAATTGTGCCGTAATTGTTGTTAATTTGTTGTATCCACGGCACACTTCAAATATACATGATGCCAGGTGTTTTCTTAACTAATTGATCGAGCATACTTACCCAATTATCTTCTCACATCGTGTCATTCATATCCCACTAACGAGCAATAAACAATCTTGACCGTGTATTGATTGGGCTGGTTATCGACTTTTCTGTGCCCTGCGACTCGTGGTACGCGCAACTCGAGAACAAATTTTCGGGTCACTTAAATCATGGCGCCATACATATTCGCCACTTTCGAATATTTGGAGCCACTTTTGCCAAAATTGGCGCCAGTGGCGATAGACAGCGGAGGCCCTGCCCACTGAGGTTCTGGAGGAGCTTGCACTCACAACCACGCCCTTACTACTGTTTGTAAATATTTCAGTTCTTGGGCAAAGTCATGAGACTTGGTTTGAAGAATTGACGGTGCACCAGATACAATGCAGGAAGTATAACGGAGTGAACTCCGTATGGTCCGTGATTGATAGTCCTACACATTCACCAACAATCAGTCAGCTGATACACAATCAACTAACAAGTCAGTTTAATCGTTGTATTGTAGTAAACAAGTCAGTTTAATCGTTGTATTGTAGTAAACAGGTCAGTTTAATCGTTGTATTGTAGTAAACAAGTCAGTTTAATCGTTGTATTGTAGTAAACAGGTCAGTTTAATCATTGTATTGTAGTAAACAAGTCAGTTTAATCGTTGTATTGTAGTAAACAAGTCACTTTAATCGTTGTATTGTAGCAGTCTTCACGAAAAACCTTTTGAGACACTTGCCCTTTGGGCAAGTGGCTTGAAAAATTGACTTGCCCGAATGAACTTCTAGGTGCCCATATATTTGCAGAATTTTACCCGCTTATTGGCGGTTAAATGTATAGTAGTATATGTAACATAATGTGGCATATCATGCATTTATTAGTAATACTTATAATATGGCCATATGAGTAAACAATGTATAAAGACAAACTAATGTTTTATTATTATTAATATTTTACGATTGTTCAATCATTGCGGCTGGAAGCTACGTTTTCTTTTTGCTTCATACTCTGTTTTTGATGACGCCTGTCATTTAGATGGCCGTGTCTTCCCCGGCTTTGCGCCCTCGACATATCGCAAGAAACCCGATATGTTTCCATGCAGTTGTTTTCATTTGTTAACAGGAAATGACCTAAGCGGTATCGGATCGTTTCGCCCTAATTCCCGTTCGCACCGGGTTGTTTCGCCATAAGCATAGATATCGAGCAGAATGTGTGAAAATAGTCTGGAGGTGGGTCGTTTCACCCCAGAATTATAGATTTCGTACTGAGCGACACGACACGTGATTTTTTTTTACCAAATTTGATGATATAATGCATCGATTGGCCGATTCGTCATAGGGCCGAGATGTCAGTAAGCGAAAACGCGAATTTACACCTGTCCGCTTATAGACGACTTTCAATTCCGGTGTAAACAATTCGTAATTGTAAAGAATTTAGAAAAACATTTCTACTGTCCAGTTTATTACAGGGGCCTCCGTGGTCTAAAGCGCTGGCTGTGAGATCACTAACCTCTCACCGCGGTGGTTCGAGTCCCGGGTAAAACCCCAATTAATAAAAAAAACAACAAAAAAAACCCACACAAAAACAGGTGCCCGTCGGGCATGTGAGATTGCAAAATTTACACGTCCGTCCCGATTTCTACACGTCTCGGGCATCCGGCTAATTTCGCAGACTGTTGTAGTAAACAAGTCAGTTTAATCGTTGTATTGTAGTAAACAGGTCAGTTTAATCATTGTATTGTAGTAAACAGGTCAGTTTAATCATTGTATTGTAGTAAACAGGTCAGTTTAATCATTGTATTGTAGTAAACAGGTCAGTTTAATCGTTGTATTGTAGTAAACAAGTCAGTTTAATCGTTGTATTGTAGTAAACAGGTCAGTTTAATCGTTGTATTGTAGTAAACAAGTCAGTTTAATCGTTGTATTGTAGTAAACAGGTCAGTTTAATCGTTGTATTGTAGTAAACAAGTCAGTTTAATCGTTGTATTGTAGTAAACAGGTCAGTTTAATCGTTGTATTGTAGTAAACAAGTCAGTTTAATCGTTGTATTGTAGTAAACAGGTCAGTTTAATCGTTGTATTGTAGTAAACAAGTCAGTTTAATCGTTGTATTGTAGTAAACAGGTCAGTTTAATCGTTGTATTGTAGTAAACAAGTCAGTTTAATCGTTGTATTGTAGTAAACAGGTCAGTTTAATCGTTGTATTGTAGTAAACAAGTCAGTTTAATCGTTGTATTGTAGTAAACAGGTCAGTTTAATCGTTGTATTGTAGTAAACAAGTCAGTTTAATCGTTGTA
>CM026404.1:39286397-39339679 GCA_014843695.1 Archivesica marissinica | reverse complement strand
ACAATACAATACAAACAATACAATACAATACAATACAATACAATACAAACAATACAATACAAACAATACAATACAAACAATACAATACAATACAAACAATACAATACAAACAATACAATACAATACAATACAATACAAACAATACAATACAAACAATACAATACAAACAATACAAACAATACAATACAATACAATACAAACAATACAATACAAACAATACAATACAAACAATACAATACAAACAATACAATACATACAATACAATACATACAATACAATACAAACAATACAATACAATACAAACAATACAATACATACAATACAATACATACAATACAAATACATACAATACAAACAATACATACATACAATACATACAATACATACAATACAAACACATACATACACATACATACAACAAATACTACAATACATACAATACATCAACAATCCATACAATACATACAATACAATAATACACTACACATACAATACAATACATACAATAACATACCATACAATACAACAATACATACAATACATACTACATACAATACATAATACAATACATACAATACATACAATACATACAATACATACAATACATACAATACATACAATACATACAATACAATACATACAATACATACAATACATACAATACATACAATACATACAATACATACAATACATACAATACATACAATACATACAATACAATACATACAATACATACAATACAATACATACAATACATACAATACAATACATACAATACATACAATACATACAATACAATACATACAATACAATACATACAATACAATACATACAAGACATACAATACAATACATACAATACAATACATACAATACATACAATACATACAATACAATACATACAATACATACAATACAATACGTACAATACATACAATACAATACATACAATACAATACTATACAATACATACAATACAATACATACAATACAATACAATACATACAATACAATACAATACAATACAATACATACATACAATACATACAATACAATACATACAATACAATACACAATACCATACATACAATACATACAATACATACATACATACAATACAATACATACAATACATACATACCAACATACAATACATACAATACAATACAATACAATACAAACAATACATACAATACAATACAACAATACATACAAACTACAATACACACAATACATACAATACAATACAATACATACCCATACATACAATACATACAACACATACAATACATACATACATACAATACACAATACATACAATACACACATACAATACACCAATACCACAAATACACTACATACATACAATACCACCACCACACCACCCCACAACACCACACCACCACACCACCCCACCACACCACCACCAAACCACACCACCACACCACACCACCACCACCACACCACACCACCACCACACCACACACCACACCACACCACCACACCACACCACACCACACCACACCACACCACCACACCACCACCACACCACACCACACCACACACCACACCACCACACCACACCACACCACACCACACCACACCACACCACACCACACACACACACACACACACACACACACACACACATACATACCAGGATGGTATTTGACCTCTATGTCATAGCGCTGCATTTGCAATAACATGCGCTGTAATCGTGCAGGTGCACAATATAATGGTTTGCAAAATATAGGAATGAGTGGGAGATGATCAGTCTCTACTAGCACTTTCCTACCATAAACCCATTGGTGGTACCTCTTCAGCCCGAACATAATACCGATACATTCAAGTTCAATCATGGCATAGTTCTTTTGGCTGTCAGTAAGAGATTTGGACGCATACGCTATAGGATGTCCGTCTTGCAAAAGCGTAGCTCCAAGACCACTTCTACTACTGTCCGTTTGCAATACTAAGTCTTTCTTAGGATTGTAGTATGCTAGGACTTTGCCCGGTTCAGTCAACATCTGTTTGACCTGGTCAAATGCGTCTTGTTGTTCTTGTCCCCATGTGAATTATACGTCCTTTGTTAATTGTTCCCTAAGAGGACTGTTGACCACAGAGAGGCTCGGTGCAAACTTTGCTAGATAATTTACCATACCCAGTATTGTTTGCAGCTCAGACTTGCTGTTTGGAGCTGTCATTTCACGGACCGCAGACACCTTGGAGGGGTCAGGTTTCAAACCTTCTGAAGTCAATAAATGCCCAAAATATTGCACTTCAGTTACGCCAACTTCCATTTTGTCCTCATTTAACCTAATGCCCATGTCAAGTGAGTGCTGTAACACAGCTCTAAGATTACGGTCATGTTCCTCCCTTGTACGTCCATGTACAAGAAGGTCATCAACTATGGCCACAAATCGACCAGTCAGGCTCTCATAACACTCGTCCATACGTCGTACGTACTCGTCCCCACTGATACAGAGTCCAAATGGTAACCGTAAATACCTGTATCTACCTTGAAACGTGTTGAAGGTCGTCAAGAAAGATGACTCTTCGGACAGTTTGATTGACCAATAAGCTGACCTTGCGTCGAGCTTAGTAAAGTACTTTGCACCGGACAATTGGGGCAAGACTTCTTCCAGCGTACGTAATGGATACGTTGGTCTAGACATACCCTTAATTTCCCTGCTGATTTTTCTACAAGAACCATGGAATTGACCCAATCCGTTGGCTCATTGACCTTTGTGATTACACCTATCTTTTCCATACGCTCTAATTCAGACTTACACTTGTCCCTGAGTGCTACCGGAACTTTGCGCGGGGGGGGGTGTACTACAGGCTTACTGTTAGGACTTAAATGTATAGTACACTCGCCAGAAAGTGAACCTATCCCTTTAAATACCTGTGGGAATTCCCGGAGAACTGACTGCTTAGTCATACATTCATTCATGGAATGTTGGGATTCTACTGAATATGTCAGTTTAATGAGACCAAAATCAACACATGATTGAAGGCCAAACAGGGGTTGTGATTTCGTGTTTACAACATGAAATTCCACATCAGCGGAATGTTCCGTAGCATCATGACAACAATGCAAAGAAATCGTACCCAGACAGTACAATGGACTTCCATTGTAAGCTGACAATTTTGCTTTAGAACGTTTGACTGCAGACTTGACACCAAGAGTTTGAAATGTTGAGTAAGGCAAAATATTTACCTGTGCCCCTGTGTCGACTTTTATTTGCGTACTTTTTGGACCTTCCGCAATGCTTGCAAAAACCTGGCCATCTGCCATTTTAGTGCACACAGTATCCACATATACGTCAGAATCTGAATTTTCACTTTCATTGTGCATGTATATATCAATATTACTAACAGGGGCGGCGCCATGGGGGTTCGGGGGGTGCGAACGAACCCCCTTTTTCAGTTAATGGTGTACGATCATATGATGAAACCCATCTCAAGGAATGCTTCATATCATCATCACCAGTCACAAGATGAGATGATTCATTCGATTGGCCACTCCATCATCCAAGCAGATATTATTACAGAGATTAAGAAATCAGGTTTTCACACTGTAATGCTGGATGAGGTAACATCAAGCAATGATGAAATTCTATCATTTTGCTTTCGCGTTGTAGACGAAGTGAAACAGATACGAGAGGAGTTCGTTGAGTTCATCAACATCCCTGTCGTGGTCATTTGTTCAAAAGACTTCATCCTTCTTTAATTTTGGGTCATCCATTAAAAAGTGGTTTGATATTTTATATAAAGATGCACAGTCCGCGGTAAATCAATGTGGAATTTTATCAGATTTTATAAAAATTGGCCGTGGATGTAGGCAAGGAAACCCTTTATCCTGTTACATATTCATCTTGTGTGCAGAAGTTTTGTCTTTGAAAATAAAAAGCAATAAACAGATTAAAGGAATTGACATAAATAACGTAGAACATAAATTATCACAATTTGCAGATGACACAACCATGATCTTAGATGGATCAACAGAATCTCTGAATCAGACATTAAATACTTTATCGGAGTATGCTATTATATCTGGATTAAATGTAAACTTTGATAAGACTAAGGTTGTATGGATAGGTAGAAAGAAATTTTCTAGTGATAGTATACAAACAAGATGGAAACTATCTTGGAATCAACATAGTTTCAAAATGTTAGGCATACATTTCCATGTAGATTTGAACAAGATAATAGAAATAAATTATAAAGATAAAATTGAAAAGATCCAAAACGTTATTAAACAATGGAAAAGAAGAATATTAACACCTATTGGAAAAATAACTGTTATTAAAACTCTATTAATTTCCACTCTTAACCACTTATTTATTGCATTGCCAAACCCACCAGAGGAACTTATTAATTACCTAAATACATTCATTTACGATTTTATTTGGCAAGGTACTGCCAAAATAAAAAGCAATATTCTAGTAAATGAGTACACATGGGGAGGTTTAAAAATGATCAATATAACTGCTTCCATAAAGGCTTTAAAACTTACATGGTTAAGAAGAATATTAGGTAATGGAAGTTGGATAAGTATTGTTAATGAAAAACTTGAAATGCAGAAATTATTCCATTGCGGAAAACACTATGTTGAAAAACTATCTAGAGAAAGTAATAACATGTTTTGGAAGGACACCTTAGGTGCCTTTGCTAATTTGATAGAGCACAGTGCAGTGAAAAAAGAGTGTATAGGTAACATACCCTTGTTTTATAATCATAAACTATTAATTGGTGCGAAGAGTGTCTTCTTAAAATCCTGGTTTGATGCAGGTGTCCATTACATAGCTGACCTTTTAAATGCTGATGGCACTTTTTTAACATTAGATGAATTTAAGAAAACATACAATGTCACAACAAACTATTTAGTTTATCAGGGTGTTTTAAATGCTGTAAAACAACTATTAATAACGTACAATATAACTACAAACGACATTGTCATACCACCCAGACCAACATTACCACCCACTCTAAAAGACATAACTATAAATAAGAAAGGGTCAAAAGCAATGTATAACATCTTAAATAACAATACTTCTATGCCAACTAGTCAAGCAAAATGGTTAGAAAAGCCTAGTGTAACATTTAATAAAGAGGAGTGGAAACAAATTTATTCTTTGCCTTTCAATATAACAAAAGATTCTAAACTAAAGTGGTTCCAAATAAGAATATTACATAGAATTTTAGGAACAAACGATTTACTATATAAAATAAAGTACAAGGACAGCCCACTTTGCACCTTCTGTAAGACTGAGAATGAAACAATAGAACACTTATTCTGGGGATGCAATGCAACTAGGAAACTAATCACTGCTTTATTAACGCCATCAATAGACTTATTTGCACCTTTAAATGAAAATACAATGATCTGTGGATACATTAATCTCAATAATAACGAGATAGCAAAGAATTTGATAATTATCTTTTTGAAAATGTATATATATAAATGTAAAATGCAAGAATGCCCCCTTACAGTAATAGGAGCAAAACATATCATATTATATTATTACAATATAAACAAAAAGGCTGCAGTGGTTAATAATAATATAGATAACTTTAGAAGAATATGGGAATCTATGAACGTATTTATGCCAGAGCTGTGTTGAAATGTTGTTGTATTTGATTTTTTTTTTTTACCAAACTGTACAACTTTGGTCGATATTAAAAGCATTACCTCATGTATGTAAACGCATCTAAGGTAGAAATATTGAGAAGCAAGTTTTATCTGATGAATATCCAAACCAACGTTTTTATGGAACTCCAGGATGGCATTAGCGATAGCTTCGCCAGTAATTCTATGAATGTTTGTTTTTTTTTTTTGGTTGTGCAAAAAAACCCTATGTAAATCATATGAATGTACATATATCTATTATGAATATTGTATTGTATATATACATTGTAAGGCGAATAGGGGATGCTCCTCGACCTCTACTCGACCTATGACGTGGAAAATAAATGGGGTTACTCCGAAAGGGGGCCTGAAAAAAAAAACATTCATAGAATTACTGGCGAAGCTATCGCTAATGCCATCCTGGAGTTCCATAAAAACGTTGGTTTGGATATTCATCAGCTTCAGGGGCAGTGTTATGATGGTGCCTCAAACATGTCTAGCGAGAAGAAAGGCGTATCTGGAATCATTTCACAGCATGCACCAAATGCTCCATATACCCATTGCAATGGACATATTCTTAATATTTCCATTGCCGCTAGCTGTAAAGCTAATAACATACAGCATGTGATTGCTACCATGAAGGATGTAGCTATCTTCTTCAACTACTCTCCAAAACGGGAAAGGCTCATATAAATGATAGCGGAAAAACGTCACGTTCACAATGCCACCACTAGAAACGTGATAATTGGCATGTGCAAGACCCGTTGGTCGGAGCGCGATACCGCTTATGAGCATTTCTACCTTGCCCTACCATTCCTGGTAGAGTGCTTTAATATCATCAGTGGTACTCACCCGGACATGGATGATTTTGATAAGGCGTTTACGGAAGGCTGGGACTCGGAATCAAGGAAAGATGCAATTGCTCACGCTAAAGCTGTGACGGATGTCGGATTTATTGTTGGTCTGGTGTCGCTGTATTACCTGTTGCACCCTCTTCACGGCGTTACCGTCTACCTTCAGGGTCGAACGATAGACATTGTAAAAGCTTACCAGTTGATTGATGAAACAGCGTCTGATATGAAAGTGACACGTGACAACGTTGAAGAAGATTTCAAAAAGATCTACAAACAAGCCGAACGCATCGCAGAGAAACTAAACGTTGATCCGTCTTTGCCACGCATTGCTAAACGCCAGATCCATCGTCAAAATCAGCCCGCTGATACGCCAGAAGAATATTATCGCCGTACAGTTGCCATTCCACTTCTTGACTGCATCATCAGTGAGATGAATATACGATTTAACAAACTTTCACAGAGAGCTGTGAAGCTGCTGATTCTTGTTCCTGCCATCTATTTTACCATACATTTTGAGCTCTAGAATGCAGGAAATGCCATTTCAGAGCTTCCAGATTTACAATTTTCTGGGGGAGCATGCCCCCGGACCCCCCTAGCAGGCTCCTGTCCTACGGGCAGTCGCACTTGCATCGAACCCTCTCCAGAAATTCCTAGCGCCGCGCCTGACTAATGCTTGATTTTGACTTGCATACACTGGAGAAATGGTTCCATTTCTTGCAACCATGGCATTGCTTTCCAGAAGCTGGACACTGTCCTTTTATATGATCCCTTCCACAGTTGCGACACATCTTCTTGGCGTGACCTCATCGGCGTTCTCTCGTATATGATGACCCGGATGCTGATGAACTCGTGGCAGCTCTATTTGTATCGGCCATGGCATTTGTTTTCCGTCCTGTGCGTGTTTTACCATAATTATTATTATGAATGTTTCTCTTTATCGAAGCTACAGATGATTCCTTGTTCATTGTTTTCAGTTGTTCTTGTGCATATTCGTACGTCTGACATGTTTGAATTGCCTTTTCTAAAGTTAATTTCTCACCTTCAGTTATTAATTTTTCTCGCATTTTCTGTGACCTGATGCCGAATACAATTCTATCCCTAATTAAGTCGTTTCTATATTCATCCCCAAAAGCACAGTCATTTGCTAATATTTTTAGCTTTGTCACATACTGCTCGAAAGTGTTTTCTCCTTGAATTTCGTTGTTGAATTTATAACGGCAAAATACTGGATTCGACTTTGTCTGTAGATGCTTGTGAAAGGCATCAAACACTGCTTTCGGATTTTTCTGGTCATCCTCCGATAAGTTCATCGTATAGAATATTTCTTGGCCTTTTTCTCCTAGCCACAACAAAATCATTGTCACCTTCATTTCACTCGATTTTTCATGTACCCGGGCCTTTAAAAATCAATTCCGATTGTTGACGAAATGTTTAAATGTTTCCAGCAGATTTTGGCTGTCCCAGTCCATTCTAGGTGTTGGTACACCTGTTAAATCCATACTGATTTAGTCAATAAGTCTCAACATATAACCCAGTGAATGTGCAATATAATTCCTACAATTTGAATGTACAGATACAATTCACAAAGTCATAATTTCTGACACCATGTTATGTTTTGGTATTAACTATAGAACGACAATAAGTGCTTAATGTGTTCTAACTATATTTATTGACATACATATATAATGATAAAGTAATATATGAACAGAGATGTTAACTCAATGGAAGCTGGTAGAGAAAAGCACTGGTATCATAGAGGCAACGATTTACATACACTCTCTGCTATAGATATAAACCAGCCTAGGATGTATTTCAACTAGCCCAATAATAGAACACAATGGTGATGTTTTTTGATTTGCATGACAAACGATTAATAAATGTCTGTATAGTCGGCCAAGTATGGTAGTATCTTTTAATGAATTTCGATCTTAGGTTTGAGTAATGTGGGAAAATTAATATGAAGTGATACTCATTTCCCACAATTCTAGAATTGCAATAAATACATAAATAAAATATTTCTTGTCGTATTCAGCATAAAACGTAAAACAATAAATGCCGAACGATGCTGATAATATCAGATAAGAGCTAAAGCTAAACGTTGATAAAACGGATACACCTTGCTCCCAGTAATCCGGGAATGACGTCACCAGTTTTTACCTAACTGTGGAAATTGCCTACAGCGCGAGCATATACGTATGTAAACAACAGTTCTTTTTAACAAAACACTATAAATAAGGAATACTGACCTAAGTTTAATAACAGGCTTAGTGTAACATTTTCACTCAAAATTCATTTGTTGGAGAACATTTTGTCTACAACACCAGCATTTAGTTTGACTTAGACAAACACACGGGGCAATAAGAAGACGTCACCCCTCCAAACTACTCTGACTGTGTGCAGAACCGTAAATGGATCCATCCATTGCACACATCACACGGTGCCTAACAGAGAATAACTAGGTTTACACAACCATGGATATCAGGTGGAGAACCTCTGCGACAACGCATTGACCTGAAGGCGAAAAACGGTGAAACTTGATATTTTTCATATGAACCTCTTGTGTGCAATGATGGATGGAACTCATAAACGTGGAACAGTGAGACTATAATGACCTTAATTATTCGTAAATATATTGGTCTTGCTGACTAAGTACATGCATATCATTTTGGAATTTTTTTTTAATTTATATTATTATTTATATGGGGACATATATGGGAATAGTGACATTAGTGAAAACTAGGGTAGGTTTGATGTTTCCATTGTTTAGTTACCTGGTTGATCTTCATTATCAACGAAAAAGCGACATTGAAAGTACATTGTAAAATGTATTGCTACTTTAGCCGGTAACTGAGACGTGAAATATCGGTGATCTCTCGTGACTTGCTATTCCAGCAGTTAGCTGAAAACACGTTCTGTCGAGAATTCTTCACTCATATATAGAGTGGTGGAACCTATGCTCGGCATAAACCCCCACATAAAATGGCCAGTACATAATGTTAATTGCACTTGCCGTATATTATATTATTATTTTATTAAGTCGTGAAAACAACTTTCAAAAAACTCTTGTTGCCAGTTTTAGCTTCATCAAGCGACCTTGCTGTTCAATTCAGCTATCGCAACGGCACCCGTTTACATGAGGTTTATAAGAGGAACTCAAGACTTCAGGGCACATATGCACGGCATAATCGTTATTTTTTATTTATGCGCTAGAATATAAATTATAGTAACATCATTGAATAAAAACGCTTTTGGTGTTAATCAGAAATGGTAGAGAAACTATTATTCTGGTTAGTTATAGATTTTATAAATTCTGATAGGTACCTGCAATTATAATTCATACAGGGGAATGTTAAATACAAGCGTCTTTTTAATGTGATGATCTGCTCTGAATCTATATGAGATGCGCGCCAAATGTGGTCGTGAGTCTAATGTGTTTTCTTTTCTTTTCCTCCGTATGCCCTTCCAATTATGGAACACCAAGATGATCCCTGGTCACATCTTGTATTAGTATGAATATGTTGGTCGGTATATTCCTCATACACGTAAATATAAAATGACTGGCTAAAAATAAAATATAACTTCACCACGAGGTCAGACACCGCTATTGCAATTTCCATAGGCCACCATTATAACACACAGTGCCATTAGATTTCCCCCAAAAATAGTTTGGCACAAAAGAGAGTAGTTTCAACAGAATGGCCTTTGAGCCACAGGAAAATGTCAAATTTCAATGGGGTTGACCAATTGCGGTTTTTTTTATTTCCCACTAAAGGCACCTACTCTGAAGGTAATTTGGTGGTGAATGTTGCACTGACACCTGCATTTATAATATGCTGTTTATTTGTCACCAAATAGTCTGCAAATATTTTTAAATATTCCAAAATGCAGCTCATATATTGTATTTTAATATTTAGAAGTCATTTTCAATATTTGTGACAATACCTACTCAGCCAATCAGTTCATGTATCAATAACTCTTAAGGGCTTCCCTACACTTTTTCAACCAATCCCAGACCACTATATCAATAACACCGTCTGACCACGAGTGCAGCGGTCAATGGCCCAAAAGAGCTCTAATTAAGGAGTTAGTGCTCCCCGCGGTAGAACAAAACGAAATTGGTATATTATCATCAATTAGGGTCTTATGGACCCGAAGCAAGTTCTTGGCACGTTCATTTTGATGATTCAATGTTTTTTATTCTTACTTTACTATATGGTATTGCTATTTTCAAAAGTAAAATAAATTGCAGGGTAGGGTAAATATTTTGAGAAATGCATATTTATAACACATATAAAACGATACATGTTACATACCATTGGAAAGGTAATACATTGTTCTAATTGTTTGGCTTATTTAATATAATGTATTAATGACGTCGGCGTCATAATTACCATGTTGCCATCGAAACTGTAAGTGCGCAGAATCTTGGTCTCAATACTTGGTCTTATTTTATGTCTCATCACAAAATTACACTATTTAGTGGAAGAAATGGAGACAATAAAGAGTAGCTACTGTGAAAATGAACACTATATGTTTATACATCAAGCAAGATGAACTTATATGAAATTGTTAAAGGGGAACTGTAATGCCGATTTTAACATAAAATCACAAAATCTTCACTTTGAACTATTATCAAGTGTCCATGTCAAGTACTAGCGTACACAACCATAATAGTATGTTTTGTACCGATACATCAGACTAATATTGGTCTTCTAGTGTTGCTTGGATGTTGTCCTTTAAACATTCTGCATAACAACGACAGTTTTCAGTACAATTAAGTCCGGCCTGAATGCATTGACAGTGCTGCTTATTATCACACATTGAATCTGTGTAAAATAAGTGTGTCATTGCTCTAACTTCAACTGGTGCTGGATCTTTCTCGAAAATGACAGCGGCAATATCACCATCAGGCAGTCTTCTCCAGCCATGGACAATTGGGCTACTGACATCAGGCCGCTGAATGTGACTATGCTTCCAAATGTATAATTGGTAAGCGCAGCGACGTACATGCTGTGTGAAAGCGTCCTCGGTTGGTGGTAGATCGGCAACAGATTTGTCTGTAGATGTAGCAATAACATATCTAAGTTCATCTAAATCGGCACACAATTGGCCGTTTTCTTTCTTCTTATTCCCATACAGTTTCAATGCATACAGCCTAGTTATACTCTTCATCTCATTAGATACCTGTAGCTTGCCACCCATCAATGGTATCGGCTCAATATCATGCATGTTCTTTTGTAGGATGTTGAATGCTGTTCGTTTGCCAATCCTAAACAATGAACATGTACTATTACATCCCGTTAAGACATGTATTGCAGGTAGGCATTGTGTTAGAGCTGCACCCAAGGTTGACGTCACTTCATTTATTGGGATGAATCTTTGCCTATTCGTCAATGCCCCTTCGTGACCAGCATGCATGTACGTGTTGATGGGTATATCTCCGCGGCCACAGTAATACAACAGCAACACCAATACATCGGTTTCAACACCGCACAATAATGCGAGTATGGTTGTCCACAGAATCTATAGCATGCAGTAACATTCTTGTCAGTTTCCTCGTGTGTACTGTACACATGTTCCAGGTCAAACACCGATGTTGGTGTTATTGGCCTGGTAATTTCACAATTGCCATAGCCGCCTGCAAGTATAGCGCAACTTCCAACATGGATATGCACTTGTATATGTGCTTCTATGTACTCTGAAATATGAGATGTCAATGAGCCTTTGTTCTTTGAATGTTTCAAGAATCGTTTGTAATTTGGAACATTGCGTGCACCCAAGACTACATGTGACACAGTTTCACTACCACCAGCTCGTCGGTTACGCTCATCATTTTTATTCGAGTCAGGCGTGTCGTATCGATCGAATACAATACAAGAACACAAGTTACAACTGATCTATTCATAACATTATTTGTTAATTCATCAAATGTCTTGAACAATCTATCATTCAGTGTCTGCAACATGGCCATTCCATCAATAATGCATGCGGTGCTTTGCAATGGTTCTTGGCTGGATATGTCCGTGTGAGCTGGGCCGTCATTGAATAGCGTAGGGGGTACAGCGGCTAACTCATGTTTTATAACAGTTTTCAGATCAACATTTCTTTGTTTTGCAACGGCTAATAATCGCCTGAACAGTACTTCTGAATTGATCTTCAGCTGTTTCGATTGCAGTGTGACACTTGGTTTCATATCAGCAAATGTTAATGGTTTAATTCTTGCATTGGGCTTCCAAAAGCTAACTACCTTGCTGTCGTCACATAACCTCTTCTCAAAGAACTCGACTGAACGTTTCTTCCCATTTTCCATGTAACCAGTCAGTGATGTGGCTATATCTTGAGATGCAACCAAACCAGTGAATATGTTAATCAACATTTCAGGTACATCTTCTAAGTCGAATGGATTTTGCCACTGGTCTGATATAATATCAACTATTTGATGTCTCTGCATCTCTTGTACTATTCGTAGCACTCTCGGTCTCATTCTCGTTGGCAATGCCACAAAACGACTTAATGCACGCTGCATACTCTCCAGTTAAATGTCGGGTAATCAGCCACCTGGTCAAAGCATTTTTGATCAATGTGAACCAGACGACCCATCACGACTTTTACAGTCCTTATTCACTGACTGTTCCAATGCCTGGTCAGTGGCAACACAGTTGAATAGATTGTTGTTGGATCGCTGGACCATAAATCCCCCTTCAAGAACATGTTGGTACGCAGGTGGGTTTTGGATTCCAACATTCTCATCTCGGTAAGATATACAGGTAAGTACTTTGCGTAATTAATACGCCCAGCAGCCCGCAGTATGGGGATTGCTTCTGCAACAGCATTCAGGTGTAATAGAAAGTAGACGTAACAAAACATGCACTCCTTTTAGAAACTTAAACCAATAGTCAAATGTCTGTGATTGATGTACCCCTTGACTCACAAACTTAGTGATAGCTTCAGAAATTGAAAATAGCTTCTTGTTAATAGTGCCAATCAAATTAGTTGACAGATCCTTGTCATGGTAGGTAAATGAACGTTGCAAATCTTCTAAGTCAATCCGAAGTGCATTGGTCATGAACTCCGTGCCATTGGCAGCAGCCATCCATTTTGTCAAACCTTCAAACGGCAGTTCAGTTAAAGCTTCCATTGCCAACCTAAGTGCTCGAATGCCTCTTGACCGATGTTTTCCTTGCAAAAGCATTGTGCACAAACTATCTGCATACACTCCCGACTTAGTCAAGAATGCATGCAGGCCGCCATCAGCATACAGTTTACCGATGCTAGCTAGCAATGCCATCAGAAGATGCATCACGCCAAGCCGCATAGTCACCTTGTCTTGCAACAATGGGGGTTTACTCCATAACAATTCCTGAGCTTTGCTATAAATGGAAAGGTCTGCGGTTAAAAATATATGTTCTTGGCCAAGCGATTCTGTCAAACGTACTATTTGAATCAAGGCAGTATATATTGTATTCAGATCAGTGGGTTGAGCATGTATAAAAGGTAAGTATCTGATGGTTGTCACAGGCTGTGTAGATTCTGACATGTCATTAAATGCTGTCCACCAAAGGAATCTCATTTTGTTTGCTTATATACCTAGCAAGACACCAAAGCAAATCAATGGAAACAGCTGTTGATGGAGATTGTGGTTGGAACAACTGGGGGCTCGGGGCGATTGGGCAGTTTTCTATATCTCTCAATCAAGTTAGATTCATCTATACCATCATTTTCTGTCAGCGTCTTACTGGTCACTCGTGGTATGCGAATACTTGGCACATGTGTTGTGTTACGCTGATAAATAACAGTCGCCATTGAGTGGGTTGTGGACTTGCCGTCGAGTGTTTCTTCATTCTGATCGAAGTTGTCAATTGCTGCATCTATGGATGAAGAGCCTTCTGTCCCGATCGGGATCATAATATATATACATGAATATACCTGTTATCACCTCCGATCTGGCATTAAGTTAAGCCAAAGACGACAGAAATCGCCTTACTTCATCATAGCTCATACAAGACCCAAGAGAATGCAACATGTCAATTAGTTGTTTACTCCCATTGTCATGGTGAATTTGTACAGCTAGTCCAAGTTTTGTAATATACTCATGATCTATAATGTAAATTGTTTAAAGGGAAATAATTTCAACCTTATGTGATGCAGTTCTGCTCTAGAAACAGTTTATTCTCTGCATCATATTAAACAAATAGCTTAATCTTTTATAAAATAAATATAAAACATTGTTGAATTGTATAATTTTATTTCGCATATCACTACAGCATCATGCTACTATATATAGGAAATGTTCACATTTTAATACTTCTAATTGATAATGATGTTTCGATATTGATCAAGTGAGTACAATTGATACCCAACTCACTCATGTTTTGTACAAATTATATATATAAAATATAAATTTAGCACAAAATATATCTACTTCCGTATTTGACGACTACTATTACGTATGACGTCACCCTGGCGTCATCCTCATATTCACTGCAAAATAAATCCTTGCAGCATCAAGTACAACTCATACCCGTTCCAACGGTATATAATATATACGATTTCATTCCTTTGATATTTGTTTTATTTTCAAAATACTACCCCTACCCCCTTTTATTTTAGGCGTTTAAAAAACACTACATCATCTTATTAAAAGCTCTATAATTTTCTTGAATCACCGTTTTGAATAGGCCAAGAACTATTTTCGAGTCTATGAAATATTAACCTACAAGAATATACCAATTTCGCTTTGTTCTACCTCGGGGAGCACCCTAGTCAAAATTCCTGGCCCAAACCACTGCTCTACACGTCGAGACCTCCACGGTTGGGGATAGAGGCAGTAATCCAACAAAACAGGTGGCAGTAAACTAAAGCTGAACAGTAGAATACTCTTCAATTGAAGATCAAATTTAGCCCTAACCCTAATGCCCAGATTACTGCCAATTGTCCCAAGATTACTGCCAATTGTACATTTCGTTACTGCCTCTATCGTTAACGGACCTCCACCCATGCATCTATATACAGGTACATGTAGATAGTTCACGCACAGTTAGTGAATTTTGCACAGTGCAGGGACAGTTTATAAATCGGTGGGTATTCATAGGTACATGTAGTTAGATCAGCACATATTACACTGCAGCGAAAGTGTCCGTTTTGTATGTAACTTATGGCACAGATCCGTTGACAATCTCATTATGGCGTCAATATCTTCCGAGTTGGTGAAAATATGGCTGAAGTGTACAGTCTATAATCAGCTTTGTAATGGCAACTTTTTCGGTGAAATATCTCCTCCAGTTATCGACTCCTATCATTGTACTTAAAGTACTTAAAAAGCGTAATCACAAGGCCAAAACATAGAATGTCCATACAAACCAGTAATGTTTATCATGTAATCTGTGTGCTTACCAAGATGTGCACGAATAGAGCGAAAACAAGAATTCCGGAGGATTCGTTGTTCGTCTAATGGTTTATTCGTATACTAGTGTTTTCGTATAATCACAGGTTGATATAATAGTACTATAATAGGCCCATTATAATAATTGATGATAACTTGTACTTGTTAGCTATTTAGTGATGTGGTAATTAGACACAATCGTGTGATCCTGCATGATTAATAATAATCAGCCAAGTAGCATTCTGATGCTGATTTGTATGGGATATCGCATATAGAAATTGTTGTTCCTCTGTGTATTTCTATTCCATTATATTCAGCAGAGTCAATAAACAATGTAATAAAAACTGTACAAAAGAGAAAACAATAATTTGATCAATTTGACATTGTTTTTCATACAAAACTATTGCCAATTGAAGTAGGAACTTGGAACAGAGTCCATTTAAAATCAATGTATTTGCCCAAAATGTAACCAGGGAATACGAGACAAACTTCATTATATATAAAAGAAAAATATGTATTCTTTGATAACCAAATATTCTGTATTATGAGCAACTTATATGTATGAACGTTAAAGCTAATATAATACAGTGGAAGTCGTGATAGCGCAGTGGATGCGCGTTCGCTTCAGGTGCGAAAGGTCCGGAGTTCGAGCCCCGCTGGAGCCGTTACGATTGTGCCCTTAGGCAAGGCATTTAAATTCCACATTGCCTCTTCTCTCCTTCATGGCGATGGATTCCATCAGGAATGAGGTCTCGAGAGTGATTAATATATAAGTTGAAAGAACTTGTTTCGCAATCGAGCTAAAATAAATTTGTATAAACTAAAGCTAATATGACTGAATACAGTACTCACATTTTGTGAATTTATAAAAGAAATAATATGACTGTTTAAGACTTTAACAATACTGTATCATTGTATTTGGCAATATGACTTTTAACACTTTAACAATATTATATCATTGTATTTGGCGATGATGCTCTCCCACATAAGTGTTTGTCCTTTTATGTAATGGATATGGAATAAGAAAATAACCTTGTTTAGCCTCGTTTATTTACATGTAATGTTCAAAATTAACACTAGAATAGAATATGTTTTATTGCAAAATCGGCAATAACCCTGCCTTTGGCAATACAATATACATACATAATAGTATACATGGCATGAGAAACAAAATGTAATATGTGACCCTCCATTACAAAATCAGTCACATGGGTATTTTTGTAAAAGCTGAGATTATGCGCTCATCTGAAAGGGCAATGCATTAGCTTTCCAATGATGTATACATTTTTGTTATAGGTTAAAAGCTGACAAAGATATGGACTTTTTAATTTGCAATAGCTACGGCTTCAGAAATATGAATAAAGTCCCAAAATCGAGGTTAAAGTTGCCAAAACAAACTCCTTAGCAACGCACATTACTTACTATAAGTACAATGAAACTGAAATTTGTAGCATATATATATTCATACACAACCTTTATTTACACAAAATTTCATCAAAATATTTACATGGTAACATACAAAAAAAAAAATTCAAATGTTCAGGGTTTTCAACATTTTCCAGGTTTATGTTCAAACAAATCTCCACAATCAATGTTTACGATTCATTCACATGTACATTTCATATGCACTATCATCATCATCATAGGTGTTGTCCAGATATTGTCAGAGTCTAATGAGGGCTACGACTGTGTGCACTCATTATCATCTTCCCACGATCACACGCACAGCCACGCCCGCTTCCACGATCACAAGTAACCAGACCTTCGCCATCCGAATCATCTGGTGGCATTACATCTGGTCTTCGACACACAATATCTTTATATGGATTGTTTACAAATTCTCTTATTGATTTATAGAGGTACTGCTGCCTCTGAAGGGGGAGTTCTGGGGGTTAGATCCCTGGAGCCTCTCCATCCGGAAATGTTGTATCTGGCAGCAGTACTCGAAAGGCCACCTCCTCTGCGTCCGGGTCATTCTTGACAAACACTGTGCCAGGATGGTCAGCATCAAACCTGAGAAACAAATGTATATATTCAGTGATTTCATTAAACGGACATCGACATATAGGACGCCCGAAATTATGAATAAAAAGGGAAATCATTGGGAGGACTGACTCCCCCCCCCCCTCAATTTTTCCGTCACACCAAGGTATCCCATTGCAGACAACTTATCTAAATGGTATATTAACATAATTAATAAGAATTGGAAATATATACTGCTTTTATTAAAGCAGCATTACATCGTAATAAAGGATGTTTTGGGTAAAATATAGATACTAATGTCAGCGTTGGACACTCGCACTCGCCAACTCGCCATGGCGATAACGTTTTTAGACTGACGAGAAACTTTTATTACGCACTCGACATCGTGGCGAAAGATGTCTTATATTTTTGTTTTATTATTATTTTTTTTTTTTTTAATTTATTTTACAACGATTGCGAAGCAAGTTTGAACAACTTATATTAATCACTCTCGTTGGCTCGGATGTAAGCGTATATGTGGTCATTCATGTGGGAGGAAACCGGAGTACCCGGAGAAAACCCACCTGTCCGATCTGGCTTCCATTGTACCATCTCACATAGTATGTGAGATGGTACGATGTCTTATTTGATAGCCCTTGGCGAGTTTGTTGAAGTTCATACTCGCCTGAACCAGGACACACAGTATCTTCGCCATTTTAGGCGCTTTTTCTCATCGAATTAACAAAATATCAAATATTCTGTGCCTCCATTTTGGTTTCCGGTTATGACGTCATTTCGGGAAAACCTGTGTTTTCATCGGGATTCCGCTTGTAAGCTACGGCCTTGAGCACGAGCCAAGATCAATCAGGGGGCAGGGTAACCGCTGTCGGGCGACAAATGCGAATAAAAATTAAATTAGTTTCCAAGCAGAATAATTCTGCTAATCCTGAAACCACAAGACAAAAACATAACATGGAAAGGTTTTTAATAAAAAAAGATAAGAAGTTGAATGGGGACAGTCCTAAAAATGATTCAAAATCAACCCCCCTTAGTTAAACAGTTACTTACATAGCAATTTTGAAGAAAATTTTTCTAAAAAAGTGACAAAATTTAAGATAAAAAAGAGGTTGATTTTACCCCAAAGTCCACCAGAATGCACCATTTTGTGTCTACTTAATACAAATCTCGTGGGGGGCATGCCCCCGGACCCCCCCTAGCATGGCAATTGCCTGCGGCACATGTATCCGGTGGCAAAGCCACCGGACAGAATCACATTCACTGGCCTGTACCATTTATTTTTGGCCGGAACTAATATTTAAGTACAGGCCAAAAATTGGCCTGTACAATTTCATCTTGGCCGGTACCTTTTCTCAAGTACAGGCCAAGTTGGCCGGAACATATTGAAACGAGTGTCCAACACTGTAATGTGTGTGTATTTACAAAAATCGAAATATTCGCTCAGAAACGATAAAATTCCAATAAATTTAAACCGTCGTATACGCGAATTTGTTTATCAACACACGAAATGTAAACACTCACAGTGCGCATGCGTGAAACAACAGAGGATGTAGAAAACAACGTATATATTTTGAACATGAAAACTATCTATCTTCCTCTAATGTCGAACCCCTCGCGGGGATGTAGAAATGTCCTAAAGACTTAGCTAACAGAGGTATGAATCAACATATCAAGTAATTTAATTAAAAAAAACAACGTGGGACAAGTGCGGAATGAGTTCCGGTTGTAAACAAGTGCGTGACCGATCGACTCGGAAAGTCCAACTTTCGGTTTCGGGTTTGTTTTATCGCAAAAAACACTGTTTACCAAATGAACATAAGCATACAAAGTATAATGTTAGAATGTGTAGCAGCATTGCTACCCATACGTAAAAATTGAATTTTTCAAATATCTTTTATTTCATACGATGTAATGCTGCTTTAACATAATTGTTAATAAGAATTGGAAATAATATATACTGAGCACTTTTGTCCAATGTTGCCAAATTGAAAGCAGCTAATGTATAAGGATGGGACAATTCCTCATTTTTTAGGAAAAATCCCTAAAATATCAATGAGGAAATCAAAACATCAAGGGGATGGGCATGTGCCTCTTCAACCAATTAGCGTAGTGGTCAGCATGTTCATGCTTCCCACCAATGCAACCCGTGTTTGATCCTCGGACCGAGAAGATGGTATAATTGTTACCAGATCGGACAAGTGTGTTTTCTCCCACACAAACGCTTTCATCCTCGCCAACTTGAGTGATTAGTTATAAATTGACATACAACCTTGTTTCGCAATCGTAAAACAATACTATTTACATATCATTATAACGATTAACCTGTGTGTAGAAAATTGACAATTCCATAAGCCAATACTTACGTTGTGTTAATTCTCTCATATCCATTCTGCGTCTAATCATGTCCTGTGGAACAAACTGTTGATAACACGGATCACCATTACCATACTTGCCTGTACAACTGAAAGTAGAGCAATATTATTAATAATTTCCAATGAAATACGTTCGGTGATGCATCCGTGGTTCAGAGGTGTATCCCGGGTTCGATACTCGGTCAGGCCACATATTGAACAAGGCACCGCACACACATTGGCTTAGTATTGGTTAACCGCTTTGCGTCGATAAAGACTGCACAGGAAAATATGTCTAGGTCCCCAGGGTTTGTCATTAGCGGAACATACATACCAGTACACATTATATAATTATGTATCGATAAACTATAAATAAGAATTCCGCAGAAACGTACAACGCTAGTCCACATGGTTCGACCGAGGCGAGGGTAAATAAGCTCAATCAGCACATACATCATGCATTGATGCCGTGTTTACCATCAATATCACTCCCTTGCACTAAACCTTACGGCGACCCTCACCCTGAGATTTGTGGCAGATGGCACCTCCCTCCGACATTGTTCACACCCCCCTCTATGTGTCTCTCTTCCATATACTGGCTGTATAGACCAGCCTACATTCATAGTTTCCATACCTCGGTTCCCAGTACATTTTTTGCAGCCCTCCCCCATATTGATTCACTTCCATACCAAATAGGTTAGACATGTTTTAGCAAACCCACATACATTCTGTACTAATACACCTGATCCAATCCACTACCTTTTTCTTAATTTCCATTGTGGTAACCAAATGGTAGGGGAGAGTGGGGTAAGTTGTGCCAGTTTCACATTTTTGCATCTCGATGTCTTCATTAAATGGAAAAGGGAGGTAAGGAATACTCCAATACTTTGTGAAACTAATACAACACATGCTGCAGTAGGTATTACTCTGTGAAATGAAGATGCAAAGAATGACAAAGCGGTGAAAAAACTATTTATTTTGGCACAACCTACCCCATGAGTGGGGTAAATTGATCCATGGCATGGGGCAAGTTGATCTAGTAAGGAAAAAGCTAGCTATCCGATAAAAGAAGAATCAAATACAAGTATCACTTGGATCAAATTGTAATGAAACAAACCAAATTAACACAATACAGAAATAAAATAAGTAATAATGTATCAGCATGGGTTGCAAAATATGATTTTATCTCCTTTTAAAGTTTATTACAAGTCATTTTAATTGGTATTTGTCCAACTTTATAGGAAAAACAAGTTGCCCCTGTCGTCTTGCAGATCCTCCTGCTAGTTTTGGGTCAGGAAGTTTGCATACTATGTCTGTAATTGGAAATGAGGCTTCATCATTTTGGTTTGGTACAAATACTAGGCCTACATCTTCAGATCCAACACGGCCACAAACTTTTTGAAGAAATATACCTTCATATTCCTCCCCATCAATCACATCAATTCGCGCTATGTAATTCACTACGCGCGCTTTACCTGCAACCCTTACTACATTACTTCAATGTCACCGATATCAGATAACTCACTGTCATCATCAAGTTCAAGGTCTGAGTCTGAACTTGACACAACAAGCTTATATGTGTCTTTATCTGAAAATAATACTTTTTTAGCGGCTGCTAATTGTTTAGGCTTTGGGGCTTTCTTTTGTTTAATATTTGAAGCAATCTCATTGCGAACTGGGGTGTCAGTAAGGATCGCTGTTTTGCCTTTTTTCCTCCTCAAAGTGCAATTAATTTTTCGAGGTCCTGCTTTTGGAAGAGGAACTAATTGCGAAGGAGACACATATCCAGAATATTCATTGTTATTATCTTGTGCCTGAGCTGAGATATTGGCCCTCTCAATTGTTGATATGTTCTGCTTTGAGCTTTCAGATGATGAAGTTGAATAAACTTCATCTAGGGCTTTACTTTGATCTGTGCATACTGTCACTTCATCAGTTGTTGTGTTCAGATTCTTAATGCTACATGTATCACCCTGATTGACTTCTATTGCTCGATCGGTTGGTGCAGCTGCAGCAGTCATGATCACTGAACAGATCTCTGTTGAATGGATATATCCCAGTGTTTTTAAAACCTGAAATGATATTGCGGGGACACATAGCAGACATGTGTGCCTCAGTGACTAGCTCCGGTATCTCATAGATCGTTATTGTTTTTCCGGGATTGGATCCATCCATCTATAGCACGATTATAGGCTGTTTTAAATGGTCTGGAAATAATGATTGAACATTGACACATTACTGAAAAACATCATCATTATAGGCATTTGAAACCATTGGGGTAAGTTGATCCATGGATCGACATACCCCATCGTTGATGGCTCATCTTGCCCCATGTATACCACCAGTACATATTCAGTTCTTAGGAACGAAATGCATTAGAATGGTGGATGTTTACATATGTTGAATACACAGCACTAGTTTAAGGTTACTCATGGTAGGCTAACATTTATATAGCTGTGAAGAGTAATTGTATAAGAAACCCACATACCTGATTCCGTGATATTCACTTTCCACGTATGAAAAAATGTTTCATGTTCTAGCACATGACCTATATAAATTAATGGCTGATCTTCTGCATCAGAAAGGAAGTTGAGCAGCATGGTCTCACTAGAGGGCGCTGCATTTTCACTGATGCAGCTTGTGATGTATAAAATTGGGATGGATCAACTTACCCCAGGGATCAACTTACCCCACTCTCCCCTATTATCAAATCGAAACCAGGAAGCGAAATGATTCAGTTTACTCGGGTTCATAGGGATGGTCGCTACTCGACCATCACAATAGCCTGATAAAATAATAAATCGAACATTCACATATCTAGCAAAAGCTTTAAACAATGTCTAATAAAACTCACCTGAATTGTGTAGCCTTTTCCCATTCAAGTGTTTCGAACTTCTCGCCTGTGCACATCGCATATATCACAGCGTCATTCTGCATAACTTTGTCAAAACAAAGTTCGTTTAGGGTCGAATTCGTCCTCAGAATCCAAGTAACTGCCCTCATCACTCGAGTTTCCTGATTCAATATCCTCTTCCCAAGAGTTTGAAAAATATTCTGTCACTACATCGCCTAATTCTGAGGTATCATTTGCATTTAAATTCAACAAGTTCGCGATTTCTAAATCCATTTTACAATCGGAACTGCGTTTTGAAAATATCCACAGAGCATGCGCAGAACTCTGTAGCCAATTAAACACCGCGTTTCAGGCCACATGCTTGGTAACAAAAGAATTGTTTACATCGTAGGTGTTTGTTTCAACAGCTTTGATTGGTTAATACAGGGTTATGACGTTATATCTTTATCAAATTTGAATAGAGGGAACTTCCAGCTCTATTTTAATACCAAACATGACCGGGATTTCCCGATACTTTAGCCTGAAGTGTATTGTTTTCAAGGCCCATTTTTCACGGTTTTCATTGTTTTATGACTAATTTGTCAGAATTAATTAATTAGTGCTTTCACAAAATAAGGTTTTTTATGCATTTTTGTAATACTTTTCACAAAATAACCTTGCCGTAGTTGCAGTATACATATTTCTTAATATTTATATGCTGAAATCCAAAATATGGTGATTTTAGCATGTATCATGATTATTGGTCAATATCTTGAAATTGGATTTAGCGACTTCCGACTGGTTTTGTAATGGAGGGTCACATATACACAAATTACTTTAATAATATGTTGCCATGTTATTTAAAGCAAAGATAAACCAGCTAAGAAGCTATATTGGCAAAGAGCGAAATCAATTCGTCTTTTTGTGATAATGCATATTAATATGATAGCATACATATATACATTCATTGATGTCTGTCACATATTGTTTTCATATGATTTGTTCTTAGCTTAAAGGCATTCTTAATATATTTAGCTATATTTATTAATATTTTACTACGGTATTCTTACTTTTCATAAGCAGGGCTCAAGCTAGACTCAAAATTTTGGGAGAAGTCACTTCTCCCTCCAGATGATTTAGGGAGAAGTGTGAAAATTTAGGGATAAGTGAGGAGACTATAACTTTTCGCCAACTGCAAATAGTGAACCCCGTATTTAGTCGAGGTTTGCAGGATATAAGAACTATTGTGTGTAGCATTGGGTTTATGTAATGTTGATCCTAAACAGAACTGGTGTACACAAATCAAACATTTGCAGTAATACATTATTTGTTTCATTTTTAGAATAGCCAAAATGAATTTTACGTGTATGAAAGCATTTTGAAGGCAATATGTTGTATATACAATTGTTCCAGTTTAAATACCGTATTTAGCTGTGTATAGTGCGCACCCACGATCTGGCACGAAAATCGGCGGAAAAACTGAGTTCCTATGTATACTGCGCACGTGAAAAACGCAATTTTCCAAGTCAAAATTTAACATTTCTCAAGAATTGCTAAAAATTGTGCTCCGTGATTTTTACAACTTATATTAATCACTCGAGATATACCTCATCGAGTAACGGTAACGCACTCGGGCACACCTGCTCAAATTTCTCGACACGTTCTCAAACATCTCAACACGTTCTCAAACATGTCAGCAGATGCTCAAACTTCTCAACACGTGAAGCCTACCTAATTAACTGGGACCCATTGTGAAAGGTTTGTCGAAATTAATTATCGCTACAATCAATTGAAATACTGCAGCCAAAAAAGTTTTTTTTTTATGCAATGCATTGTACATTGTACGGCGAAGTACGCGAAAAGTACGGGAAATATTACATACGATAAAACCACGTGATGTTATCAAATCGCCATTTTTTATGCATTTACCTTTTCAATTAAATTCATCAAAGTTTGCCAAAATAAACGAAATATATGCTAATTTTGTGGTCTTATTCATTTGATTTATTTATATAGACTATCGGCAACTGGTTTTAATAGCTAGTTTATAACGATTGTCGAATGTAACAACTTATAGAATGACTGTGGGCCGTTCGGGTCGAATTTCAGTTTTTTCACGAAATTTTGGTCCGGAAAAAAATGTCCTGATGTCTGTACTGGTGTATAATGCGCAGTAGATAAAATGGATGAGGATTTCAGTAAGAAATGTGCGCACTATGCACAGCTAAATACGGTACAAGTTTGTTGAAATTTTAGTATTGAATTTCTTACATGAATCATTAAATCCCAAGACAACAAATATCAGAAGAGATTGGAGAAACGCTCTGCACTTAATTTATAATAGCATCGTTTCATAGTAATTGTCAGTATTTGCAGAACAATAAACATTATTTACAATGATGTCATTACTTCCAGTAAACAAGCTTGCACGACTGACTATCAACGGCATACATGTAGGCACTGAAATAATTGGTAAACCAATCAGCTAAATTTAGATATGACCACAGAATGTTATTTTGACCCGAGTAAAGTTTCCATAAATATCTGTGGAACTTTCCAATTTCCAGTGTATTGATTATTTTATTAGTCAATTTTTGCACATATTTTCGACAATAGCTGACTGACTAATAAGTTTATTTAAAGTCGCCACCGCATAAATTATGCATTTGGGCGCCTGCGTTTTCTAAGAAGATTGAAATACCCATCATCTAAAAGTGATGGTTTTACCTATCGCAATTATTATAACTAGATGTATAGAGAGCTATGAGGGCTGCTGTGATCTCAGTGTGTGTTTGGTTTTCATATCTCCAACTCGCTCACACAAGAATTTGTGCCAGCGACAATCGGGGGGGGGGTAGACCGGGTGAATACAATACCCGGTGCATGTATACATTCTAAGATGTCTAAGACTGCATATATATAAATATATGTTTACCATTTCTAATACGGTTATATGACGAGAATACCTTGTTACATGTGCAATGTCGCGTTATACTATAATCCTGTGATCGACCTGCCACAAGACAATAAAGTCTTGCACCCAAATCCATCCAGCATCCGACATTTTACATTAAAATTACAAGTTATGTACTAAAAACTTTTAGTTAAGACTACGAAATTTATAATATGTGTACTATGGTAATACCATGAGGATTAATAACAAGTGGACTGTCTTAATGTGTATCTGTACTATGATAGTTCATAACTGATCCCCGAGTACATATAATTATAATCAGTCATACAGATATATAGCTGGTAATAACAGATCTCCTATATACATGGGAAATTATAATTGTGTTTATATATGTCCTCGGCCCATATGTCGCTTGGACATCTTTTTTTAATATATTTCAGAAAAACCAAACAAATATGGGTAATACTAGCAACCCCGGTCATTTTTTCAGACTCCTCCAATTATCAAACAAAGAACACCATGTGAAAGAGCTATGCATACCATTTGCATAACACTTTACTTTTTTAAGATATCTTAATAAATAAAAAAGTTATGAACATTTGAAGGTCGGTGGTTGGAGCAGTTTTCTGGAAAAAATGGTATATAAAATGATAGAATATATGTCGCGATTCGCGGCACCGAGTCGGAGCAAAATTTACTTCAAATGCTTATAACTTTTTTATTTTTTAAGGTATCCTATTGAAATGTGGCTATCTGATAGGATTTTTCCTGCTGATTCCACTGGTGGTGTTAGTTTTAAGCTACTGCCAAAAACATAAACACAGTCAGTGTCAGAAGCATGAAAATATATTGTTAACTTAACGTCCCGAACAGCTACATCGACACCGAAACTGCATCCCACATTTGTCATCTTCTAGAAGTAGGCGGAATGGAATTCTTGGTATATAGTGTCTATTGCACTGTAATCCTGCACATAGTATTGTCTGCCTGATGCTACACAGTCTGGCACAAAGTTCCTTCTGAGAATAAAATGTAACTTTACGGTTTGTTTATCGTCTCGGCTTGGCCATTGAAAATGTCCGGGTTTTCGACATGGAGTCATGAATTTAACGACAGATGTTTCGGAATCAATGATTTTTTCAACGCATCCGGGATACCAGTTGTCCTGATAAGCAACTGCAACATATTCATTTAAAGAAAAGGGTTTGTTTGAGAGAGGCACTGGTTCATCTTCACTGCTGGTCTTGCGTTTTTTATTGTTTTTAGGCTTCACGGTTTTGTTTGTCTTGCCGTCATTTTTTGGTTTAGTCCTCTTGCTGTCCTTTTTTGGTTTTCCATCCTTTGTTTTGCTTTCCACACGTTTGCGTTTTCTTTCTTTCGCAGCACATTCCTCGTTCATGTTCTGGCTGATTGTTTTGAGCACTTCCTTTTCATTGTTAATGTGCGTTGTCCGCAGATCACGACCACCTTTCCGTGCGGACAACAACAGTTCACTTTTTGTTTCCGGATCCAGATCATCGACCCAACCCATTAACGGGGTCCGATTGCGTTTCAGTAACTGCACAGTCGAATGATGGTGGTACGAGGCATTTGGTCTGCGCTTTTGGCTGCTGTCTAGATCCCCGAAATGGTGTTCACATCCCAAGTTGGTGATAGGTGCAAATTTTGTTCGCTGAAGAGCCCCGTCATCTGGACGGCCGGTGAACTTCCCACCAGGTAGGAAGTCCCCTAGCTGCTTCTGAACTACTTTTTGCATCGCGATCGCAATTCTTGGAATTGACCTGAGTAGCAGGTCACGAGTATCTTCCTGTAAGTGAAACAGCACTTTCTGAAGGCGTACATGGTGGGGGACTTCTCTTATTTCAAGCGGATCATCAGCGGACCAGTGGTGTTCAGATACCAGCATGTGTTGTGGTGACTCTTCCACCTTCAACAAGAAGGCATGGATGGCTTGCACATGCTGGTACACTTTCATATATGGGACCTTCCCACAGGTGACAAGATTCCAATATGGACCGGTAACCTTGATGTAGAACAGACCAAGGCATTGGAGCATTGCCATTACTTCTTTTGACTCAAGATCTGCTTGCACTGATTTTAATTTCATATTCGGTTTGTCTACACTTTTTAAAACCGTCAGAAAGTCCTTTTGGTGCAGAAAGACTTCCGCCACAGTCTGAAATAGCGCGTTAAAACGATTGTCACGATAATTTCCAATGATTGATTTGATACCATTCTCACTACAGTGCGCATCCCAGCGGTCTCTGACCCCTATGTGTTCACCACAGGGCCCGAACGCATCTGCAGTTGTTCGGACAGCACGTTCGGGAAATGTCTCCTTTTTGCTCCACATTCGAAAGTATGGAAGGGTGTCTCTTCCAATCGGTCCTGTTTCGTCTATGATATTTGTTTCTATTTCCTTGATTTCTGGCTTGCTATAGCTGTGGAATCCTAGTAGTACATGAGCCATGCAGTGGAAGTGTTCTACAACGTTTTTGTCACAGTCCGCCAACATCTCATTTCGCCATTCATCAAGAAGTTCATCTGCCTTTTTTTCATTGCTAGCCCTGTCACTCATGGTGTACGATAATTTCTGCAGAGCATTAGCAACGTATTCATTGTCGTCATCTTTGTGAAGGTTACCAAGTTCTTTCAGGTGACGCTTAGTGATGTCATTAATAGTCTCTGCATTTTCTTTTGCCACACGATTAAAACCTAAGCTGATTACATCTCCAGTGTCGAGTGTTACTGATGTATCTAGTATTTTTTCTCTTTTCCTTGTCGTCCCATCGCGGCCCAATCCCCAATTGTCCACTTCATTTATTTTGTTTGCAATAAATGTTTTCGCTATGAAGTGCCCTTCATCAACAATAGTCTGAACTGTTGTCGGGCCAGGTAGCTGTGCTTTTGCAACATTTTCTTGAAATATGTGTTTTGAAACTGTTTGTATTACCGATGACACTTTCTCTACAGCCACTTCAAGTCCAGACAGTTCCATAACGCACAGCCGTACTTGTTCTGAATATGATCCATTTTCATTTTTCAATTTCAGTTTTGTCTCTGTACCAGTTTGTGCTAGCTGTTCCTGAAGGTCACTGATCGTATCATCATTTGCGTTTAACATTTGCTTCAATTTCTGATTCTCAGACTCAGAGGCACACTCTTCATTAGCTGGGTCTATCTTATCAACACATCTTCCTTCGCGGAGTTTTATTATTTCTTTTTTCATATAACTGTTGGTTTTTTGTAACGCAAGTTTTTTACATTTTTCGGATTGATTTTCAATAACTAATTTCTGATTTTCTGCAAATAATTCACAGATTTTGTCCTTTAGTTGACTATTCTCATTTGTGACGTCATTCACAACTTCGCGCTGCTCACTAAGTTTCTTCGATGTCTTAAGAAGCTGTTTTCCCTGTTTGTTTGTCAAATTTTGTGCTTCACACAATGCCTGTCTTGTTGAGCGCAATTTATTTTTTGATTTTTCATCACGTTTATTGACATTTCGAACGGCATAGTGGCCAATGCGTGTTTGATTTATTTTTAATTGTTCTTCGCTTTCTAGTATTTTATTTTGTAGCTGCTGATTTCGCTTTTCTGCTTTTGCATTCTCGTACATCAAGAAGTTTGTCTCTTTTCTAAATTGAGGGTCAATTTCATCACTACTTGTACATGTAGCTGTTTGAATACCAACACTATTCACACTCGGAGTACATGTACTCTGTGGCACTTCATGCTCAATTGTCGACTGAGTAGAAATAGGTGTTGTCGCACTACACTGGTCCAAGTCAGCTTGAACTACATTTGCCACATTTTCGGAGTCTATTATACCCGTAGTCTTCAAGTTTGGTGGTAGAAACTGCTGTTCCATTAATTCCTTCAGATTTTTCACTCCTTTCACTTTCTTTTTGCTAGCTAATTTCTTTTTCTGTTCTTGCATTCGTTGGTGTTTGGAGCAAATAGATGTGTGATTTGCTCCCGTGAAGTTTCCATCAACCGCTGAGAACATCTTCACAAGATCATATGCTGTAAGACTCTTTTCCTCAACATACGCTTTCAACTCCAGAACGAGTCCATTTGACAATGTCTGAACGTTCGTGAATGTTCTGGTGTCCACGTCGTGTGTTGTCAAATTAGCAGCTTGGCAGTATGGGCCGGGATACTCCATTCATGCTGTTGTCATACACCGCTGAAAAATAAATAGCTGTATTTAATAAGTTATTTCTTGGCCTGAATGAATTTGAAAGGCAACATAGTGACCACGGCAAATATGTAACGCCCTGTAGTAAAACGAGATTTGACAAAAAAACTCACGCACGGACAGACAAATGCCAAAGAGCTGACTATATCGCGTTGTCAGGAAACTACCATGTACAACTAAAACGTGTTAGTGCCGGTCACCTGGTGTTATTACCCACAAACACACTTTCACACCTGAAGGGAAGAATCTATCAAAACCAGGGCTGAAGCATCATCGGTTCTCAATTTTGCAAACTTTGGGGCTCGAGCCCGGTGCAGCCCCTTTGGGGCTCTAGCCCGGTTGAGCCCCTTCGAGGCTCAGGTGGGCACCTGCCTTCGCCTTGCGGTGCCCACATGTAAGCCCCATCGGGGGTCCTGTGGGCACCTGCGGTGTTCAGGTGATCAAAAAAAATTAGTTCTCCTGGAGCTCGAGCCAAAAAATTATCCAATCACTGTCAAATCATATAAGGAGGACACCTAAACAACTATTAAACATGCCAAAAGTCAAGTATTATATAGAATCTAGCTAAATTATGGGTACAAAACTTCATAACCGGCTGAAATATCGCTAAAATCGGATGCTTTTAAAACGAACTGTCAAAATTTGCAAAAGGACGAACCTGTTTAGGTACGAATCGTCCGCGCTAGAAACAGCGATTTTGAACGTTTTTCGTCCTTAATAATTGCATTTTTTGGTTGAAATCAATTAAGAATGGTGTAATAAACACTCGCTGAACACCACAGCAGTGTATTCAACAAGAAATCATGCATTTCCTTCGTATTTCTTGGAGAAAAAAACTACGCAAATTGGCGAGAAAAAGAAGAGCATTTTCTCGGTAAAAATTAGCTCAATTTCACGCGAATTTTAACATCTAAAACACAATATCTGTGAAAAACAACATAAATAAATCATAATAATAATACTTACCTTTAATTTAGAAGATCTCTTGATTAAATTGATATACGTCAATAAATATTATTTGCGATTCAGTATAGCTGGACGATTAGCAAAATTGGAAAAAATTCCAATATGGCGCCGTCTCTGTCAATGGCTGGTTTGTGGCGGAGGGATGGTTTCATAAATTAAATGCGAAGCTCAAATAAAGGTTACTAATATGATTTTGGTATCAGATGAAAGCTAATTTCCTCTAGTTTTTAAAAATATATGCAAATTTGTGATATTTTCATTTTTGGATGGTCCACGAAGCCGCGACTTTCGGGATTATTTTCTCGGCGGAGGGAGCTTATATCTTAATTTTGCAAATACCATCGGATTGCAAATACCATCGGATACGTCATTCAATTCCCCGTCAATCAAAGTCAACCTCATTAATATTCATGAGGAATAAGCACACCGCAAATCGTTTTCAAGCCAATGGGTGGCGCCGAAACGCTCACCAGACTTAGGAAAATTATCAATCTGAGAAATTCATTAATCTCCCGATAATCCAGCAATTATAATTAATTGATGATAAACATGTTATATAGACACACAAATGAAATTTATACAGTTTTGTAGATAATTCAATTAGCTTTTATATGGTGGTTTTATAAATGAGAAATGTCAAGAAATAAGCATTTAATTGGACATTTTTGCACAAGTGGTGATGCAAATTCCACCAATTCCAGACGAAAAACTGATAAGCCATTGCTGAACCGGGGTTGCTAGTAATACCCTTAAAAACATAAATATACAACTAAGCCCATATTTCGTTGCAGTAAGTGAAAGTTCATTTTCACTTGAAACATAGTAGGTTACTGAGGATGTGATTTTGTGTTCCCTCCCTCATATTCCCGCTCCCATGTTTTATATTTCCCCGTGTACTGGGATCATTAATTGTTATAAAATAACAACTATACCCCTGTGTGACAACATTTATGATCAGTACGTTAAAAACACTTCCGTAGCAATTCCAACGGTCACCTTAGTAGAGCCAGTAAAATTGTAATAATGTTTAAAATATACTCAAGTATTTTTACATTAAAAAAGTCACACAGGGAATAGCCAAACAAATAATAACCGTAGATTCCTGTCGACTGTATGGCAGTAATCCAGTTCTGTTTTTCATGTTCGGTATTTCGGAGCACGCATTGTTTGCGACAAGACTATTCCCATGGCTAGGGGGTTTGCTGTCACAATGTTCCTACATATAGAGTGGTGGAACCTATGCTTGGCGTATTAATTCCTATGCTCAGCGTATTTTTTCCATTTACATCTGTATTTTAAATATTTAAATAGTTTTAACCTATTTTCGCTGACAGAGGTGAAGCATGGTTCAATAACATTCCGTTATGCATACCGGTAGCCTAATGCAACTGTCACCTGACTGATTCAGTAGCCGAATATAAACAGACAACTTGTTGGGAACTTTTTTTCCACCGAAATGTGCGGTTTATGAGCATTTCAGGGGGTTATCCGGATTGGGAAAAAAATGTACAAATAACCAGAAAAAAGTTTCTTATGAGTTGTAATATTGTTAGTTATTGATGTTACTAAGTCAAAATAATATATTCAGCATTTACCCATGCATAAATAAAAAAATTCATGTACGCCGTGCATAGGTGCCCTAAAGTATCTAGTTCCCCATGGAAACAGGTGCCGTTGCGATAGCTGTATTGAGGCGCATGGTCAAGTAATGAAGCTAAAATTTTCAACAACAATTTTATGAAAGTTGTGTTCACGACTTAAGAAAATAATAATATACGGCAAGTGCATTTAACTTTTTTTATAGGCCATGATATGTAGGATTTATACCGAGCATAGGTTCCACCACTCTACTAATTTTACTAAACTAAACTGGACTCTTGCATTGATCTTGACAATGAAGAGTTACATAAAACGGTGACAAGAAATGATATCCGAAATTTCCTCTAATATCCTAGCATAATTCTAGGGATAAAGGAAGATTTTTGCAAGAATCTTGAGACATATGTTCATATTAGCATTCCCCGTCACTAATATTTATTTAGAGTAAGTGGCTTATAATGGGAATACATAAGGAAGAACGATAGTTTGAAATAGACAGAAAGAAGGACGGCTGTTAGAAGGACATGTGTCTGTCGGAGAAATGTTGACAGCTCGTAATGTGTCCTTTACATCTCCCAAAGATTACATTATCAAACTATGAGAGTACCCATGTGCGAGTCCAGATATATATTGTGCTGCGTATGAACTGGGCAAGTTAACCCATGGGCATCATCACCACATTTCCTATTATTATTTAATACAAATTGCGAGAAGATTTCAAATATTGCATGTTGACAATTTAGGTACTCGCAAAAATTTGTCAGTGCAAAGTTAAATTCTAGCCCTGTGCAAATTCTATCTCTGCATGCTGAATATACTTATTTATGGTTCAGAGGTTTGGGGGTTAAATGAAAGTAAAAAAGTAGAAACAGTCCATTTGAAGTTTTGTAAGACCCGCCGGCGATATAGCCCAAAATGGTGCTGATGCAGGCGTAAAACCCGAAATATAACATAAGTTTTGTAAGAATTTATTAGGGGTTAGACATCTAACCCAAAACAATTTTATTTATGGAGAACTAGGTAGAACAACCTTAAGAAATAGAAGAGCTCTAAATGTTTTAAAATACTTGTTAAAAATTGTTCAATTAGATAGTGTTAAGTATGTTAAAATATGATATGATGTATAGTGAAATAGAAATTAGACCAGATTATAGTAATTGGGCTTCAGGTATTAGAAAGTTATTACAAACATTAGGATTTAATGATGTATGGTTAAACCAAGGAGTCGGAAATAAGAATGTGTTTATAAGCGTAGCAAAACAAAGACTAAATGATATTTTTATGCAAAATTGGTTTTCAGAATTGAGTAACTCCACAAGGGCTAGAACTTATGTTTTATATGCAGACTTCAAGTTTCAGACATAGGGTTAAATATTGATAAATATTGATAAATTTAGAATAGCATTGTCACGCTTCAGAGTATCATCTCATAGACTTGAAGTAGAAACTGGTCGATGGCATAGACCCTTAGCAATACCATATGAAGAAAGAAAATGTAGATATTGTTTAACTTTAATGAAGAAAGAAAATGTAGATATTGTTTAACTTTAGAAGATGAATTTCACTTTGTTTTAGAATGTCAGCTATATACCGATTTAAGAAAAACACATATTAAGAAATACTTTTGGAGAAACCCAATGTTCCTAAATTTATTGAATTGATGACCTCAAAAAATGTTATAATAATTAAAGATTTGGCTATGTATACAAATCATTTCAAGTCAGAAACAACCTGTTCTATGACTAGTGTTCATCCCCCCAGCTGGGCAGGGGTTAGAATATCCCAGCTGTCGCACTACAGAGGGGTACAACCCCCCCAATGTGTTTGCCGTGGGCGGAGACCTGTGTCGCCTGATGAGAGGATCCTGGTGGTTGAGTAGAATCAGTGTTGGCAAATAATACCCTGTTTCCACAACACACCACTTCGGCCTTAAGTTGGGTTAAACGGGAGGTCAGGAAAGCCCGTCCTTGATCAATCGGCTGGTCATGCCGAGCCCTAGGGCATTGTTAATCTTAAACACATATTTTTTTTAATTTGTCTTGAAAACAAATATTGATTCTCTATATATTTATACTCTTTCATTGTCTTCTTTTTGATGCCCTAGAAGGCGGTGGCTCATGGGCTAATCGGGTGAAAGTTTGATGTTTGATTGACTTTTGTAACCTCCCAAGGATAGTCTAAACTTGGTAGGACCTTCTGTGGGAATACACTTGTCCAGTCTAGTCCTTTCATTCTGAGTATATCATTGATGTATCCCTGTCATGGTCTGCGATGGATTTCCCCAGATCATGTCCCCTTGTTGGGCTCTGAGACGGGTGGGGAGCATTGACGATGAACTATATATTACTATTATGAGTTCCACTCCAAAAAAAGCCAAGCGTGCACTAAGTGAATCTGATGATGATTCTGTTGAACAACAGAGAGTGAACTTCCCTCGCTTCATTCTCATTGAGGCGGTAGACAGTTCAAAACCTATCACAAATATTTCCCCTTTCGTCATTGAAAAGCAAATGAAATCTATCCTAGGTACACCTAAATCTGTTAAAAGTCTTCGAAATGGAAGTCTTTTGGTTGAAATTACTTCAAAAGCTCAATCTCAGAATTTATTATCAACAAACACCTTCTTTGGACATTCTGTGAAGGTCAGTCCCCACAAATCTTTGAACTCATCCAAAGGTGTCATCAGGTGCAGGGAATTATCTTCCTGCTCTTTAGATGAGATCAAAGAAGGTTTGTCAAGTCAAGGGATCATTGACGTGAAGAGAATATCTATAAAACGTAACAACGAAATAAAACTCACAAACACATATATAATTACATGTGACACACCAGTCATCCCGTCGCGTATCAAAGTCGGCTACCAGATTGTCACCGTCGACATATATGTACCTAACCCTCTTAAATGCTTTAAATGCCAGAAGTATGGTCATCATGAGGATAGGTGTCGGAACGAGTCTGTATGCTCCAAGTGTGCTGAGACTGCTCCACAACATCAAGAGAACAACTGCCCCAACACAAATAAATGCGCCAATTGTGGCGCTGATCATATTTCCAATTCTAAAGACTGTGTCTCCTGGAAAAAAGAAAAAGAAATTGTTAAGATCAAATATTCGGAAAACATTTCATTCCAGGATGCAAGAAAAATTTATGAATCTCGATACAAATTCGAAAATCAGCCAAGCTATGCAAGTGTTGCTAAAACAGCCTCTGTTGAATGCAAAACTTGCAAAAACTTGTTGACCAAACTTTGCCAAATATTTCCAGACAACAAAACAGAAATAATGCAGTTATTCCCTGGTTCTGATAGTTCTTCTCATCTTGACTAGCTTACAAATCAAAATATACCACAAACACCTAAACCTACGCTTACAAATCAAAATACACCACAAACACCTAAACCTACAGCAGACAAACAAAAACAAGCAAAAACAAACATACACAAGAATCCAACAACAAAAAACACTCGAAACAACAATACACAAGAAAAACACATTCAACCAAAAACAACATCAACTTCATCAAAACCAATACCTACTAAAAAAGAATCTACAGCTCAACAAGCATCAACTTCAACAAAAAAGCAATCTGCTGTCACTTCCAGACAGCAGAAAAATAAACATATACAATCAGATAAACAATCAGATAAACACACAGTGTCCAGTCCAGTGTCTACAAGCAATAGATACCCGGATTTGGACACGGACGATGACAATCTGGAGGGCGAGGCATCAGACTCGGACATGTCCGAGTCTATGACCTGGCAAGATGGCGAGGGTGGCTGGAGCAAGAACCTCCAGTCGTTGCAGGATGCCACTTAATATATTTTTAACTTTATATTTTATCTATGAATAATAATTATGTAAATATCGGTATAGTATTTTTAATAATTAATCTCTCAATAATGGCCAATGGAATTATCCAGTGGAATTGTCGAGGTTTAAAATCTAATTTTGCAGAGCTTTCTCTTTTAGTGCAAGAACATAAACCTGCTGCGTTATGCCTTCAAGAAACATTTTTGAAACAAAATGATACAATTTCTATAAAACATCACACCATTTTCAATAAATATACAGTGAAGGTGATAAAGCCCAGGGTGGGGTATCTATCATCGTCAATAATAGTGTTCCACATAAGGAATTACTGTTAAATACAAACTTACAAGCTGTTGCTGTAAGACTGTCATTACATATCACTATCACACTGTGTTCACTATATCTTCCCCCAAGTAAACCAATTGAAGAACATAGGCTGAATGATCTTATAATACAATTACCCACTCCATATATTATATTAGGTGATTTCAATGCACATAACATCATCTGGGGTTGTAATAATACAAATCAAAGAGGTCTCCAGATAGAGAATTTCATCTCTGATAATTCTCTTTCTTACATGAATGATCCATCTTCCAAAACATATTTACACCCAGGAACAGGATCCTATTCTGCAATAGATCTTACACTATGTAGCCCAGTCATACTTCCAGATTTCTCATGGAAAGTCGATGATGATCTCCACGGAAGCGACCACTTCCCCATCCTCATATCTGAAAATCAGCCAACAGCTTATAGTCAACTCAGAAGATGGAAATTTTCTAAAGCAAATTGGACTAAATTCCAACAACTTTGTGAACAAACAATTTCATATGAAACATTCAAGGATTGTCGTGATCAAACACAGCTATTCACTACATTACTAATAAAAGCAGCAGAACAATCCATACCTCAGACGTCACCTAATCCAAAGAGACCATACAAATCCTGGTATGATGATGATTGTAAGAAAGCCATCCAAAATAGGAAATCGGCCATAAGAAAATTCAATTTGAGACCCACCACAGAAAATTTAAACAACATTCGCATATATAGAGCAAAAGCACGACGTACAATACAAAGCAGCAAACGCAAATGTTGGAAACAATACATCTCAAGACTAAATAACAGAACAACTACTAAGAAAACGTGGGACATGATCAGAAAAATTAATGGCAAAGGTACTTCACCTATTAGCCACCTCACTGCAAACAACAAACAAATCACCACACCTCTGGACATTTCAAACACCTTAGCAGAAACATTTGCACAAAAATCATCAGCAAATAATTATTCACAAAAATTTCAGAAATTCAAAAACACTAAAGAAAAGAAAAAACTAAACTTCAATTCAAAGAACAAAGAACATTACAGCAAACTATTTAATCTTAAAGAACTAAAGTCTGCTTTGTCAAAAGCACATGATACATCCCCAGGTCCAGATAAAATCCACTATCAATTCTTAAAACATCTACCTAGCTCCTCCCTCTTTATATTATTGGACATGTTTAATTCTATATGGCAAACTGGTGAATTTCCTACATCTTGGAGGGAGGCTTTAGTCATTCCAATACCAAAACCAGATAAGGATAAAAAGGATCCAAACAACTATAGACCCATAGCGTTAACAAGTTGTATATGTAAAACTATGGAAAGAATGGTAAACAACCGGCTTGTATGGTTTCTCGAATCAAATCATTTAATTGTTAATGTCCAGAGTGGCTTTCGTCAGCAGTGAAGCACACTGGATCATCTAGTTCGTTTCGAAACATTTATAAGAGAGGGCTTTGTCAATAAACAACATGTTGCTTCAGTATTTTTCGACCTTGAGAGTGCTTATGACACAACCTGGAAATATGGCATTTTAAAAGATCTTCACGACTTTGACCTCAGAGGACTGCCTTCCATTATTTATTTCTGCATTTTTAAATGAAAGACTTTTTCGTGTTCGTGTTTGTAATACCCTATCAGATGCTCGGGAACAGCAGATGGGTGTACCACAGGGTTGTATTTTGTCCGTTACATTGTTTAGTATTAAGATAAACAATATTGTTAAATCAATAAATCCAGGGGTTGAGTGCTCCCGTTATGTAGATGATTTTGTTATTTGCTTCAGGTCTAGTAATATGAACATAATAGAACGCCAACTCCAGCAATGTCTGAATAAACTTCAGACTTGGTCGGATGAAAATGGTTTTAAATTTTCTAAATCAAAAACTAAATGTATGCATTTTTGTAATCTACGTGGACTTCATCCAGACCCAGAAGTTTACCTGGATGGCTCACATGTAGAAGTAGTCACAGAATACAAATTTTTAGGTGTTATCTTTGATAAAAAACTCTCATTCATTCCTCATATTAATAATTTAAAAACGAAATGTCAAAAAGCTCTAAATATTTTAAAGGTTGTGGCACATTCCGATTGGGGAGCTGATAGAAAGGTCCTTCTACGGCTCTATCGGTCATTGGTTCGCTCTAAGCTGGATTATGGTTCGATAATTTACGGATCTGCACGAAAATCGTACCTGAAAATACTTGATCCTATACATAATCACGGTCTACGATTAGTCCTTGGAGCTTTCAGAACTTCCCTGTTAAAAGTCTTTATGCTGAAGCAAATGAACCCTCTCTGTATGCTAGACGACAGACGCTAGCTCTTCAATACCTACTGAAACTCAAGTCAAATCCTCTAAACCCAGCTCACAAAGTGGTCTTTCAACCCCAATTTAAAGTGCAGTTTCAAAGAAAACCGAGAGCTATTGCCCCACTAGGTATACGTATGGAACAATGTCTAGATGACCTACATATTTACATGAATCTATTGCACAGTATAAAATCCCAGATTCTCCTCCTTGGACCCTTAAAACTGCCGAGTTTCGCTTTGATCTCACTTCTGATAAAAAGTCTATTACAGACAGGAGCCAGTTTCAAACAAAATATCATGAAATCAGGGAATTTTATTCTGACTTCAAAGCCATTACACAGATGGTTCAAAAGCTGGTGACACTGTTGCGTCAGCAGCAATCTTTGGGAATAAAAATCGGAAATGTAGACTTCCAAACAAGTCCTCAATTTTCTCTGCCGAACTGAAGGCCATAGATCTCGCTCTAGATCTTGCAGTGGAATCACACTATGTTCAATATATCATTTTCTCTGATTCCTTGTCTGTTTTTACAGGCTTTGTATTATGAAAAGTTTGAAAATCCTATTGTTTGTACTTTGCTTGAAAGGATTTCTTCCCTTTCAGAAATAAATACATTTGTGTTCTGCTGGCTTCCGAGTCATATGGGAATAATAGGAAATGAAATGGCTGATCAGAATGCAAAGCTGGCTTTGTCATTATCCATTTCTAGGATTAAAGTGTGTTATACTGATTTTAAATCTACAATTCTTACCTTAATTCAATCCTCTTGGCAGGCCCAATGGGATGGTGACATTTTTAACAAACTTCATTCGGTCAAACCAACACTTGGCGAATGGTGCCCAATTTACAGGCCTATTCGTCGAGAAGAAGTCATTCTTGCCCGTCTCAGGATTGGTCATTCTCGAATATCACATTCATGGCTGTTGTCACGAGATGATGCACCAGAATGTATCCCATGCAATACTCTATACACGGTGGAGCATATCTTAATATACTGTGTTGACCTTCAACCAATCCGGTTGCAGTACTACAATGTGGACAACATTAAAAAACTCTTCGACTCTATCAGAGTAGAGTCCATCATATCATTTATCAAGGCAATAGGAATTTATAATAAGCTGTGATATCAATTGTTAATCATGCCTTTGTAGTAATCATTCATTCATATATTACCTGTAATTAATATTACGTCTTTATAAATTCTTAGTATTAATTTTTACATAATGCATATACTTATATAGAATTTTATTTCATACACTCGACAATAAACATAACTTTAATGCGCGCTACATGACCTTAGATGTCGATGCGCCGTAAAACACCATTCATTCATTCATTCAAAAGCTGGTGACACTGTTGCGTCAGCAGCAATCTTTGGGAATAAAAATCGGAAATGTAGACTTCCAAACAAGTCCTCAATTTTCTCTGCCGAACTGAAGGCCATAGATCTCGCTCTAGATCTTGCAGTGGAATCACACTATGTTCAATATATCATCTTCTCTGATTCCTTGTCTGTTTTACAGGCTTTGTATTATGAAAAGTTTGAAAATCCTATTGTTTGTACTTTGCTTGAAAGGATTTCTTCCCTTTCAGAAACAAATACATTTGTGTTCTGCTGGCTTCCGAGTCATATGGGAATAAAAGGTAATGAAATGGCTGACCAGAATGCAAAGATGGCTTTGTCATTATCAATTTCTAGGATTAAAGTGTGTTATACCGATTTTAAATCTACAATTCTTACCTTAATTCAATCCTCTTGGAAGGCCCAATGGGATGGTGAAATTTTTAACAAACTTCATTCGATCAAACCAACTCTTGGCGAATGGTGCCCAATTTACAGGCCTATTCGTCGAGAAGAAGTCATTCTTGCCCGTCTCAGGATTGGTCATTCTCGAATATCACATTCATGGCTGTTGTCACGAGATGATACACCAGAATGTATCCCATGCAATACTCTATACACGGTGGAGCATATCTTAATACACTGTGTTGACCTTCAACCAATCCGGTTGCAGTACTACAATGTGGACAACATTAAAAAACTCTACGACTCTATCAGAGTAGAGTCCATCATATCATTTATCAAGGCAATAGGAATTTATAATAAGCTGTGATATCAATTGTTAATCATGCCTTTGTAGTAATCATTCATTCATAAATTACCTGTAATTAATCTTACGTCTTTATAACTTCTTAGTATTAATTTTTACGTAATGCATATACTTATATAGAATTTTATTTCATACACTCGACAATAAACATAACTTTAATGCGCGCTACATGACCTTAGATGTCGATGTGCCGTAAAACACCATTCATTCATTCATTTAACTTCTTAGTATTAATTTTTACGTAATGCATATACTTATATAGAATTTTATTTCATACACTCGACAATAAACATAACTTTAATGCGCGCTACATGACCGTAGATGTCGATGCGCCGTAAAACACCATTCATTCATTCATTACTAGTGTTCATATCTCATTATACGTTAGCCAATCGTAAACGTTTTGTATTTGCACGTGTTTTTATTTGCATATTTGCTCTATATAATTATATTATATATTTACACAAGGCACGCAGTGCCAATGTTCACGTTTGAAAGTATGTAATGTGTATATAATGTGTACTCATGGGCATATTGCCCATTGTATTTCGAAATAAACTCTTGAAACTCTTATTATAATACTGCGCAAACATTTGTCCATCCAGCCACTGTCAAAATATGGGAATATAACTAGCTTTGGTGTTGGAGGTTGAAGCAGCTCTAACACTGAGCTTTGAAAATGGATATAAGAAAGAGAATCTCCATTATTCCATAAAGTTTGTGTTCTCTTAATATATTCTGGCAATGTATAGAAATGTGAACCTTTCATGAGGTTCTTCAAGGTGAGAAGTTGTAACGACTGAGCTCTACTGGCTTGAGTAAGTACAATTAACATTGCTAATTTCAATGTCAGTAACTTTAAAGATAGTAATTGAATTGGCGGGAGAGCGTTTTAAAATAAGTAATTACGTCCCATGTTTCTTTGTATTAAACTTTCGGTGGATGCAAATTGAAAGTTCCTTCTGGACCCTTTGTATTCTGGACCCCTTTCAGATAAGGACCTCTGAATATCTGGACATTTTATCAGAAATCTGTTAATCCACTTTTGTTTTGATGGTAGTTACATTTAAATGCATATGCTGTTTATTATGCTTCATAAACACCCATATAACTATATATTTTTGGAAAGGTAATAAAATTCTTCATATCATGCATATAACATAATAAAATGTTGCATGCACAATAAAAAGGAATATTAGTAAAAACATTGGATAAAATTAAATTTGGGCCACAACGAAAATGCTACCCCCGTCTTCAGGCTTTATTACTGGTATTACCATCCAACATAAAGAATATAATCCAATGTATGAATCAATTACATTGCATTACAAAAGCACCCAAACAAAATTAGATTATTCCATATATTTCCAAAGATATGAATTTTTGAATAAAACCACTGCCTCTCCAATTTGGAAAGAACTTCTGAGATAAAAAAACAACACAAAACACTACACTGGTAGTCACACTATATATACAGGTCTTCTTCTGTTTATTCTGCTGGTATTCCATATTTTATAATATATAATAGCTGGGTTAGTGTCCAAATGAAATTATTTTATTTAAAACTTAAATATCATTGAATTTCTTTTTAAATTGTATTGTTTTTTTGTTGGTATTTTTGATTTGTTCCTGAACTATACATGTCTACATCTGTTTGATTGTTGTCTGTTTGTCGTAAGCACTGTCAGACTGCACTAAGTATGTGTTCAGCAACACACTTGGTACACACTGGTACCTGGCACTGGGTACAGCCACTGTGGTAGGCACATCAACAGGCGTCCACTACGGTGCAAAAGGTGGAGGCGGGTTTCTGGTCCTTTCCTGTTCGGCATAACGGTTGGTCTCTGTTACCAGGTGTTTCCAGAGTTCCTGCCCCCAAAGGATGTCAAAATAATGCATGGGTTGGGCTTCTTCAGGGTGTTGTTCTGAAGCACCTGGATGCATGGTGAATCGGCGTTTCATACAAGTGGTAAACCCATCCTGGACCCATTGCTCGTGAAACCCATCAAAATCGTCATCGTCCTCCTCCGAATCCGACGCAAAAAATCCATCTAAATCCATCACAGTACCGATCAATCTCGTCAAAGTCTAAACGGCCTCTATCATGCCCATTCCCAACAAAATCGTCGATAGTCTCATCAAAATCCACCTCTACATCACTCCCATCGCTAATCAAGTCAGATCCATCCGCCATTATTATTCTACAATCGAAATTTCGGAAAATATCGCTTCGAAAAATGCTTTTTCTTTCCTGACTGTTTTAAAATTCGCGGCGAGTACCTGTCTAACTGCGCAAAAAGTTCACAGTGAAAACGAAACCGGAAGAGCTATTATTTACGACAAATTTGACAAAAATCAGCTGTGTACAAGTCACCTCTCCAAAATACACATGAATGTGTATCCCGAATGGAAAGGGTAATTACACACGGATGTGTATCCCGAATATAAAGGGTTAATCAAAGGATGTTGCCAAACAGCAAATCCGTCTAGAATAATGCCTAATGCTGATAGTGCACCTCTTGCAGTTTTGATCGATTCATAAGATAATCCACTATCAAAAAGCGTTGATAAAAAGTCTAAAACAGTGGTTATAGCAGCATGAACTGGATTAACTTGCTTTTTATCACAGAACTGAAACCATCTTTTGATGTAAACCGAGTACTGTTTCTGTGTAGTTGCTTTCGGTGAAGACAAGATAATACTGGAAGCCCTCTGAAATCTGTCTATCTTGGAATGATATCCTGATAATCGAGAAACTACCAGATTTAAATTGTCTACTAGAGGGTGCACTTTCTTCGTGTAAGGAACATACATTACTTTGTGTGTCACTGGTATCACATAGGGAGTGTCTATCAACAGTTCCAGAAACATATACCACCAATTTTGTGTTGGCCAATGTGATACAATTGCCTTGATCTTTTTTCACCTTCTCTATAGAGCTTGCCCAATCACACTGAAAGGTCAGAAAATGTACATGAACATTTTAGACCAATGACATGAAAATGCATCAACAAACAATGCCTCAGCATCTGGTTTCCATGACACCTATTTGGGCAGTTGTGTGTTTAACCTAGAAGCAAACATATCTATTTCTGGTTTTCCCCAAATGTCTTCAAGTTTGATAAATATATCCTTACTGAGTTTCCACTCAACATTTTCATTGAAATTTCTTGATCCATGATCAGAAATATTGTCTTTCCCTGGTATGTAACTGGCAGACATCCATATACATCTTTCTGTGCACCAAACCCACAGTTTGTGAACTAATTCATAGCACTCTACTGATCTACAGCCACCAACCCATATTTCTAATGTAGGCAACTGTGCAGGAATTATCTGATAGTACGCTTACACAAATATTTTGTTTTGACCTGCAAAAGGCCCTTGCAGATAAACTAGCTGTTAGTAACTTTAGATAGTTAATGTGATGCTGACATTCTTCTGTTGTCCATCTACCACCAATTTCTTGTGTTTCACATGTACCAGCCCAACCTAACATTGAGGCATCAGTTTAGCCTGGGAACAGGCGGTGATATATTTTGCCTGATCAGTCATATAAATATATTTTAACACCAAGACCATTAATTGGGCCATATTGAGTTTCTGATAATATCAAATCCTGGGGAAGCTTGGGGGGGTATTCCGTGTAATTATTGATTATCATTAATTCTATTAATAGGTCTATTAGCATGTGACTTAATTAATGACGTATACACACACAGAGTTACATGTTGTATACACACAGAGTTACATGTTGTATACACACAGAGTTACATGTTGTATACACACAGAGTTACATGTTGTATATACACATAGTTACATGTTGTATATACACAGAGTTACATGTTGTATATACACAGAGTTACATGTTGTATATACACAGAGTTACATGTTGTATATACACAGAGTTATATGTTGTATACACACAGAGTTACATGTTGTATACACACAGAGTTACATGTTGTATACACACAGAGTTACATGTTGTATACACACAGAGTTACATGTTGTATATACACAGAGTTACATGTTGTATACACACATAGTTACATGTTGTATACACACAGAGTTACATGTTGTATATACACAGAGTTATATGTTGTATACACACAGAGTTACATGTTGTATATACACATAGTTACATGTTGTATATACACAGAGTTACATGTTGTATACACACAGAGTTACATGTTGTATACACACAGAGTTACATGTTGTATACACACAGAGTTACATGTTGTATACACACAGAGTTACATGTTGTATACACACAGAGTTACATGTTGTATACACACATAGTTACATGTTGTATACACACAGAGTTACATGTTGTATATACACAGAGTTATATGTTGTATACACACAGAGTTACATGTTGTATATACACAGAGTTACATGTTGTATACACACAGAGTTACATGTTGTATACACACAGAGTTACATGTTGTATACACACAGAGTTACATGTTGTATACACACATAGTTACATGTTGTATACACACATAGTTACATGTTGTATACACACAGAGTTACATGTTGTATACACACAGAGTTACATGTTGTATACACACAGAGTTACATGTTGTATATACACAGAGTTACATGTTGTATACACACAGAGTTACATGTTGTATACACACAGAGTTACATGTTGTATATACACAGAGTTACATGTTGTATACACACAGAGTTACATGTTGTATACATACAGAGTTACATGTTGTATATACACATAGTTACATGTTGTATACACACAGAGTTACATGTTGTATACACACAGAGTTACATGTTGTATACACACAGAGTTACATGTTGTATACACACATAGTTACATGTTGTATACACACAGAGTTACATGTTGTATATACACAGAGTTACATGTTGTATACACACAGAGTTACATGTTGTATACACACAGAGTTACATGTTGTATATACACAGAGTTACATGTTGTATACACACAGAGTTACATGTTGTATACATACAGAGTTACATGTTGTATATACACATAGTTACATGTTGTATACACACAGAGTTACATGTTGTATACACACAGAGTTATATGTTGTATACACACATAGTTACATGTTGTATATACACATAGTTACATGTTGTATACACACATAGTTATATGTTGTATACACACAGAGTTACATGCTGTATACACACAGAGTTACATGTTGTATACACACATAGTTACATGTTGTATATACACAGAGTTACATGCTGTATGCACACATAGTTACATGTTGTATATACACAGAGTTACATGTTGTATACACACAGAGTTACATGTTGTATATACACATAGTTACATGTTGTATACACACAGAGTTATATGTTGTATACACACAGAGTTACATGTTGTATACACACATAGTTACATGTTGTATATACACAGAGTTACATGTTGTATATACACAGAGTTACATGCTGTATACACACAGAGTTACATGTTGTATATACACAGAGTTACATGTTGTATATACACATAGTTACATGTTGTATACACACAGAGTTATATGTTGTATACACACATAGTTACATGTTGTATACACACAGAGTTACATGTTGTATACACACAGAGTTACATGTTGTATACACACAGAGTTACATGTTGTATACACACAGAGTTATATGTTGTATACACACATAGTTACATGTTGTATATACACAGAGTTACATGCTGTATGCACACATAGTTACATGTTGTATATACACATAGTTACATGCTGTATACACACATAGTTACATGTTGTATATACACATAGTTACATGTTGTATACACACATAGTTACATGTTGTATACACACATAGTTACATGTTGTATACACACAGAGTTACATGTTGTATATACACACAGCTATATGTTGTATATACACAGAGTTACATGTTGTATACACACATAGTTACATGTTGTATATACACAGAGTTACATGTTGTATACACACAGAGTTACATGTTGTATATACACACAGAGTTACATGTTGTATATACACAGAGTTACATGTTGTATACACACAGAGTTACATGTTGTATATACACACAGAGTTACATGTTGTATATACACAGAGTTACATGTTGTATATACACAGAGTTACATGTTGTATACACACATAGTTACATGTTGTATATACACACAGCTATATGTTGTATACACACAGAGTTACATGTTGTATACACACAGAGTTACATGTTCGTCTTCACCAAAACCGCTTGGCCAATGGTAGCCAAATTTCAGAGTAATGATCCATGGGTGAAGCTTTTTCAGATTTGCTCAAATTGAGGTTGTCACGAATAAAAGATGGCCACTGAAGGAAAAAATTGGGACTGGAGAAAGTCTTGTTTGGATGGGATTGAGGATTTTAGAAGGGATCCGGTTTATAGGGATTACTATGTTTGGATGGGATTGAGGATTTTAGAAGGGATCCGGATTATAGGGATTACTATGTTTGGATGGGATTGAGGATTTTAGAAGGGATCCGGATTATAGGGATTACTATGTTTGGATGGGATTGAGGGTTTTAGAAGGGATCCGGATTATAGGGATTACTATGTTTATATACACCCAAATTAGTAGAAAATTGTTTGCATATGAATTAGAAGTAATACTATTTATTCATTGTACAAAATTCATATAGCTCAAAATTGTTTTCCTTTTCTGTCATTTCAGGAAAGTATGTTGTGACATTGGAAGTTAGATAACATATAAACATACAGATCGTGTACATGATACCAGTATAAAGGTGTTGCATATATAGCCCAAGCGACTTCAGTACCATCGCATCTCGACTTCAGTATAGTATATTGTGGATTAAACCGTTGATTATATTGTGGATTAAACCGTTGATTATATTGTGGATTAAACCGTGGACTATACTGCCAAATACAGCGAGTTCTACCTCAGACTTGACAGAAACAGTTGATTATTGTTGTGATATGAAATGGCAAGTATGGAATTAAGATTGCAGATAATTGGACAATTATTCATCATCCTCGGCTGTCTATGTCTCAGGGGTAAGTTCCTCATCCCTGACTGTCTATGTATCACTGGAATGTTCCTCATCCCTGACTGTCTATGTATCACGGGTATGTTCCTCACCCCAATATGTCTATGTATCAGGGGTAAGTTCCTCTTCCCAATATGTCTATGTATCACAGGTATGTTCCTCATCCCTATATGTCTATGTATCACAGGTAAGTTCCTCATCCCTGACTGTCTATGTATCACAGGTATGTTCCTCATCCCAATATGTCTATGTATCACAGGTATGTTCCTCATCCCTATATGTATATGTACCACAGGTAAGTTCCTCATCCCTGACTGTCTATGTATCACAGGTATGTTCCTCATCCCAGTCTGTCTATGTATCATGGGTAGGTTCCTCATCCCAGTTGTGTAACCTGGGAGTAATGTTGGTAAGTGATGTTATGTAACCTAGGGATACTGTTGGTAAGTGATGTTATGTAACCTAGGGATACTGTTGGTAAGTGATGTTATGTAACCTAGGGATACTGTTTATGTTATGTAACCTAGGGATACTGTTGGTAAGTGATGTTATGTAACCTAGGGATACTGTTGGTAAGTGATGTTGTGTAACCTATGGATACTGTTGGTAAGTGATGTTATGTAACCTAGGGATACTGTTGGTAAGTGATGTTATGTAACCTAGGGATACTGTTGGTAAGTGATGTTATGTAACCTAGGGATACTGTTGGTAAGTGATGTTATGTAACCTAGGGATACTGTTGGTAAGTGATGCTGTGTAACCTAGGGATGTTATGTAGCCTAGGATGTTGGTAAGTGATGTTATGTAAGGCTGTATTCCTCACTGGAATGTGGATAAATTGTGAAGAAAATGATAAAGTCTTTTTATTGTTCTTTTGAGAATAAATTGTCATTGTACCAGCCTTGTGGGGTACATCAAATACAAATATAATTGGAGGTCTCTTGTTTCACCTCTATCAGATGCAGTAAAGATGTTATGTTGCACACTTTTATAACCAACATTTACATTGCAAGAGGGGGAACCCTGTTAAAGTTTACATATTTCAAACTTGTTGATCTATTGCTGAGTATCCTCTATAATCTATACTCTGTATGAAAAAGGGAGAAATGAGGCAGGTCAGGGAGAAATTAGGAAGCTCGGGGAGAATTATTCTCTCAAATTGTCATAGCCAGGTAATTTTGAATGATTGTGAAATGGTAACATCAATATGCTATTTATATTAATGTGAACAAAAACCAGCTGTTATAAAGCTTATTTTGGGGCATCCATGGTGGAATACTTGGTCACTTATGTACAAATTAAATTGTATGTAAGTTAAAACAGTTACCATATTTATTCTATTAAACACCCAGACATATATTAGTAGAATCATCACTTATTTTGATGTAGGGGGAGGCATTTATTGGAGACCAAACAAAAATTGTCCAAAATAAAAATAAAGAAAATTACATTAAACATACAATAATATGAACAGTCCAGCCCATTTCCTCCAGCGGTCAAGCCCATTTCCTCCAGCAGTCAAGCCCATTTCCTCCAGCAGTCAAGCCCATTTCCTCCAGCAGTCAAGCCCATTTCCTCCAGTAGTCAAGCCCATTTCCTCCAGCAGTCAAGCCCATTTCCTCCAGCAGTCAAGCCCATTTCCTCCAGCAGTCAAGCCCATTTCCTCCAGCAGTCAAGCCCATTTCCTCCAGCAGTCAAGCCCATTTCCTCCAGCAGTCAAGCCCATTTCTTCCAGCAGTCAAGCCCATTTCCTCCAGCAGTCAAGCCCATTTCCTCCACCATTTCCTCCAGCAGTCAAGCCCATTTCCTCCACCATTTCCTCCAGCAATCAAGCCCATTTCTTCCAGCAGTCGAGCCCATTTCCTCCAGCAGTCAAGCCCATTTCCTCCAGCAGTCAAGCCCATTTCCTCCAGCAGTCAAGCCCATTTCCTCCACCATTTCCTCCAGCAGTCAAGCCCATTTCCTCCAGCAGTCAAGCCCATTTCCTCCAGCAGTCAAGCCCATTTCCTCCAGCAGTCAAGCCCATTTCCTCCAGCAGTCAAGCCCATTTCCTCCAGCAGTCAAGCCATTTCCTCTACCATTTCCTCCAGCAGTCAAGCCCATTTCCTCCAGCAGTCAAGCCCATTTCCTCCAGCAGTCACCCATTCTCCAGCAGTCAAACCCATTTCCTCCAGCAGTCAAACCCATTTCCTCCAGCAGTCAAGCCCATTTCCTCCAGCAGTCAAGCCCATTTCTTCCAGCAGTCAAACCCCATTTCCTCCAGCAGTCAAACCCATTTCCTCCAGCAGTCAAGCCCATTTCCTCCACCATTTCCTCCAGCAGTCAAGCCCATTTCCTCCAGCAGTCAAGCCCATTTCCTCCAGCAGTCAAGCCCATTTCCTCCAGCAGTCAAACCATTTCTTCCAGCAGTCAAACCCATTTCTCCAGCAGTCAAACCCATTTCTTCCAGCAGTCAAACCCATTTCCTCCAGCAGTCAAACCCATTTCCTCCAGCAGTCAAGCCCATTTCCTCCAGCAGTCAAGCCCTTTCTTCCAGCAGTCAAACCCATTTCCTCCAGCAGTCAACCCATTTCCTCCAGCAGTCAAGCCCATTTCCTCCACCATTTCCTCCAGCAGTCAAGCCCATTTCCTCCAGCAGTCAAGCCCATTTCCTCCAGCAGTCAAGCCCATTTCCTCCAGCAGTCAAACCCATTTCTTCCAGCAGTCAAACCCATTTCCTCCAGCAGTCAAACCCATTTCTTCCAGCAGTCAAACCCATTTCCTCCAGCAGTCAAACCCATTTCCTCCAGCAGTCAAGCCCATTTCCTCCAGCAGTCAAGCCCATTTCTTCCAGCAGTCAAGCCCATTTCCTCCAGCAGTCAAACCCATTTCCTCCAGCAGTCAAGCCCATTTCTTCCAGCAGTCAAACCCATTTCCTCCAGCAGTCAAACCCATTTCTTCCAGCAGTCAAGCCCATTTCCTCCAGCAATCAAACCCATTTCCTCCAGCAGACAAGCCCATTTCCTCCAGCAGACAAGCCCATTTCCTCCAGCAGTCAAACCCATTTCCTCCAGCAGTCAAGCCCATTTCTTCCAGCAGTCAAACCCATTTCCTCCAGCAGTCAAACCCATTTCTTCCAGCAGTCAAACCCATTTCCTCCAGCAATCAACCATTACCTCCAGCAGACAAGCCCATTTCCTCCAGCAGTCAAGCCCATGTCCTCCAGCTGCAAGACTAAATGTCAATCAATCTGAAACTGGACAGTATTATTTTATCTACTGTTGTACCTGTTTATTTTGTTTACTTGCAAGTGATGTGCTTGACAGTTGTATAATACATATTTGTTCCAATCTTGCATTGATTCACTGCAACTCTGGCAGCTGGGGAAATTGTGCATTGATAATTTGCCAGATCAATGTCACAAGCATTCCAATTGCATGTTAATTTCACAAATTGTAAATCATTTCATGTTGATCTAATATATGTTGTGTAAAGGTAACATTGTGTGGTGCCCTTCACTCTTCAACCTTGTTTATTTACACAATTAAAATTGTCCCATGGTACCACCTATTTCATCAATAGCAACATTCCTTCAGGATGGAGAACTTGAAATACAGAGTTTACATGAAATATTTGGAGTAAAAGATAGAAAATGTAGACCAGTTGTATTTTAAAATGGAAATAAGAAAACTTTTTGTTTGAAAGATATGTTTATTTTTGTCTGAATCGTTTAAACAGTCTTTATTATTTCCAATTTTCGGAAGAAAATGACTGTTTTTATGCTGAAAAGTTTGGGGTGTTTATTTAGAGTATGGACATTTAATGGAATAAATATGGTATATACAAATTCAATTGTTTGTAAGTTAAAAATTCAGTTGTCTGTAATGTGGAAGTTGTGATAGCGCAGTGGTAATGCATTTGCTTTATGTGCGAAAGGCTAGGCGTTCGAGCCCTGCTTGAGCCGTTACGATTGTGCCCTTCCTCTCTCCCTCGTGGCGATGGATTCCATCAGGAATGATGTCTCAAGAGTTATTTAAAGTTGTAGGAACTTGTTTCACAATCAAGCTAAAATAAATTTGCATAAACTAATTGTAAGTTAAAGTAGTTAAAACCAAATTCAATAGTTTGTAAGTTAAAACAGTTATAGTCAACCCTGTCATAAGCAGCCAGCTAAGGGAGTCAGAGAAAGTGGGTGCTTAGCACAGGTGGCTGCTTAATAGAGGTCAAATATATAATAAAACAACCGATTGGGAATATGGAAACTGGCTGCTTAATACAGGTTGGCTGTTTAATGGAGGTGACCACTAACACATGTTTGACAGTATGCAAATTCAAGTATAATCAAACCTGTCTATAAAGGTCACCCTCGGGAAAGTCAGGTGGGCTGCTCAATAGAGGGTTAAAATGCATTGAAAATGGTTCGACGGGAGAGAAACATGGTGGTCTTTAGAGACAGGTTTTTCATATGCGGCCTTTATTCGGAGGTGGCCTTTAGCACAGGTTTGACTGTATCTGTAAATTAAAACAGTTATATACAAATTCAATTGTCTGCAAGTTGAAACAGTTTGAAGTTTTACCAACACAGGCTCTCAACCCTTGTTTGAGAAAGTGCAACAATGGATGCAGAACAAAGCTTCATTTCTCATTCAAAAGCAATTGCATTTCATTTCCTCCCAATAAAAAACTGATGAGTTTTGATTTGGATGTGGTATGAACATGAGCAATGTGTCGTATAAGTTTTTTCCTCAAATGTTGGGAGATTCTGCAGGTTTATAATATGATGGTTTGTTGCATTTAAGCGATCAATCAATTGCAGCCAAAAATGCCCAGTACATTGACATGTACATCAATCTCTTAATTAACCTCTTCCAACATTCTCAGTAAATGAAACTACCCGTATGCAGCACATTCTCAGTAAATGAAACTACCCGTATGCAGCACATTCTCAGTAAATGAAACTACCCGTATGCAGCACATTCTCAGTAAATGAAACTACCCGTATGCAGCACATTCTCAGT
>CM026404.1:39128811-39285397 GCA_014843695.1 Archivesica marissinica | reverse complement strand
AATAATATATAAAGAATATATATGTTTTTCAGGGCAATGATGTTCCTGGAAGATGCTAGCGAAAACAGGTATCGTCATCATCGTCATCATAATCACAATCAATACAATAACATAATTGTTTCTCTATATTAATCAACACAAGCATCATCGTCATCAGTATCATCATCATCATCATCGGCGTCGTCGTCCGTGATGTTCCTGGAACATGCTAGCGAAAACAGGTATCGTCGTCATCATAATCACAATCATTACAATGACATAATTGTTTCTCTTTATTAATCAACACAAGCTTCATCGTCATCATCATCATCATCATCATCATCATCACCACCACCACCACCATCATCATCATCATCACAATCATCATTACAATCATCAATGTCAGCATCACAATTATCATCGACATCGTTGTCGTTGCCGTCGTCATCACAATTATCAACATCATCATCGCAATCGTCATCATCGTTGTCGTTGTCATCACCATTACATTCAACATCGTCGTCATCATCAACGTCAGCATCACACTCATCATCATCGTTGTCGTCATCCTCATAATCATCATTGTCGGCGTCGCCGTCGTCATCACCACAATTGTCATCATTTGTCGTCATTGTCATCACCATTATATTCGACATCGTCTTCGTCGTCGACGACGACATCATCGCCATCATCATCATCACAATCATCATCACAATCATCAGTGTCAGCATCACAATCATCATCGTTGTCGTCAATGTCGTCGACGTCATCATCCTCATAATCATTATCATCAGCGACATCGTCATCATCGTTTTCGTCGTCGCCGTCGTCATCATCACAATCGTCAACGTCATCACCATAATAGTCATCATCGTCATCACGATTACCATCATTATCTCAAGCATCATCACAATCATCATATCATCATCGATGTTGCCGTCATCATCATCATTTTAATCATCGCAATCATCAACGTCATCACTACAATCATCATTATCGTTGTCGACGTCATCATCACAACCAACATCGTTGTTGTCGCCGCCATCATCATCACAACCAACATCGTTGTCGTTGTTAATCACATACTATGTATTTATTAATTGTTCAGATGGATTACAGTAATCCCATAGACAATAGTTGCAAACCATCAACAGCTGCTTCAATGTCTGACTGGAACAGGGAATGGGTACCAACTTATGCAAAGGAAACGCGTCGTTTTAAATATACTGACTATATTTGTTAGGTTTTATTTTAATGACGATCATCAGTGGCGTGATTATAACGGGACAGAAAGTTCATATTACGGACACAAGAACTTGTTGGAATCCCGGACACCCTATTATATCATGAGTATGCACGCCGTGTGGTCAGAGGCTGTGAGATGTGGCCTCGGCTGGTACATGCACGTCGTGCGGTCAGCCGCTGTGAGATGTGGCCTCGGCCGGTACATGCACGTCGTGCGGTCAGCCGCTGTGAGATGTGGCCTTGGCCGGGACATGTACGCCGTGCGGTCAGCCGCTGTGAGATGTGGCCTCGGCCGGGACATGCACGCCGTGCGGTCAGCCGCTGTGAGATGTGGCCTCGGCCGGGACATGCACGCCGTGCGGTCAGAGGCTGTGAGATGTGGCCTCGGCCGGGACATGCACGTCGTGCATCAGAGGCTGTGAGATGTGGCCTCGGCCGGGACATGCACGTCGTGCGGTCAGCCGCTGTGAGATGTGGCCTGGCCGGGACATGCACGCCGTGCGGTCGAGGCTGTGAGATGTGGCCTCGGCCGGGACATGCACGTCGTGCGATCAGAGGCTGTGAGATGTGGCCTCGGCCGGGACATGCACGCCGTGCGATCAGAGGCTGTGAGATGTGGCCTCGGCCGGGACATGCACGCCGTGCGGTCAGAGGCTGTGAGATGTGGCCTCGGCCGGGACATGCACGCCGTGCGGTCAGAGGCTGTGAGATGTGGCCTCGGCCGGGACATGCACGCCGTGCGGTCAGAGGCTGTGAGATGTGGCCTCGGCCGGGACATGCACGCCGTGCGGTCAGAGGCTGTGAGATGTGGCCTCGGCCGGGACATGCACGCCGTGCGGTCAGAGGCGTGAGATGTGGCCTCGGCCGGGACATGCACGCCGTGCGATCAGAGGCTGTGAGATGTGGCCTCGGCCGGGACATGCACGCCTGCGGTCAGAGGCTGTGAGGTGTGGCCTCGGCCGGGACATGCACGCCGTGCGATCAAGGCTGCGAGATGTGGCCTCGGCGGACATGCACGCCGTGCGGTAGAGGCTGTGAGATGTGGCCTCGGCCGGGACATGCACGCCGTGCGGTCAGCCGCTATGAGATGTGGCCTCGGCCGGGACATGCACATCGTGCGATCAGAGGCTGTGAGATGTGGCCTCGGCCGGGACATGCACGCCATGCGGTCAGAGGCTGTGAGATGTGGCCTCGGCCGGGACATGCACGCCGTGCGATCAGAGGCTGTGAGATGTGGCCTCGGCCGGACATGCGCGTTGTGTGGTCAGCCGAGATTAAAAACATATGGCTGGTCTGGTGCACAGTAAATGGGCAAGTTCAAGAACAGTAATTGTACATGCTTATTTCACCCACAATAATGAATGTATTTGAATAACAAATACAGCAGGTCAAAGTAATTGATATGTTGTATATGTGCGCAAAAGTTCATTACGAAATCTTAGCACATTATGAAGTGTATTAAGATAGTTTGCATATTATGAATATTGCATATTTTCACTATTTGCATGTCACAAACATTCCAAAATTGAAAGATGGTAAAACCTTTTTTTATCATTTAGAAAAATCCATTGCCCTTAATTTGAAGTTGTATCATGACTGAATACGTTTTCGTGGTAAAACATGTATGCTTTGTAATGGTTTATAATACGGTTGTATCCCATGTGTTAGTTCATGTAGGAATAACAAACTGATATATTTTTAGTTTGAAAAAATATATATATCCTACAGTAAATCTAAAATAAGTTTTGATAGGAAAATGAATCGCCCCATTATTTCTTCTGCAAAATATATGATGCCAAAAACATCCTATCATCACGGCAACAGTTCATTTTCATTTGTTCGGTAGGAATTTAAAAAATATTAACAAAAAACGAAGGTTATCCGTAATGTCCATCCTCGTAATGTCCTTCCCCACATAGATGATGTTTCATATACAAGATTTTCACTAATTTCTACGGTAATATTTAGGAAAGAGTAGTTTTTTTAAGTTAATATGTGACTAGGATTAGGAAATAAGGCATTTTAAGTTGAAACATTATTGAAATCAATTTTTCGTATATGTGTAGTCATTTGAAGTAAAATATACTTAGTTTAAGCATATTTATTTTCTATCATGTACATTATTATTTACAACACTTATATTAAGGAAGTGGACAGAAAGCAAGTGACAGCTTACGGTTTCCCTCTTCCTGTTTGTAAACACTGACAGATAAACAGCTTCAGACTGAGTTGCGGATCTTGTGTGATAATTTTAATAGTTATAACTATTTGTTTGTTGGGGGTTTAAAGTTGCACCGACAACTAATGTCATATGACGACTATCCATCTGTTATTGGTGTAAGAAGACACCGGGTGCACCTCCTAGCAGCATTTCATTCATGCACCAGTAACCATGTCGAACCACTGACTCCGCAAGCCAAATCGACAGTTTCATCACATGAAAGAATATGCAGTGGGATTCACACCCACACTTTGTGTGTAAAATATGGTCCCCATCATTCACTAACTAGACAATAAACAGACCATGTGAAAGCTGTGGAACGAATTACTTAAGACAACATTAAGATATTCCCATTGATAAGCCTATTACTAAATGGAAGAAGCAGATTGTTGCCTTTGATGAAGAACGATGCGTTACTCGTATCGCGCTCAGCGGTTCATAGACCAACTGTACTTTCTTGGAGTCGCATGCTGATCATATGCTTAGAGAAAACCAGCCAGGCTTCCAGAAATAGTGCAGGTGCCCATCATCACTGTATGTTCGAATCTCGGTAACCGCCCATGCCTGAAATACGTGTTGTATGGGTACCCGGGATCTTTATCAACGAATAACAACTGGAGAACAATATAAGATTAGCAAAATCTAACTGTAAACCATTATAATTTGAAATAAAAATTCACAAAATGTTGTCATTAATTGTCCAGCTTGTGTTTTACGTTTATTTATCGTCGCTACCGGTTGCCCATATGAGCGACGCCTCCTGAAGAGATTAGTCATTTTAGATTTTGGAGGATAGTGCATGATACAGAGTCCAGAGTCTCATCTGGTTCTTTTACGTACACGGTGTAAAGCACCGACACGAGACCTCGGTTTAACGTCCCATCTGAAAGACTGTTAATTTTATTAGGGTCAGACGGGGGATCGAACCTGCGATCCATGGATTACCAGTCCAGCGTGTTACCATTGGACTACCGATCCGTCCGTGCTTTAACCATGCCTCACGACATAAATACATGAAGATTTGCAAATTTAGAAAACATATATGTCATACGCTTTCATCCGCGCCAACGAGAGTGATTTATATAAGTTGTTAAATTTGCTTCGCAATCGTTTTAAAATAAATAAAGTTTAAAGAATATTATAGCACATGAAAACAGCGTTTCTTTTGCTAAAGGCATAGTTACACATATATTGCACATGATATATGTATAATTTGAATACATAATGTTTACACCAAGGGAGGCAATTTGACTTATGCGCAGTATGTGGGTAATGGTTATGGGTTCATGCCCAAGTATAGATTGTTGTGTCCCATGCTTTGCTTAGAGGCTCAGTGGTTCAATACTGTCGGAATTTCATTTCAGGTTAGTTATATTATACTATGACATTGATCGGATAGCCAAATATGTATCACCATAGTGTACGTGGGGATCGGCTCACAGAGATTAAAATATCTACAAGTGTGTACAAAATTCATTCCCAAAGTAGAAAGTTGAGCTGGTATATATTACGTGTGCAGCGGTTGTGGGTCCACCCCATGTACATAGATGTGGTTATTGTTGGGCTGGTATATATTACGTGTGTAGCGGTTGTGGGTCCACCTCCTGTACATATATGTGGTTATTGTTGGGCTGGTATATATTACGTGTGTAGCGGTTGTGGGTCCACCTCCTGTGCATAGATGTGGTTATTGTTGGGCTGGTATATATTACGTGTGTAGCGGTTGTGGGTCCACCTCCTGTACATATATGTGGTTATTGTTGGGCTGGTATATATTACGTGTGTAGCGGTTGTGGGTCCACCTCCTGTGCATAGATGTGGTTATTGTTGGGCTGGTATATATTACGTGTGTAGCGGTTGTGGGTCCACCTCCTGTGCATAGATGTGGTTATTGTTGGGCTGGTATATATTACGTGTGTAGCGGTTGTGGGTCCACCTCCTGTGCATAGATGTGGTTATTGTTGGGCTGGTATATATTACGTGTGTAGCGGTTGTGGGTCCACCTCCTGTGCATAGATGTGGTTATTGTTGGGCTGGTATATATTACGTGTGTAGCGGTTGTGGGTCCACCTCCTGTGCATAGATGTGGTTATTGTTGGGCTGGTATATATTACGTGTGTAGCGGTTGTGGGTCCACCTCCTGTGCATAGATGTGGTTATTGTTGGGCTGGTATATATTACGTGTGTAGCGGTTGTGGGTCCACCTCCTGTGCATATATTTGGTTATTACCACATATGTCGATCAATAATATTGTCATTTTTTCTGAAATTGCATAGTAATATGAAACAACCCCTTAAATTGGGTATCCAACTCTAATGTACAAAGTTGGGCGTATGTGTGTTGTGTGTCTATTGGATACGGGCTCACACTCATGTGGTGTCGCATTCCCTATTTAATGCCACTGGGCCGTTCATCAATGTCGAATTACGACTATTATTTCTGAAATTACATAGTGATATGGAAGAGCCAATAAATTGGGTAGCCAAATCCAAGGTATAAAATTGGGCGTATGTGTGTCTGTTGGATTCGGGCTTATATACATGTATAGTCAGTGGTGTCACATTCCCTAATTAAAGCCCCAGGGGCCGTTCATCAAGGTCGAATGTCGACTTTTATTTCTGAAATTACATAGTGCTATGGAAGAGCCCATAAATTGGATATCCATCCCCAAGATAGAAGGTGTTGCGTATGTGTAGTGTGTGCCTATTTGACCCGGGCTCATACCCATGTATAATCAGTTGTGTCACATTCCATAAATAAGGCCCAGTGGGCTGGTGAATAATTGTCGGCTGTTTGTTTCATATATATATTTACTGCAAATAGTGATATTAGAGAAGCCCATGTTTTGGGTATCCATCCCAAAGATAGAAACTTATCCGTGTATGGTTTATGTTTGTATTGGTTGTGGGTCCAAGTATATGCATCGTCACTGGTGTCACATACCCTATTTAGGGGCACAGGAGCCGTTCACCAAGGTCGAATTTCGACGTTTATTTGTAAAATTACATAGTGATATGGACGAGCCCATAAAATGGGTATCCATCCCCAAGGTAGAAACCTATCCCATAATCCGTGTATGGGTTATGTTTATATTGGTTGTGGGTCCCTGCCTATGGGTAGTAACTGGTGTCACATTCCCTATGTAGGGGCCAAGGGGCCGTTCATCAAGTTCAAATTTCAACTTTTATTTCTGAAATTACATAGTAATATGGAAGCGCCCACATTTTAGGTATCCATCCCCAAGGTAGAAACTTATTGGTGTATGGGTTATGTTTGTATTGGTTGTGGGTCCCTGACTATGGTTAGTCAGTGGTGTCACATTCCTTATTTAAGGCCCAGTGGGCTGGTGAATAAATGTCGGATGTTTGTTTCATATATATTTTTACTGCAAATAGTGGTATTAGAGAAGCTCATGTTTTGGGTATCCATCCCCAAGGTAGAAACTTATTGGTGTATGGGTTATGTTTGCATTGGTTGTGGGTCCCTGCCTATGGGTATTAACTGGTGTCACATTCCCTATTTAAGGGCCCATTGGCCGTTCATCAAGTTCAAATTTCGACTTTTATTTCTGAAATTACATAAATATGGAAGAGCCCATATTTTGGGTATCCATCCCCAAGGTAGAAACTGTTTGGTGTATGTATTGATTGTGGGTCCCTGACTATATGTAGTCAATGGTGTCACATTCCTTATTTAAGGCCCAGTGGTCTGGTAACTAAATGTCGGATGATTGTTTCATATATATTTTTACTGCATTAGAGAAGCCCATGTTTTGGGTATCCATCCCCAAGATAGAAACGTTTCCGTGTATGGGTTATGTTTGTATTGGTTGTGGGTCCAGGTATATGCATAGTCACTGGTGTCACATTCCCTATTTAGGGGCCCAGGGCCGTTGATCAAGTTCAAATTTCGACTTTTATTTCTGAAATTACTAATATGGAAGCGCCCATATTTTGGGTATCCATCCCCAAGGTAGAAACTTATTGGTGTATGTATTATGTGTGTATTGCTTGTGGGTCCCTGACTACGGGTAGTAAGTGGTGTCACATTCCTTATGGGCTCGTAAATAAATGTCGGCTATAGATTTGTTTCATATATATTTTAATGCAAATAGTGGCATTAAAGAAGCCTTTATGTTGGGTATCCATCCCCAAGGTATAAACCTATCGGTGTATGTAGTATGTGTGTATTGCTTGGGGGCCCACGCCTATGCATATTCAGTGGCGTCACATTCCTTATTTAAGGCCCCAGGTGTCATTTATCAATATTGAATTTCTGTTCTATTTCTGCAATTAAGATAGTGAATTAAAGAGCCCTTAAATTGGGCATCCAACCCCAAGGTAGAAAGTTGGGCTTATGTGTATTATGTGCATAATGGATATGGGCTCACACCAATCCATAGTCAGTGGTGTGACATTCCTTATTTATGGCTCAAAATGTGGTTAACCTTTACTGGTGATGTTCTCAATTAATTTAGCTTATTGCTTGCTAGAGGGTACGCATTCACAAACGGATAACCGTATTTTACTCTATTGCATTTCCTTATTGATTGGGTAAAAGGATAAACACAAGCCAGCCGTCAACAGTGGCCACCATTTATTTCTAGCAAGCATTAAGAACCGGAAATGTGAAGAGTTATCGCCCGTCTTGTAAAACGGTGTAATTTAACGGTGCGTATGTAATTCTTTCACTTCATTAAGGTTCTGCAAGTGATTTAGAGATTTATTAACTTTTGCAAGCAAAGTTTTACCTATTTCGCAAAATGGCAACAGTTTGTAAATGGACAAGTGAATGGCCATATGTCCAAGAAGTGTACCTGGATGCAAAGGTGGAGGAGACCGTAAGTGAAAAAGACATATTTAGTGTAAAGGTTTGCCAATTTCTACTGTCGTGAACTATTTTTGTTTAACACTCCACATGTAGCAACATTCAATGATTTTATTAACAGCTATAATACATGTAAAACTATAAATTTTCTGGTAGATCTCATCAAACCATTTGCAAAAATGTATAGTTTAACTTTGTTACACCACAAATTTTGAAATTAATGGACTTGTAAATGATGAAAAATTGCAGTCAGAAAAGGCTTGATTTTCAATTTCTTAAAAAAGTTGACCCCAGCTTATTACTTGATCATGAAACGGTATTCTACATAGTAGTCAGTGTTATGTTCTTCTATAAACATTTCTCACCTGTTCTGTAACAATTTTATGCACACAGTACTTACAACACACTTATAAATTAATATAGTTTTAATATACCGACTCGTAACCGAGTACGAATGAACGGTGTACGGTAACCGAGTACGAATGAACTGTGTACGAACAGCCATTTTGATTTTAGAAAATTGCAAATACAAGCTAATTAATCTTCAGTGAGCGCAAATGCATATTTGCATTTATTCCAAACCACAATACCGTATCTATTTATACCTCAATCGAGCTTGAGAGAAGGACACACTGCAATATTTTAATGTTTTTTTTACTCTGCATGAATTACGATTACGACGGCGGAAGTGGAATATTGGTAATAGTTAAGTTTGATTACTTCCCTTGTCAGGTGAGACTTGTCATGTCACTCGGATGCGAGCCAAATACACAGGATATACGTCAAATTACATTCTTGGAAGTGCCCAGAATGAAAAGAATACCGATATATCTATCATAAAATACCAATTTCATTAGCGTATATGGCCGTTTTGGACAAATTTATGATATTTGAAATTTTCACTTTCGGTTTTGAACTGTAAATATATACTGCGTAACAACCAAATGGGCATATACGCCATATTTGGTCATATCTCCTCCCACTTATGCAAATATTTCAATCGGAAAGCCTTTGCTCTGTTCATACAAGACCGTAATACACAGGACATATTTTGGGGTCAGTTTTTTATCGGAACACCGATTGCGCAATAATGCGCAGTAAAGATGCGTGGTGGTTGCTACCACATGTACACACTCATGTACATTGTATATTGCTATGGAGGCGATACACGTATGTCAACACACGCCGATATAAATCTCTCTGTCCCTAAGCCTTGGACAAATCTACATGTCAACATTTCCGCGATGACTTTGACATTAATTAGAGGAAGATAGATTAAATTATAACGAAAAGTCGACACCATTTATTTATACAAATTTATTTTAGCTCGATTGCGAAACAAGTTATTTCAACTTATATTATACACTGTCGAAACCTCATTCCTGATGGAATCCATCGCCACGAGGGAGAGAGAAGAGGCAACGTGGAATTTAAATGCCTTGCCTAAGGGCACAATCGTAACGGCTCCAGTGGTGCTCGAACTCCGAGCAAATATTGACAAGTAATTGAGGAATGCATTAACATTCATCGATGCATATCCGTACACGATTAATACGTAAGTAGACATGTGTAATAACTATTAAGTAACACAAAGTATGACTATCTTGGCCTTTGTGGACGCTACACTTATCAATGGACCATGCACCACCCCTTTTAAAACCACATAATTACGGTTCCGGGACATTTTGGTACTGAATAGCGAGAAAAGTAGGCGATGTGACCCCATAAGACCGGGTATACATATGTTCAGCTTCATGAACACTCTCCGTCAACCATCAAACCAAAACAGCTCAACTGTGGAAAAGGAAATACAGGACTATCTATCACAACCATGTGCACCCGAGGACAGCAACCCTCTGGATTATTGGAAAGTTCAGGAATCTACCTTTCCAACTCTCGCTAAATTAGCCAAGCATTATCTGGGGATCCAAGCCTCATCTGCACCTGTGGAGAGACTCTTTAGTATAGCTGGTAAAGTGTTTCGCCCAGAGAGATGTAGGTTGGCAGACTTTACATTTGAGGATCTGATGTTCATCAGGTGTAATTGTGCATAAACTGTTAAAATAAACAGAACTACATGTAGTTGGTTAAATAATTAATTAAAATACTGTGTGAAGTGCTACTTTTAATAGATAACATAGGATGATAGGATCATAGGAATCAGGATACTTTTGTTGTACATTATAACATAGATCATGTAGATGGTAGAGACATACAATCATTACAATGACCCTTATCATGCTTATTTTCTTCCTATCTTTTAATCTTTACATAAGACATTTGAGAATGGCTAAATTACCCGTTTAAAATATAAATTGTTGCTATTAATATGTTGAGTTGTAAATTGCATGATGATTTAAACAATAAATATATATTGGTTTTATACCAGTTTTGTGTTATATCTTAATGTTATCAAATTTAAAGAAGTAATCATGATTACTTTACAATGTAATCGCAATCGCAATTGATTACATTCAAAATATTGTGTAATTGTAATCGTAATCGTAATAAGAGCAAGTAATCGCAATCGCAATTGATTACAGTAGGCCTGTAATCGCCCCATGTCTGAGCCCTACACTTAGTCAACTGAGGACCTACCCTTCGAAAACAACCATATTACGGTTTCGGGCCTCTTTGGTACTGACTAGCGAGTAAGGTAGGCGATGTGACCCCATAAGACTGGGTATACATATGTAGCCTGGTATCATAGCTGCTAGGTGACACCAAGTATGCCTCTCCATCTTGGGCTGGGTGGACCCTACACATAGTCAACTGAGGACCACCCCTTCGAAAACAACAGAATTACAGTTCCGGGCCTCTTTGGTACTGAATAGCGAGTAATGTAGGCGATGTGACCCCACAAGACCGGGTATACGTATGTAGCCTGGTATCATAGCTGCTAGGTGACACCAGGTATGCCTCTCCATCTTGGGCTGGGTGGACCCTACACTTAGTCAACTGAGGACCTACCTTCGAAAACAACCATATTACGGTTCCGGGCCTCTTTGGTACTGAATAGCGAGTAAAGTAGGCGATGTGACCCCATAAGACCGGGTATACATATGTAGCCTGGTATCATAGCTGCTAGGTGACACCAAGTATGCCTCTCCATCTTTGGCTGGGTGGACCCTACACTTAGTCAACTGAGGACAACCCCTTCGAAAACAACAGAATTACGGTTCCGGGCCTCTTTGGTACTGTGTAGCGAGCAAAGTAGGCGATGTGATCCCACAAGACCGGGTATACGTATGTAGCCTGGTATCATAGCTGCTAAGTGACACCAAGTATGCCTCTCCATCTTGGCGTGGGTGGACCCTACACTTAGTCAACTGAGGACCTACCCTTCGAAAACAACCATATTACGGTTCCGGGCCTCTTTGGTACTGTGTAGCGAGCAAAGTAGGCGATATGACCCCATAAGACCGGGTATACATATGTAGCCTGGTATCATAGCTGCTAGGTGACACCAGGTATGCCTCTCCATCTTGGGCTGGGTGGACCCTACACATAGTCAACTGAGGACCACCCCTTCGAAAACAACAGAATTACAGTTCCGGGCCTCTTTGGTACTGAATAGCGAGTAATGTAGGCGATGTGATCCCACAAGACCGGGTATACCTATGTAGCCTGGTATCATAGCTGCTAAGTGACACCAAGTATGCCTCTCCATCTTGACGTGGGTGGACCCTACACTTAGTCAACTGACGACCACCCCTTCGAAAACCACCATATTACGGTTCCGGGCCTCTTTGGTACTGAAGAGCGAGTAAAGAATGCGATGTGACCCCATAAGACCGGGTATACGTATGTAGCCTGGTATCATAGATGATAAATGACACCAAGTATGCCTCTCCATCTTGGCGTGGGTGGACCGGTACTGAATAGCGAGCAAAGTAGGCGATGTGACCCCATAAGACCGGGTATACGCATGTAGCCTGGTATCATAGCTGCTAAGTGACACCACGTATGCCTCTCCATCTTGGCCTGGGTGGACCCTACACTTCGTAAACTGACCGCCACCCCATCGAAGACAATTTAAATGGAGTGCCCATATACGCATTGCTGTGTTACATTCTAGGTCAACTACGATATCCTTAATGCTACTAATAATATATACATGTATATATATCATATCTTACATTTTATTTGAGTTTTAGAGATTTTTTTGCCTCACACAACGTTGCTATTGTGTTGCAGTGTTTGATGGAGAATGGTTTTGATGTGCGTCCTGTGGAGAATATCGTTGACAACTGTTTGGTGGAGAATAGTTTTGATACGCGACCGGTGGAGAAGGGCGTTGAGAATGGCGTTGACAACTGTTTGGTGGAGACTTGTTTTGACGAGCATGTGCCAGATAAAGATGAATTTGTGCCGACCTTGCCCGACAGACCCCAACCAAATGTCATCCTGGCATGTAACACAGGAATTGATGCTAGCATTGATATCAAAAGTGTAGAAGGTAATATTTTTATTGACTATGTTCTTCAAAATAGTGTTTCTGTGGTCAAAAGTTGTAACATTGGGTTAATGAAAAACCAGTATACATAAGTCGCGTTGTCATGAAACAATGTTTTATTGTAATATGTATCCTTGCAATAACCTCTACCAATTAATGAACATGTTTCATATTTTTCAAACGTCAATTGTCAGCTAGTTTTACACCAGCTGGTCCATGTTTGACACATTTCCTACTGTGTTCAAAGCATTGAGATGGAATATTTTACTGAGCATAATGCTCTGACCCACCTCATTTAGTTGTCACGGGTAAAGTACTTACAGTGTCTTTAAATACACTCATCTTAAACCTTTTCATGTTTTATGTTAGTACTGTGTTGAAAACAAGACCAACTTTTCTATTGCAGTTGCTGGTTCTATGGAAGATTGGGTTTCTGTGGAATGTCTTCAAGCTGCTAAGGTAATATGTAAATTAGTGGCAAATAAAATATACCATATGCAAAGCAACGCATTTTAATTGGCACATTTGTTAATTGTCATCAAATACATGACATAACATGATGATATCTTTTAAAGCACATCCCAACTTAATGTAAATAATCATTTTGTACACAGTGTTCTATATTACTAAATATGTCTATGTCTAAGTTCACCTGACGGTGAATACTATTGATGAGCAGAGTGACCATCGGAGAATTTATTGACACAACTTACAACAATCACCAAACATATTTCCAATGCATTTGTGGCCAGATTTGCATCAACCTCTCAAATTGGCATAAATGTTTCATGTCAACTGCACAAAATGGTGTATTCTTATTAATAAATTATACTATTTACGGAAATAGAGGAGTCATTTACTCTGACCATTTTGGAATTATATTCAAGGAAAACGAATTATCAAAATAGACATATTATACATAGTGTACACGTTTAACAATTTCATTGATGTCAGTATTAAGGGTATCACTTTGTGATACCTTAAATAATGTGAACTGCTTATTTACAGTGTGATAAGATTTTTAAAAAAAACATTTACAGTATGTATCTGCATATGGAATGTGTGATGTCCTGGAGTTCGCGCCTATCTGTAGCTGTTACAATTGTGTCGTTAGGCAATGCATTTAAAGTCCACAATGCCTATTCTCTCTCGTGCCCATGCGGAATCAGGTGTCGAGAGCGATTAAACTAATGTTCTAATAACTTATTTTGCAATCAAGTTAAACATAAATTTCTATAAACAATGGAATTGTGACATCACAACACAACAACACATGTTATCAATTAATGTTTAGCATGCTCTCCTGTCAAAGGGATGTCGCGAGTTTGATGATATTTCGTCTCCCACGTCTGTTTCAAGCTGGAAACTTGTCATTTTCTTCATATAGCAGTGGTTAGTATTTATTTGGACAGTTTGACCGAACACCTATACATTGTACATGTATATACATGTAGCTGAAATACAATGTAGTTAGTAGCATACTGTTGAAAACGGGACGTGTAACAGCCAAAACTATAATAATTAAATTTTATGTCAACATGTTTATTTTTACACAGGCATGTGCAAGTAAACACGGGTAAATGTCTTTGTGTATATTACTGTTACATGATTGTTGTTCAAATTCACTTTACGAAGCAATTATGCATGTTTACACGGTTGTAGTTTGCTGTCTGGTCTGGGAAATAGCCGTAGCACTGTGTCAAAGATCAAGGTTACAATGAAAATAAGATAATATTTTGGTTGTTAATATCGTCTTTAATATTAGTGTTCATTTTTCAGAATGAGACTAAGAGTCAAAATAGTCTCATTTTATATTGTAGTCATTGAAACATAATTGCACAATCATACGTTTGTTAAATGTTCTAGTATGACATTATTTTGTTTATGAAGTATGGTAATCTTAAATTATGTTCTTGTTCAATGCGCAACATGTTTCAGGAGTTTTGTTGGACTTGTCTTGTGCATATAATTTGATTTCTAGCTGTGGCTACCTTGATGATGCAGCTCCGGTGGACAGCAGATCCTAGTTTGTTTCTGGTAGCTAATACAGCCAAACCGGCAACGGGATATGTAACCCGACATACGCTTTCCACTTGGGTATGCCTGACAAGAAATAATTTGCATACGGCAAACTGCCAATATTCACAGTTTTATTATCAATATCAGTGTTTATTTATTGAAATAAAATTGTTAATTAATATACATGAGCATATATAAATTGCTACATCAATTTCTCCTTTCATGTTGGTTATTCACACATGTGAATTGGGCATGTTATTGTTAGTTCACCTGAATCAAGGACTCGGTGTGAGTTGTTAGTGCTGTCCGTTTCTGTTCGTTGCTTTCCATAAACAGTTTACTTTCAACAAGATCATCACTAAAATTACTGAGTGGAATTTCAACGAAAATTACTTCCTCGACATCTCTCAATTCAGTTGCAACCATTCTATTTGAGTTAACCATCATTCTCTCATGAACCTAAGTATGGATTTCAATTAGAGTTCATCTGTTCATCGCTCACTGTTGTTGAAATTGTTACTGCTTTAAGGATACCATTCTTAATCAGTTGCAATATCTTGTCAGGTGAACAAGTTTTTATATTGTTCTATTTTCAATGTTTACTGTGATGGCTAGAAGTGCTTAGTGATAATGGATATACACAGTGATGGCATGCATTTTTCAGAATTCTGATTTACGGTTTATTAAATATATGGTTTGGTTAAATAATTGTATAATGAGTCTTCTATAGAATCATTATCCTAATTAATATACTACCTTGCCAATTTTCATTGTTTACAAACGATCTAATAACCCGTGTTTATGTATTTAACCCTTTTAATCCCATATACTGTTCACTGTCGTGACGAGCCATCTCATCAGGATCTTAGAGAAAAGTACCCATTTTGATAGATGAACTGGTCCAAATGTAATTTTCTTATTAATTTATTGGTCTAAACATATTTTGCACCAGTCCATGTCAGTTACTTGGTGTTGAATGGGTTAACCACATATTTCGAGATTGAAGTGATATTAATTGAAGTTTTATGGTTACTAACTGTAGTTTCACTTGGTTTTGAAATGAAGAATATGCAAGTCAACAATTGTAGTACATCCATTCTCATTGCAGCCACTATATTAGTTGAAATTGTGTTGATAGATATACAAGAATATAAATTGAAAATAGTGTTGTTGTAGTAGTAGTAGTAGTACAAGTTACTGTTAACGTTTTATCTAGAATTTAATGAATCGGGAAATATCTTCAACTATGAAATATTTAGCTAGTACCTTGACATGACATTTATATTGTAAACATATCATATGTTAAGGACTTTTTAAGTAATTCTTCTTTTCTTATCTATTCAGTATGAAGCAGTATATTGATGTTGGCCAGTCGCATATGTGTTCTGTTAAACGTAGTGGGTGGTGTGCAGTCGAAAAGAAAAGTGTCACTTCAGAGGTAACATAGCAAGCAATTTGCAATGAGTAATGTGTGTTAATTAGAATAACTCGTCTTTATTAAGATATTGAAATTATTATACTTTTTCATATAATTTCACCTGAAGACATTGGTATTCTTGTGGAATATTTTGCAAATATTAGGTATATGAATATATTAAAGTTATATTACTGTTAAGAAATATGAAATAGCACTCTACATTTATGTGAGTGTCTCATTGTTATGACCACAATTTTAATAAAACATGCTATCATGCGAAATTAATTTCTTAGCTAGTGTTATTTGCTACAGAGATATGGATATACCGAACTAGTCAAAATAAGATTATATAATCTGAACGTACATTAACAATGTTAAAAAATATTGGCTTTCAGTACAGAAAGACCTTGTCAATATTGTTTCGATAGCATTATAAGAAACATTTCAGAAATGTTTATTAGATTTTAAGTTTTCACTCTCACACATGCCATATGTTTCAACGTTTATTTGTTTAAATCCAGACCATGTGACATACATGTAGAAATACACAAATATGGCGACAGCAAATCACTATATCAATATATCTAATTAATTATGTAACACTAAAGGAAATATTTCTACGTGAAAATGTGTGATCATATAGAACAAGAATGCTTTAATAACATATGTATGCCATGTTAGCTTACTTTAAATGGTTTTATTTTGATAAATAAAACACCAAACATCTTTCATGTAATTATTAAGAATGTACTAAGCAAATATTAAATTTATTATTAATATAGATATAATTATATTATTATATCGATTAATATTCTGAAATGTAAAATTTATAACCAATGGGACTTTAATTTACAGCTGTAATTGTTAATCATAACATTAAAATACTAGTAAATGACCATAAGGTACATGTATTAGAAACATGTTACACAGTTTCGTGGAAATTAATTAACGGGTGTCCACATACTATGCAAACACATTACTAGTATGCTAAACGCAGTAGATCATAATGAAGCTCTCAAGTTATCTGATATATCCAGAATATTTGTATCTTGTTTATAAGCATTAACATGATAAATCAATCATAATATAATAAACACAATTAAACAAACCAGAGTGCACCGGGTATTGTATTCACCCGGTCTACCTCCGACTGTCTCTGGCACAAATTCCTGTGTGAGCGATAGTTGGAGATATGAAAACCGAACACACACTTAGATTACAGCAGCCATCATAGCCCTCTAAACATCTAGTCACAATAATTGCGATAGGCAAAACAATCACTTATAGATGATGGGTATTTCAATCTTCTTAGAAAACTCAGTCTCCAAAATGCATTTATGCGGTGGCAACTTTAAATAAACTTATTAGTCAGTCATAATGAAGCAGTCTATCTGGTTACCACTGTTTATTTGAGATGCTGAGATATTATGAAGCCAGTGGCAATCTCTTACAAGAACAAGCAGGTATTATAATGTTTTGGGAGAGCTGGTCATATACCTTAATTCTATGTTTAATTGATGATTTCTTTACAGTTGAAGCTGCTTGGAGGTTCTTGTAAATTGAGGAGAAAGAAAAAATTAAACCTTTAGTCAGGTATGGACAGTTGGTTTCGATTAATCTTTACACATAATTATACAAACTTGCAATCAGATGGCCCATTTGGTGCATCATGCATACTATTGTCCATACGAAACACTAAAACCAACCGAAAGCGTCTTCAGACATTTTACATGCGTCACACACAAAGTATGTATTCATCATTGACCACTGACATGCCGACCACACATTCATCCACGTTTGCAAACAAGGCTAACATAGCTACATACAGGATCACTGACAAACCCAGCAACCAGTCATCTAATATCACAGACACACTCAGGAAGGATTCATCCAAGATCACAGACAACACCAACACACCTTCAACCAAGATCACAGACAAACCCAGCACAACTTTAACAAAGCTCACAGACAAATGCAGGAAGCATTCATCCAAGATCATAGACAAACCCAGCGCACCTTCAATCAAGATCACAGACAGACTCAGGAAGCATTCATCCAAGATCACAGACAAACCCAGCGCACCTTCAATCAAGATCACAGACAAACCCAGCGCACCTTCAATCAAGATCACAGACAGACTCAGGAAGCATTCATCCAAGATCACAGACAAACCCAGCGCACCTTCAATCAAGATCACAGACAAACCTAGCGCACCTTCAATCAAGATCACAGACAGACTCAGGAAGCATTCATCCAAGATCATAGACAAACCCAGCACACATTCAACCAATATCACAGACAAACCCAGCATAAATTCATCTAAGATCACAGACGACTCATGGATACATTCACCTGAGATAACACTCAACGCCAGTAAATATTCAAAGTCAAAGGCAAATCCAGCAACTATTCTTCAAACTCTGCAAATACACACATAACTCATTCCTCTAATGCTGACTACAAGCATAGCTCACCTCCATATGTTGAGCGTAATGACACAACAATAACTGATACAACAACAACTACTGCACATACGCAAACATCATCTTCATCACTTTGTATTTGTAAATGCAACAGTTGGCAGGACAATGGGCCAATGGTGGCATGCGATTCATGCAATCACTGGTACCATTATAAATGTATTCTAAGACGGCAGAAACGACTGAGTGAAAGTTTTTTCGATGATAGTAGTGTTAAATTTATATGTGGTGGACAAACATGCAAATTTCATAATAGTATATTAGTTGTCAATAGTAAATATATTCCTTTGAAGAAGTTTTCGTCGATCAATATTATTCCGGAAGTAAATGTCCCAAATTATGTACCATACTCATCATCCTTGTTGCATGAAAATTCCAACACAATCAGCGAGTCTGTAAATACTGATTGCCCACAAAGCTTAAAACAAATCCAAGAACAAGCTCTTGATTTGTGTAAAACTATTGACGGTATTGGAGAATTTTCGGTAAAAAAGAAATTATATTATGAAGGAGCAGTGAACAATTTATTGTGTCAGCTTGAAAAAGTCACTTATGTTAGTGATGGGAAAAGTTTTATTCTTAAGAACCGTATTATAGCCATGCTTGAACAAACAATTAAGTTACCGGTACTTGAAACTATTCCAAAAGAAAACCACAATTATTCCACACCATCGCCACCACTTCCATCTGTAGCATCGATTCCATCAGAATGTGTGTCAGTTGCTGAAGGTTGTGATTATTCTGATGAAAGTGATGATAATGGCGTAGTTAATACTAGTAACACAGACGACACCCCATTATCACACGAGACTATATCTGAAATTCTTGGTGTTAAAGTCCCAGAACAAAATTTTACCTTTGACAAGCTTAAATCCAAATCTGTCACATTTGACTTTGATCCTCAAATATTTCATACGCTAAAATCTACTCAAAGAAAGAGATGTTTTGCTGATAATTCATGGCAAGAGTTATTTTATGGATGGAATTCGACAGAGTAATCCATACTGTGTTTTTATGTTTAAAAATCATTGCGTATCTGCTGCTAAAATAAGAAACCGTAGAGTAAATTCCACCATATTTAGAGCTAAAGCAATGTGTAAATTTATAGACTGTACATGCAAAGTAAATATTAAAATGTTTTCTGAAACACTAGTCAATATTTCATATACAGGCCATGTAAAACATGACATCTGTGAACAGCATTCCCGTCCTCTCTCTGGTAAAATTAGGGATCAGAACCCGCTTAATGTATATTTGGAAAAAATGGATAAAATACCTGCAGAAGAACTAGTGGCTGGTAATATGGGCACTTTAGGTCATAATACAAGAAAGATAGCTCAAGTAGGTGTTGAAGCTTGCCACGTTGGTCGGTATGACCCAGATTTAGTAAAAAGTTTAATTATGCAGAAGAATTCAAATGGTTTCATCCAAAAAATGTGTGCATCTCCAATGTATATTTTGTACTGGAGTGATTATGGATTGAAACTTTTTAATCAGTTAGCTTCTAAACACATATTATTTTGGGATGCAACAGGAACTGTTGTAAGAAAGAGCGATGATAAAAAAAGATTTCTGTATTATGAATTATCTGTGGCTCACCCTATTGATGGAAAAATGGCCATACCTGTCTCTGCTATGTTGAGTGAAGATCAGACTCTTACAATGGTTTTAGACTGGATTCGTTCTTTTAGACATGCTGAGAAGTCAATGTTTGGCTATAATAAAGCAGTGAATCACCCAAAAATTATATTAAGTGACCAGTCAATGGTTTTTATTTTATCAGCTCTGAAAGAATTTAATAATGAAGACTTATCAGATTTTCTTAAAAGAGCTTATATAGCAAAAGGGGAAGCATCTGTTTCTGATACCAAGAAAATCATCGTACATCTATGTAAAAGTCATTATCTGAACTCTGTAAAAAGATACTTAAGAAAAAAAGAAGTTTCTATTCAAAAACGAAAAGTATTCTTGTTCATGATTGGTCTGTTGATAAACTTTCATAAAGTGTAATGACTTGAGTGATTTGAAGGAGCTTTTGTTTGACATATTTCTTGCACTGTCTTGCAAACAAATTAATTCAGAAATAAGACCATTTATTCAAAGACTTTTAACCAAAATAAATCATTTTGAAGTTATTATTGCCCAGTATTTTTAGATTATCTTTTGAAAAGTGTTGTCCCCATATATCCATTATGGTCTTCTTCTTGGCAATTTGCAAAGATTTAATCCGAGTTATGTTGCTAGTCCAGAAGAGTTTCCTTCCAATACAACTACTAGTTTAATAGAAAACCGTTTTAGAATCTTAAAACATTTGTCTTTAAGAGGAAGAACCCAACACAGAATTGATGAATTTTCTGAGGCACTTCAGTTAGATACTGTTGGTATTCAAAAGAAGTCCGCATTGGAATGTCTAAAGACTAAAACAAGTGTTTATAAACCAAGGAAAAGGAGATCAGATACTTCTTGTAATAGCAATGAGGAACGAACATCCAAAACATGTAAGCAAACAAATTTAATAAAAGAGCAATGGAATAAGTATAAAGAACAACCTGATAAAAAAAAGAAAAAAGTAGGAACTTACCAAAAACCACCAAAAAGGAAACTTTCATTAAGTAAAGAATCTAATAAATTTGATAATACATTAGATGAGGATGTTTTTGATCATGATTTTATTAATAATGTGTATGACAATGATGATCACAGTTACATAGCTACTAGGGGGAAAAAACAGAAAAATTAAGGGAAGTAACTCAAAATTTATTGTTTCTGGTTTCTCTAAACCAAACGTTAATGATATCAATAAATTAAAAAATTTCGGACAAACATGTTGGTTTAATTTGGTTGTACAAGCATACTTTTATACAAGACTTGCTAATGAAATAATGAAGAAAGATGATATGATTTATACAATTGACAGCTTTCCTAAACCGTCAGAGTTAGCTTGTGAGAAAATCAGAGATATTTGGATTTTCATGAAAGAAAACAAGGGTGTACCCGTCCCAGTTATGTTATTGAAGAGCGCTTTGCTGAAGATATGTTTAGCAGTTAATACCTTCAGTCAAGATAATCAGCAGGATGCTCATGAATTTATCACCAATATTATTAATGAAATGTCCGATTCAACTGGAAATTATTTTAAAATAGTACATTCGCGCAAGTGTACACACTGTACTGAGGTCACTGCCCATATTAGCATTAAGGACACAGTCTGTTCCTTCATTTGGAAAAGTCTTTACCTAACCTATCCATTCAAACTTTGATTGATAATTATTTTTTGATATCTGAAGCGGCTATATTAGAATGCAGAAACTGTAGAAAGGAAACCAAACATATAATTCACAAATCTGTTAAATCAGTACCAGAAACATTTGCTATTGTATTAGGAAGATATCACCAGTCAGCTGGTTTTGTTAGGAAACTGCATACACCTGTCATTGTAAGTAATAATATATCTTTGTCTCATTTGTCTACAAAAGATATTTCTTATGAATTTGTAAGTGCAATCTGTCATAAAGGTTCCAGCATGCAAAGAGGTCATTATGTGTTCGTCATAAAATCTGGAGGAAAAAATATCCATTGTGATGATTGTGATATAAGTGAAGTAATGTTTGATAAAATTGGAGCATATGTAATTATGTATAATAGAAGTATGAAACCATTTCCACAGATTTTCAAAGATATGATAAAATGCCTGTTGCATACAGATGTATTAAAGAGAATTATTCGTGATGATCAGTTCCAACATATAGATCTTGAAAAACAGTATTTCGTTAAATCATTGCTTAATAATGGACTGTCTGTAGAGTTAGAAAAAATACTTAAAAATGACCTTAGTCTTATAATTGAAGAGAAAATTGGTATAGACACTAACATCACAGCTCATATAGAAATGATGTACTGTATTTTCATTGATTAGCTTCTTGGTAACAATTGTGATAATTGTAAAAATATGAAAAAGGAATATTTCCAACTGAATTCTGTAGAATTATTGATGTGTGAACAATGTTCAAATGTTATTAAAGTAAATCTTCATACTTCCATTATATATGTGGACATTCCAATAACGGACAAACAACATATGTATTCACAATCAATAAAAAACAATTGTATGAGTCATGTTTTTAAAGATAAAGACTCTCTTTCGCTGTGTAACTGTCGTGATAGTTTATATACATCTCTGATTCTCTCACTGCCTAATGTTTTAGTTTTTATGATTTGAAATCCAAAATCCTTAGTTATTCCACCAAAACTTAACTTATGTGAGAATTTAGAATATTGTTATGCAGTTGATAGTATGCAGTTCAACCTAAGGTCAATATTGACTTGTACTGGTTCAGAAATAAATGCAATTTTGAAAGATGAAGACAATTACATTGATGCAGAATCAAGATGTAAATATATGTTGAAAGAGCTAACAAAATCAGATTGTGTTTGCCTGTTTTACTGTAAGACATTGAATATAGCGAATTTTAATATCTTACAGGAGACAAAGTTGGACGTTTATAAACTTCCTCAACTTGATTGTGCAACATCATTTTCACCTAACAAAAATGTAACTATCAGAAAACTTCTTAATGTAAAGCTTAATAAAGCCTTTTATTCAGGCATAACAGATCCCAAAGGATGGTTGAATAATGACCATATCAATATATATTTACATTGTTTAGCCGCACAGTCTAATAAAAAAGTCCATAATATTGACTGTGGTTGGTTTTGTCAAAATCCGTTTAAGAAAAGAAAGTTGGATCAGTTAAAATGGTTTCTTAATGCTTAATGCTAACCCAAGTGATTATGTGATAATTCCTGTAAATGAAAATAATTCCCCATTGGACAGTAATTGTGATTGATACAAACAAACGTTTAATAATTTACTGTAATCCATGTGGAAATGATGGATATTCATCCTTTTCAGCTTCCGGTTTAAACAAGTATGGCGGTCATTTTTGGCGCTCAGAGAAAAAACATGTAAATTCATAAATAAAAAGTATTCCCGGGAACAGACCAACTTGAGACCAATGGTAATGTAATAGGGTTCATACTACAGACATTTGTAGCCAACAATGTGACATTACACTGACTTCTGAAAACGGAGATCTGGATAATCTACCCGATGTCGTATCCCACCCACCATATAACTGTATAATCAATGCCGCCAAAATACAATAATAAGAGGAGTAAACGAAAGCGTAATAAGTCTTCTCCTACACAAAATCAAGAACAGAAAAAGAATCGTACTGATTCAGATATTGAAGGCAGCTTCTTTTCAGCTATATCAGATACCGAACAAGATATTGACTCTGATTTCGAATTACCCCACCCACTAATAGATCTGAACATGGCTACAAAGCTCAGCAATCTTGACATCGACAGAATTGGGGATGTTATAGCGGCGAAACTGAAAGTGGATCTAGTGAATGACATAAAAGCTGATCTTATATCACAAATTAAAATAGAACTAAAGGCACTTATTGCAACAGAAGTTAAAACTGCAAATAAATGAGCTGATTACATGTGTTGATAAACTGGCTAAAGAAAATTCTGAGCTAAGAAATGAAGTTGAGTCGATGAAACTCGAACATGACGAACTCGAGCAATACGGACGTCGTATGTGTTTGGACATTTCTGGTATCCCAGGAGACCCTGGTACCAATACCGACCTCACCGAAAACGTGGAGACCAAGCTTATCAACATGGTTGCAAATGCAATTCTACCAGACGGTTCCAGTCTGAATATCTCGCCTTCCGACATCGACAAGTGCCATAGGAAAGGAAAGCCAAAGGATGGTCCAATTTACAATCGAAAAATTATTGTTAAATTTACAAACTCAAAGACACGACAGAAGGTTCTGGATGCTCGCAAGGTTCTAGGTAAAGGCATATTCGTGCAGGAGAATCTAACCAGGCACCGTGAACGTATGGGGTTTGAGGCACGCCAGCTCGTGAGAGACAGAAAACTGGCAAAGACATGGATTGCTGGATGTCAAGTGTTTGGTCTTAAACCTGATTCAGACACCAAAATTCGCTTCACGTGCCAGCGCGTTGTTGACTCTGTCAGGGACATGAAATAAACAATGGTCATGAAGCCAAACAGTTATTTTTGTCTCTGTGTGTGTGTGTCAGTGAACTGTGTAGTTACTCGAAAGAGTAATGTACTTACCATTTGTTATCCATGTTTATCCACACACTTGGAAATATATTCCTGTTATTCATGCCATACTCTTCCATTGATAAAATACCCCATGTCCCTTACTCATGAAAACGTGTTAAACATATATGAGACTATTTTCCATTCCATATCTGAACATTACTCTAACATCATTTCATGTGTATCACTCCTACGTTGTGTGTGTATGGGATAATGATGTGTAATGCTCCCAGGTGAAATATTAAAGACATAGTCGACCCACTTTCAAAACTCGTAAAGGGTATGCAATGTTACACCCCATAAACTGTTAGCCTACTACTTTTATTAATTTATTCTGTTGTTTATTTGTATATGAATAACTCTAAATGTTGACGGACAATGACATGTTTTGTATATGAATAACTCTAAATGTTGACGGACAATGACATGTTTTGTATATGAATAACTCTAAATGTTGACGGACAATGACATGTTTTGATTTTCTCACTTTTCATATGAAACACATTGCATACCCCCCCCTCCCCTGACCCTATCATGATAATGTCTTTAAACAGTTGATAACTGTACATCACGTTAAATCCATGTACAAAAGTAATGGGTTAATGCGATAATATATACTTAAGTCCAGGTAGATTTATCATTTGGTTTTCTACCCATATTGATGTGGCAGTTATATAGAGGCTCTGTTGATCTGTGCATGAAATATATTAAATGTCTTTCATTACTGCTGTGATATTTAGCTGCAATAAGGCAGTGCCAGTATTAAATAATTGCTATGTGGATATGGCTGTTCTGTGGGTTTCGGACACACGGGTTGACTATAAAAAACGAACTTGCTATTTAGTAATGACAAAATCACTTTGTCAAACCTTATGGCCGAGACTCGCACCACATCCGTGTTCAGCCAAACCATGTATTGCATTGTGATTTTCATGTATAAAATAAATATGCCTGATTAGAATTCGAGATATCTGAGATCTCGCAGTGTCTAAGAATATGCTACATTCACATATCCATACACTCCATGTTGTTTATTAATATTCCTGATTTCGCTATATGCCATAATGGTTTGTTAACCAAACAAGTAATTACTTATAGTGGTCTTATCAGAACAATTATATTGATACGCCGTTTAACTTTACACATTATATATCGTCAACACAGCTTATACGATGGACATATATTAGTTATGCGTATATGTAAAGGGAAACTATTCCTGTGTTACACCTGTTACAGGGGTCAGCGATGTAAAGGGAAACTACTCATGTTTTACACCTGTTACAGGGGCAGTGACATACGGTTTATCATAGTTTGAATAAAATGCTATTTTTTGTAGGTACTTGTACATTTGCGACCATGTGTTAGTTTTGTATTGTTTTGTTAATAGCTTGCCGGTGTACACAATTGTGTTTCTGTTTCAGATACACGTACACGTTACTTCAATGTGAATTAGATCTCGCATTTTAGAACCCAGTATGAATGCCTCCGAACCCCCCTTAACATTCCTTCATAGATATGTATCTTTAAACTTCATCACTCACTGTATATTCATTTCAAGTTCTAAGATATATGGCATCGCGTGTAAGTCTGTAGAGTGATCTACTATCACTTGATAAAATCAATGAGATATTTTGTCTAACTTGATGCCAAATTAAGGCAGCTTTCTATTGATGTTTTCTTAAACAATTAATTTACTTAAACACCTAGTATTCTGTACTTCACTATTATTGTATAGCCCAATTTCGACACGTAAATATACATTACTTATCCTCGTTAAATGGACCTCTATCAACTAAGTAGCAAATTTATAAAGCTTTCATATATAGCGCCAACGCGATTTTATTTTTGTCTCCTTTGTAGTTTAGATTTTTTCTTTGTACCATCTTAGCGCTAATTCGTCTTATTACATCCAGCTTACAATCTATAATAAAGTTCCCAGTATTAAATAGTTTTGTATACAGATTCACATCTGCATATTTTTCGTATGTTCGTGAATTTTCACGTATTATTTCAATCTTCCATTGCAATGTTTTGTGCACTACATGCTGCTTTTTTAGATTCCACCCTTCCCTCTGCTGTTCACGTTTGCCGTCACGCCTCGTTCCGACCCCTCTTTCCAATCGAACATACCTATTGGTGCATCCGCTCGTCGGTCTCCCCGTTCAATTCCTTAACTTTATATCCTCATAGGTAATGACATAGGGGCTTGGAGGGCGGCGATCGGGTTGCACTACTTTAGGGGGCGTGCTTACGCTAAAATGGACCATTTCCATTACAATCTGTGTACGATCCTTTTATCACACATGAACTGCTTGTGGCTTATCATTATTACCACGCTCAATTTAGCTTACAGTTTCATCTGCAATATAGTCTGCAATTCATATACCTACTCACGCTTACCACATATGTTCGTGATCATTATTTATGAATGGTCCTACATATTTCTGATAAACGATTACAAGAGACTCAGTTCTCAACACGACGAGCATAATTCCAACCCAACTCTATTACTTGTAGAATATAGCCACTGTGTGATGGTCGTTCGTTTACTCCTTTCTCTAGCTGGTGATGTTCATCCAAACCCTGGACCATGTCAAAAACTTAATTGTTGTATTTCCTTAATGCATCAGAATATTAGGAGTATCCGAAACAAATTAGATTACATTAAAGATACATTCCTTGATTTCGATATTATAACTTTTACCGAAACACATTTATCACATGACATTTCTGATCAATACCTAAAACTCGATGGTCTCGATAATATGTTTCGCAAAGATGCATCTTCGCATTCAGGAGGTATCATCACTTATTGTAGATCCGGTTTACAGCCGATGAGATTACATGATCTAGAAATTGATATGCCAGAATCGCTATGCATTCAAATAAAAGATCATAATAAAACCTTCGTCATAGCAACTATATATAGACCACCCAATTCGCCAACAATATTTTGGCAAAGATGTGATATACTCATTGAACAGGCCTCCGAAATATCAAGTAACATCATTTTAGTTGGTGACATTAACGAAGACCAGTTAAATGCAACAAATAATAAATTACGTGATATACTAATACTTAATAACATGACAAATTTAATTAAGGAGCCCACACGTATAACTCATAACACAAATACCCTAATTGACGTAATAGCTGTCACCAACTCTGTCACTTCATTAAATTATGGTATTCATCGAACACCTCCTCATATTAGCGACCATTTTGGTACATATGTCTATGTTAAAAGTAGTTTCCAGTCTAACATGAGCTATACTCGTCGCCTTTGGAATTACAAACAAGCCGATTTTACGAAACTGAATAACTTAATAAATTCATCAGACTGGTCACCTCTGAGCAGTGAATCCATTGATGCAGCCACCACACTCTTTGAACATACATTTTTAGAACTAGCAAAAGTATGTATTCCAACTAAATTAGTACAAATCCGACCTAACGATAAACCCTGGTATAATTCACTTATCCGTAAGACATCTCGTCAACGCGATCGTTCAAAGCAAACTGCAACTCAATCCGGAAACATTTCTGACTGGCAAAAATACAAATCATTAAGGAATCGAGTAAATAATATGAAAAAACATCTGCGAGAACATTTCTATAATACTCTCGAACTCTCCATGAACGACCTAAGTTATTCAAACCCTAGACAATATTGGAAATTAGTTAAAATGCTTGTCAAAGAAAATTCATGTAGCAATGAACAAATCCCACCTCTCAATAGTGAACACCATGATATTGCGGTTTCTGACGTAGATAAAGCTAAGCTCCTAAATTATTATTTTGTTTCCATATCAACGGTAGATGACTCTAACGTAAATCTTCCAGAATTTAATCAAGAAAGAAATTCCGATATTTCCCATATTACTATCACTGAGCAAGATGTTATTGACGTCTTAAATAATTTATCAGTAAATAAAGCAAGTGGTCCCGACGACATCAGTCATAAAATGCTAAAAGGTTGCTCTAAAACTATATCTAAACCGCTGTGTATTTTATTCAACAGATCAATTATCTTAAATTGTTATCCGACTCAATGGAAATTAGCAAACGTTATGCCACTCTTCAAAAAAGGAGATAAATCTCTACCTTCTAACTACAGACCAATATCGTTAATAAGCTGTGTCGGAAAAGTAATGGAACGAATCGTGTTTAAATATATATATAATCACCTAAATTCCAATGATCTTATTTATAAGAATCAATCAGGTTTCCTTCCAGGTCATTCCACTGTGTATCAACTTATCGATATATATAATCAAATATGTAAAGCTGTTGATGAAAAAAAGGCAACATGTATGGTATTCTGTGACATCTCTAAAGCTTTTGACAGAGTTTGGCATAAAGGTCTTTTATTCAAATTAAGACAACTTGGAGTTTCAGGTAATGTACTTAACTGGATCGCAGACTATCTCCACAATCGTTCGCAACGAGTATTTGTTGGCCAATCGTTTTCAAATACGAAACTGATCACCGCAGGCGTACCCCAAGGTTCAGTTCTAGGCCCTCTTTTATTTCTTGTTTATGTTAATGACATAGCCGATTCTCTCATAAGTACCACACGACTATTTGCTGATGATAGTACTCTTGCAGTATTTGCTTCGGATTCTGATGTCATGGAAACGGTTTTAAATTCTGATTTAGATTTACTATCTAAGTGGGCAACACAATGGTTAGTTAAATTTAATCCAGCCAAAACTGAAGTCATGTTCTTCTCATTCCGAAATATAGCACTTCCATCCCTATTTTTTGATAACGTTGCGCTAAACTTTGTTGATGATCATAAACATTTAGGTGTCACATTAACGCACGATGGATCATGGCATACGCATATAAACAATATTACTACCTCAGCTTCAAGAGTACTTGGCTCGATGAGAATGCTAAAATTTAAACTTAAACGTACAACGTTAAACACCATCTACATATCTTACCTTAGACCATTACTTGAATATGCATCAATAGTATGGGACAGTTGCACTCAATACGAAAAGGATACTTTAGATAAACTCCAATACGAAGCTGCTCGCCTTGTCACAGGTTTGACTCGTTCTGTCTCAATACAATATCTACTCAAAGAAATAGGCTGGGTTTCACTTGCAGATCGTAGATCTATTCAGAAACTAATACTCATGTATAAAGGAAAAAACGGAACTCTTCCAAGCTATCTACATGCTATTTTCCCGCCTACTATAGGAGATTCCAATGACTATCCACTGCGATCCTACTCTAACTATGTTACTTTGCCGAGGCGCACTGAAACATACTCCAAATCGGTTATACCAAATTCAATAAAACTATGGAATGATCTCGATATATCAACAAGAAATGCAAATACCCTCCAATCATTTAAGGATAAACTGAAAAATAAGTTCAAATCTCCAGCAGTTCCTTCTTATTATTTAACTGGGGATAGACACTACTGTTATGCAAACTCGTATTAGAAACCGCTGCAGTAATTTGAACAACGACCTCTTCTTCAACCATTTGCGTGATTCTCCCGATTGTTCATGTACTCATGGCATTGAGGACGCAGAACATTTCTTCTTCAGATGTAACCTTTATAGGAACGAACGACATTCACTATTTATCAATACACGCACATTCCATCCACTTAGTTCACATAAATTACTTAATGGCATTGAGACCTTATCTGATCGGGAGAATACCACTTTATTTGGAGAAGTACAAACATACATAAAAAATACTGGTCGGTTTGTGTAGCATTGTCACCCATTACTAATACTACATCACTATGATGGTGCTATTTGGGTCTCGGGTTCGGGTCATGGCGTGATGGGGTGGAACGGCGGGTGGAATCGTGGGCTGCGTGTATTTATCTAACATTGCTTTAGTTTAATATTTATACCATTTTGTATGGGTTTTTTTTGTTGTTGTTTTTCCTTTTCTTGTCATAATCCGTCACTTTGTTTAATTATACATCAATGTGACGTTCTGGTGCGGGCCGTTTTCTAATGTTGTTAAAACTTGTGGCCCAAACCATTTGTATTATCAGGCTATATTGTTATACCTAGGTTTTGTATATTATATCTTGATCAATGCAATAAAATATGATTAAACAGATGGATATTCTCAGTATGTCTGCTTTCAAATTTGGCGTTACCTGTGCTTTGAGGCAATTATGCATGCAAACCTGATATTAACTACATCAGAATGGAGAATTGTTCACTATTCTAACGAGCGTATGTTCCCTACACAAACTGACTTAAGCAGTTATGGAGTTTACATATGTGCTGTTGCAAAATCTATCATTTTTAATAGGTCTCTTCCTAATGAACCTAATTTGAGAAAGTTTAGGTTTCAAATGACAACGGAAATATGCAACCAAAGTCAGGGTCATGACATGAGCTAAATGTGCTTTGTCGTCCATCAATTTTCAATTGTTTCCTGTCAACCATATTTCATTGACTGTCCAAATAATAGTGGAAGTCGTGATAGCGCAGTGGTATAACGTTTACTTAAGGTGCGAAAGGACCGGAGTTCGTGCCCAGCTGGAGCCGTTACGAGTGTGCCCTTAGGCAAGCACTTAAATTCCAAATGCCTCTCTCGAGTGATTAATATAATGTCAGAACCTGATTTTCGCAATAAATAAATTTGTATAAACGAAATAATAGTGCAAGCAATTATACTTGCCCCCAGCGTTGGCGTCACTATCACGCTTATTAGGAATATCAGAGACTTAAACAGAGACCTGAAATATGTGTGATTGATATTGCATATTGTAACATTTTCTGATTCTGGTCAAAGCCAAACAGTGAAAATATATGTACGTGAAAGAACTCATTAACTAGATACCATAATCAGAAATTGATTGTTCAGCAATATAAATCACACTATGCCATAACTAAATACCCATATTGAGCATGTACACGGTTAATGCCTAATATGTAAGTTGCTTTAATTTGAACATCATTTAAACAGTGTATTTCATTTATCGTTGAAGTACTTTCTATAATGTTTCCAATCTAGGATACAATTTAGTGCAATGTTTTTGCACTTGTATCAACATTCAAACAATTCTTGTCTGATGTATGCAAGTATCTTGCTTCACTGAATCGGACATAGTATTGAAAAGTTATTACCCTTGTAACGTTTGCTAAGAAGCTGTTTTATGTTCACATGGTAACCAAATACATGTTGTACATGTCCGACTATTTCAACTAATAAACATACATTTGTTGACATAACAAGGTTATTTAAACAGGCTCTAAAATAATGCGTTACACAGCATATGTATCATGAATAAATTATTAATTATGTGCTATCAATAATCACAACGAGGTTTCATTATATTACTTATTTCAGGAGAAATGTGATTAACCTACATCTAAACGGTATTATCACACGATTACCGCCACTGTATAGTTGGATTGGGTAATAAAGAAACGACCCTTCCGGGTTGTATTAACCGTTTTGGAAATTCCACTTGTAGGTCGCCTAAACCTCATTTACTGATGAAAATTAATTAGTTAAAATAGTACGGAAGAATGTGTATTAGTAATGCTATATATATGTGAAAATATATTTTACTCTTTTGCGAGTTCGCTTTTATATACTTCTTATACTTACATCTTGTATCTGCATCATTAGTAAAGTTTCAAGGTAACATATACTCAACATTACTTTAAAGTATCTCTATATAAATTTTTCATCAAATTGAAAAGGCTATAATTCATATGAAAGATTATTCCCGATTAAAATAGAACAAACCACAATTGACTCAGTAATTGATCATAATATTATCATACGAAGAATAGGAATGAATTGTCCTACTTTATTAAGTTTAAGATGGAGAGGCATACCTGGTGTCACCTAGCAGCTATGATACCAGGCTACATACGTATACCCGGTCTTGTGGGGTCACATCGCCTACTTTGCTCGCTACACAGTACCAAAGAGGCCCGGAACCGTAATTCTGTTGTTTTCGAAGGGGTGGTCCTCAGTTGACTAAGTGTAGGGTCCACCCAGCGCAAGATGGAGAGGGATACTTGGTGTCACCTAGCAGCTATGATACCAGGCTACATACGTATACCCGGTCTTGTGGGGTCACATCGCCTACTTTGCTCGCTACACAGTACCAAAGAGGCCCGGAACCGTAATTCTGTTGTTTTCGAAGGGGTGGTCCTCAGTTGACTAAGTGTAGGGTCCACCCATCCCAAGATGGAGAGGCATACCTGGTGTCACCTAGCAGCTATGATACCAGGCTACATACGTATACCCGGTCTTGTGGGGTCACATCGCCTACTTTGCTCGCTACACAGTACCAAAGAGGCCCGGAACCGTAATTCTGTTGTTTTCGAAGGGGTGGTCCTCAGTTGACTAAGTGTAGGGTCCACCCAGCCCAAGATGGAGAGGCATACTTGGTGTCACCTAGCAGCTATGATACCAGGCTACATACGTATACCCGGTCTTGTGGGGTCACATCGCCTACTTTGCTCGCTACACAGTACCAAAGAGGCCCGGAACCGTAATTCTGTTGTTTTCGAAGGGGTGGTCCTCAGTTGACTAAGTGTAGGGTCCACCCAGCGCAAGATGGAGAGGCATACCTGGTGTCACCTAGCAGCTATGATACCAGGCTACATATGTATACCTGGTCTTGTGGGGTCACATCGCCTACTTTGCTCGCTATTCAGTACCAAAGGGGCCCGGAACCGTAATTCAGTGGTTTTCGAAGGGGTGGTCGTCAGTTGACTAAGTGTAGGGTCCACCCACGCCAAGATGGAGAGGCATATTTGGTGTCACTTAGCAGCTATGATACCAGGCTACATACGTATACCCGGTCTTATAGGGTCACATCGCCTACTTTGCTAGCTATTCAGTACCAAAGAGGCCCGGAACCGTAATTATGTGGTTTTCGAAAGGGTGGTCGTCATTTGACTAAGTGTAGGGCCCACCTACACCACGATGGAGAGGCATACTTGGTGTCATTTATCAGCTATGATACCAGGCTACATACGTCTTATGGGGTCACTATTGCCTACTTTGCTCGCTATTCAGTACCAAAGGGGCACGGAACCGTAATTCTGTGGTTTTCGAAGGGGTGGTCGTCAATTGACTAAGTGTAGGGTCCACCCAGGCCAAGATGGAGAGGCATACTTGATGTCACTTAGCAGCTATGATACCAGACTACATGCGTATACCCGGTCTTATGGGGTCACATCGCCTACTTTGCTAGCTACCCAGTACCAGAGAGATCCCATAGCATATTATGCCCTTTTTTCCTATTGGCATTGTAGAGTGTCATATGATGTGTTGCTTTATAGCTATTACACAATGTTATGTACCTATACCCAATTATATAGGGTCTAATTGCCAAGCTGTCTACATATTCGCTACCAAATATACTATTGTCTGTAATTATAATTTAGTTGTTTCATACCTGGATCTTTTGGCGGTTAATAAGATTGTCATAATAATGGAAAATTACAAGGGGAGCTAATTATTTTCAAGTTAGTGTTTGCTGGTATAATTAATGTTTGTTGGAAATATTTAATGTTTGCTGCAAATGAGGGCTCACTAATGACGGCTAACTTGTGTTCACTGGGTAAAAGTGGTTATCTCAACTGTGTTCAGAATTTCTGCTGGAAATGGCTTGTTACGGTTGTGGAGTCGCATTTAATCCATTTAAGAAGGAGGTAACTACATGTATCCCGGTGTTACTGGTTTCCGACGATATAGTACATAACAGACTCCTATAGATTTTGAATGTTCATTCATTGCAAACAATTTCAAGTGACAAAATAAACAACATTTTACCTTTCATGATTCATAAAAATCTCGACTAAAATCGATTGTTTCCTTTTTGAAAAAAGTCGATAAAATGGAGGCACCTGACTCCCAGTAATCCGGAATGACGTCACCAATTTCCACCTAACTCCACATAACTGGAAATTGCTGACAGCATGAGCATTAGTAGAGTGGTGGAACCTATGCTCTGCGTATTCCTATGCTCAGCATATTTTTCCATTTACATTCGTATTTAAATAGTTTTAACCTATTTTCGATGACAGAGTTCAATAACATTCCGTTGTGTGTACCGGTAGCCTAATGCAACTGTCACCTGACTGGTTCAGTAGCCGAATATAAACAGAGAACTTGTTGGGAAATTTTTTCCACCAAAATGTGCGGTTTATGAGCATTTCAGGTGGCTATCCGGATTGGAAAAAAATGTACAAATAACCAGAAAAAAGTTTCTTATAATATTGTTAGTTATTAATGTTACTAAGTCAAAATAATATATTCAACATTTACCCATGCATAAATAAAAAAATTCATGTACAATGTCACCAATCAGGAATATTTTCCATATTTGGCAACAAAAATGCTCCGTATAATCCTTGGAGACGTGGACCAAACCGTGTTTTAAAGGAATGCGCATATGGCCTGCTGCACAGTAAAGTGCCCATTTCTAGTAAAATATGTGTAAAATGCTATTTTTTAAAATCTATTCCTAAAATCACACTGAAATGATGTTTTTCATAAAGGTATTCCATAAAACTAACTGTGCAAGTGAAAAAAATACATTAAATTTCGAAAATAAAATTTGCAGCTGGCATAATGTCATCCCAAAATGACCAAAAATAGGTGTACACCTTATTTTAAAAGCTTCTGATGGATTATCATTATTAATCTATCATGATTTGTCATTTCATTTTATAAAACAAAATTTATCCAGCTTTAATTTGATGTATAACACTTTGTATTTTCCTAGTTACAAAATCATTTTATTTTAATATAAACAAAAGTGGTACCGATGTAATGCCAGTAAATTTTGAAAACACTAAATGTTAAAAAAAGACAATAAAATAAATATCAGAACTTATTTGGTATGTTTTATAGTATATAAATTAGTAAAACTAATATGAGTATTCACCTGTGAAGTTATAGAAAGATATTACAACCAGAAAATTTATTGTAGTCATTTTTAATGTCCAAAAACAGTCTGTTACGAAAAATCTGTAATGTCCGTCACACTCTGTTACAGCAAGAAATGGTCATAGGTTTGGAAACTTTTGCTTTTGTTTTGTTAACAATGTGATCCCTAATAATATGTCCAAGTTTCATAAAAAATCATCCAGTAGATTTTTCAAAATTGAATGAAATATAACGTTTGTGTAATGTCCGTCACATTCAGTTATTCTCATTAAATGCAACATTTCACACCAAAATCTGACTAATTAACCTCAATTTATTGTTATTATCTTATACATGTTTGAAAAATGTAGGAAATTTATATAAAAAAACATGATTTTTTTACCTTATAATGCCATACGAAAAATAAATTCTAAAATAATACCTCACCTGAATCCAAAAGTTCATGCTTTTATAACTGTGACTGAATTCAGCTTTTATGTTTCATAATATTACAAAAGAGTTTTTACTTTTCACTGTGAACCAGCTTTTCACCCCTTTTCTAATTTGTGGAAGTCGTGATAGCTCAGTGGTAGCGCGTTCGCTTCACATGCGAAAAGGCCCGGAGTTCGAGCCCCGCTGGTTCAGTTACGATTGTGTCCTTAGGCAAGGCATTTAAATTCCACATGCCTCTTCTCTCTCCCTCGTGGCGATGGATTCCATCAGGAATGAGGTCTCGAGAGTGATTAGTATAAGTTATAAGAACTTGTTTCGCAATCGAGCTAAAATAAATTTGTATAAACTTTCTAATTCAGAGCTGCACAATATATAAGGTTACTTTACTTCCCACAAAAAGCCATAAATTACCCCCTAATCCTTTCCTAAAACAACACAACTGATAAGGGGAATTATGCTAAAGTAAACATTTTAATTGATCAATGAAACACTGCTACTGTGCACTATGATCCAATTAACAGGATTATATAACACCAGGTGTCCACTTATGCCCAAAGCACTGTCAGATCAGACTAATCAAAGGAGTCAATATACAGGGGCCATAAAACTAGAATGTCTACAAAGACATGGAGATTGCTACATGTACTCTGAAAAGTCAGAATAATCCTGGCAGGGTACTTCTGACATTATCTGCAAATTACAGGAACCTGAAATTCATACAACTTCTTCTGCATAAAATGCAAACTTAATGTCACAGACAGACAGAAAGATTGCCTAGCAGGGTACACAATGAAGTGAACTGACTGAAAGCTGCTGATTCCCAAAGTGTGAATAGACTTGTGATCAGCCCCCATCCCTTCTCCCCACTGTAAATAGGCATATTAATTATAGACTGCTGAACCCCAAATTAAAATAGAAATGTGGATTAATTAACGGTAACTATTGTGGGTGTGTTTTACATTTATTTATCGTCGCTACCGGTTGCCCATATGAGCGATGGCTCCTGAAGAGATTAGTCATTTTAGATTTTTGGAGGATAGTGCATGATACAGACAGAGACCCATTCCAGAGTCTCCTCTGGTTCTTTTACGTGCACGGTGTAAAGCACCGACACGAGACCTCGGTTTAACGTCCCATCTGAAAGACTGTTAATTTTATTAGGGTTAGACGGGGGATCGAACATCATCAATACTATAATTATGTGCACACATTTTATAATTGACCAATTAGCACAATCAGTGCTAAATTCCAATGTGCAATACTTTGATCTTGATCAGATCTGTATCGGGACATTATAAGTCGGCGGTCTCTGTGATGTACCGTTAGTCGGTAAGTTGTTGATTACTCCCAATAAACAGTGTGACACGCTTAAATTTGATTGCTGTGTTTGCGAGAAAAGAATGACAGTATGGGGTCAGTCGGTGTTTTTATAGATGCATTGTTTTTAAAGCAGCTGTCTGGCATTTTGTGGTTCATATACACACTTTTAGATTTGTCCAAGGATTTTGAAATGGGTTGAATTTAACGTCGATCACTAGGATATCGACTAATTTAGTACTATAACTAACCCACACACCAAAGCTACACATTTTCAACATCATTAAAACAATTTTAAACCCGGATTTTCGATCAAATTCACGCCTTTTCAAATTTGTCTACTCGTTACTAGTTTGTCTAATATGCATTGTTTGTCTAACAAGATGGCGGCGATAAACCGTTGCCGGCGGTGTGCGCGAATGGTGCGATGCGATTGGCCAGCTGTCAATCAAAATCGGCAGAATGGTCAATTAAATAGACAAGTGGATTACCCCCAAGAGTGAATAGACATAACTATATAGAATGTTGAATCCCCTGACCTCCTTAGTGTAAATAAGCATGTGGATTGCTACAATGTATATTGTCCCCAAACCCGTCGAATTTGATAGACATATGTGGATTATCCCCTAGTATGAATAGACATGTGGATTACCGACTAAAGTGAATAGACATGTATATGGATTAAAGTATTGTGATATTAGTGTTTGAAGTACAATTAATTCAAACAAAATGAAGAAAATCTTTAAAACTATACTGAAACTGTTCTCTTTTGTGAAATGTCATGGATTATTTTTTTCAAATACTAATATAAATCTAAGCAACTAAACAGATATCATTTTAAACTCAATTCATTCAGAAACATGCAAGAAAATGTTTAATTGTCTACAAATTTGTTCAGTAAAGCACTTTTTACTAGCTTGTGTAATGTCCGTCACACAGCCTTACTTGACACACAAAATTTGAAAAAATGTCTGAAAAAGTTATCTTTTTATGTTTCGTACCATATACAGGACATCTAACCCTACAATAATAGCCAAGTTTTTTATGAAAATGAAAAACTTTAATTTTTGACTTTGATGCTAACTCAAATGGGCACTTTACTGTGCAGCAGGCCGCATCACAGTTAGCACCAGGCATAAGAGCCATATTCCAACGCTCTGCTGACGACAGTGAACTTCCTGAAGACTGGAGAAACGCCAATGTTGCACCAATTTTCAAAAAGGGAGATAGACACCTCGCAGAAAATTACAGGCCAGTCTCTCTGACATCAGTGTTATCCAAACAGCTAGAACACATCATCTGCCACCACATGTTAAACCACCTAGATAAACACAGTATTCTCACCTCGCTAAATCATAGTTTTCGGAGTGGATATTCTTGCGAAACGCAGCTGGTTGTAACTGCCCATGATATTGTTAAATCCTTCGATAAAAACCAACAAGTGGACATTATGATACTCGATTTCAGTAAGGCGTTTGACACTGTACCACACAGCAAGTTATTACATAAGTTAGACTCATATGGAATAAGCGGATCACTCCATAAATGGCTACACTCCTTCCTGTCGCAGCAGCACATGCGCGTAGTTAACGAAGGAGAATCTTCTCGAGACGTTCCAGTGAAATCAGGCGTCCCACAGGGCACAGTACTTGGCCCCTTACTATTTCTATGCCATATAAATGACTTACCTAACTGTGTCAAGTCCGCCTGTTTGCTGATGACTGTTTGTTATATAGACCGATAAAACACGAGCGTGATCACGTGATTGTGCAAGACGATCTAGATCAACTACATGCATGGGCAAACAGATGGGGCATGCGGTTTAATGAAAAGAAATGCTACATCCTCAGCATCAAAAATAAATCTTCACACTTCTACAACATAAACAATCAAATACTACAGCAAGTAAACCAAAATCCATACTTGGGCTTAACCTTCTCGGAAGAAGTGGAATGCACATGTAAATAATGTCGTGAAAAAGGCAAATTCAACACTCGGATTTCTGCGCCGGAATTTAAGGCATTGTCCATAGGATAGAAAAATGCGTATATATCGCTCGTCCGATCACAACTTGAATACGGTTCAATCATCTGGGATCCATTCACACAGAAAGACATAGACAGATTGGAGCGTGTAAATCGTCAAGCAGCTCGTTTTATCACAAATGATTATAAAACACGGGAAGAAGGTAGTGTCACAAACATGCTATGCAACCTAGGTCTGCCACCACTACAAGATCGACGGCGCGACCAGCGACTGGCATTCCTGTTCAAGGTGGTGGAAGGGCTGGTACCAGCGATAGACATCAACGACTACCTACGGAGACAACGAACAAACTGGGCAAAACGATTCGAACAGTTTGTGTCTAAAAACATAGTAGTAAATTCAGTGAATAACAGTGTTTTGAACCAATCATAGCAAGCACAGACACCTACAAACATTCTTTCCAAGGACTGTGCTGGACTGGAATAAATTGGAGGATAATATAGTGTGTGCTGAATCGATGGAGGGCTTCAAAGTACTCCTCACACCAACTAGTGACTAATTATAATCGCGCAAGCTCTCTCTCCCACTGTATTAAAGCCAGCAATTGGATTCTGCAGTGTACTCCATACAGATACAGAGTGGTGGAACCTATGCTCGGCGTATTTTTTCCATTTACATCCGTATTTAAAATATTTAAATAGTTTTAACCTATTTTCGCTGACAGAGGTGATGCATGGTTCAATAGCATTCCGTTGTGCGTACCGGTAGCCTAATGCAACTGTCACCTGACTGGTTCAGTAGCCGAATATAACAGACACGTTGTTGGGAAAATTGTTTTCACCGAAATGATGCGGTTTATGAGCATTTCAGGTAGCTATCCGAATTGGGAAAATATGTACAAATAACCAGAAAAACAGTTTCTTATGAGTTGTAATATTGTTAGTTATTGATGTTACTAAGTCAAAATAATATATTCAACATTTACCTGTGCATAAATAAAAAAATTCATGTACGCTGTGCATAGATGCCCTAAAGTATCTAGTTTCCCATGGAAACAGGTGCCGTTGCGATAGCTGTATTGAGGCACATGGTCACGTAACGAAGCTAACATTTTCAACAACAATTTTTTGAAAGTTGTGTTCACGACTTAAGAAAATAATATACGGCAAATGCATTTAACTTTTTTTATAGGCCATGATATGTAAGATTTACCCCGAGCATAGGTTCCACCACTCTAAGTAATCGGTTAGTTTCCTTGGATTGGTATAAAACATGCTATCTTTCATAATGCAATATTGCATCACCATTTGTCCATTTGATTTACTGCAAAATATTGACCATTTCCAGTTTTGTTTTGCGTCGTCTGATTTGTTTACCTACCTATCATTTAATGTGAAGGTCATTTGAAATAGACTGGGTTACAATTTTAATTAGTGTAAGGGGAGATAGTTTTGGAGACTACTCTTATATTGTTTTGAGGTCCATACAGTGGTTTACTGTCATCGTCAACTAAACGATGTGTCCTGTAGTGTAGTGTGCTTAAAGGAATAGTTTTTAATTTTGTTTTAGGTTTATGGCAGTCCACCACCTACAAAGCGAAAGTACAGGCAATATTCATCAACAGCCCTTACACATGGGCACAGTGTGATATATGTGACCATTGGACCCACATCATTTACTGTTAAAAAGTCAGGTTGACAAGATTAGGTGATGAATTCAGGTGTCCACATGTGAAAATGCTTGTTAAACTGTGAAAGTGTTTGCTGTGAAAAGAAATATTCATCAAAATAATAGAAATTATCATTATGCTGCATAAAACGTGTTCGTTTTATATTTACAACCATTCGATGTTACGCAAAATTGATTTTCGGAAAGGTCACGAAAACTCCGGTACCAGTCACCACAGATGTCGATTCTGGGTCGTGGTAAAAATGACAGCGCCCATTATTATTTATGTAGTCCGTATTCAAATATTTCTAATGATTTGGAATAAAAGAGGAACGTTACTTTATTTACATCATACATTTAGAAACTATGTAGTTTTAAGATTCGTTTTGTTGAATGCCGATCATTTCTTATCATAACGGAAACCAGAAACTCGAGGGTACATATAATGACCCACAGGCACAAAACACAAATTTTTATTTTTTTGCCCTATGGTCATAGAGATAGTAGATAAGGACCACAAAATGATGATTTCGTTCGGAAGGTATAAAAAGCACCAAATTTTCACACACGTAACATGAGGGTGTATACTTTCCAAAATGCCCGGAAGACATTCACGAGAGGCCCTTTGATTCCATTTGTGGGGCCCCGAATAGAACAGAAATTTAATAAAAAACAGCACTTTTTAAAGTTCCATTAATTTAATTAATTGTTACTACTTCAATTGTTTTCACATGATAATTAATAGAGAAGGCATAATAGTATCTAATGTTTTACATACAAATAATAATTTTGTACTTGTTTGATGAAAATGAGGCCCTTAACCCTTTATATTCGGGATACACATCCGTGTGTAATTACCCTTTCCATTCGGGATACACATTCATGTGTATTTTGGAGAGGTGACATGTACACAGCTGATTTTTGTCAAATTTGTCGTAAATAATAGCTCTTCCGGTTTCGTTTTCACTGCGCAAAACGTTGCTTAGACAGGTACTTGCCGCGAATTTTAAAACAGCCAGGAAGTGGAAAAAAAAGCATTTTTCGAAGCGATATTTTCCGAAATTTCGATCGTAGAATAATAATGGCGGATGGATCTGACTTGATTAGCGATGGGAGTGATGTAGAGGTGGATTTTGATGAGACTATCGACGATTTTGTTGGGAATGGGCATGATAGAGGCCGTTTAGACTTTGACGAGATTGATCGGTACGTGATCCATTGTTAGGTGGATTTTTTGCGTCGGATTCGGAGGAGGACGATGACGATTTTGATGGGTTTCACGAGCAATGGGTCCAGGATGGGTTTACCACTCGTATGAAACGCCGATTCACCATGCATCCAGGTGCTTCAGAACAACACCCTGAAGAAGCCCAACCCATGCATTATTTTGACATCCTTTGGGGGCAGGAACTCTGGAAACACCTGGTAACAGAGACCAACCGTTATGCCGAACAGGAAAGGACCAGAAACCCGCCTCCACCTTTTGCACCGAAGTGGACGCCTGTTGATGTGCCTACCACAGTGGCTGTACCCAGTGCCAGGTACCAGTGTGTACCAAGTGTGTTGCTGAACACATACTTAGTGCAGTCTGACAGTGCTTACGACAAACAGACAACAATCAAACAGATGTAGACATGTATAGTTCAGGAACAAATCAAAAATACCAACAAAAAAACAATAAATAAATAAAATAATTTCATTTGGACACTAACCCAGCTATTATATATTATAAAATATGGAATACCAGCAGAATAAACAGAAGAAGACCTGTGTATATAGTGTGAATACCAGTGTAGTGTTTTGTGTTGTTTTTTTTATCTCGGAAGTTCTTTCCAAATTGGAGAGGCAGTGGTTTTATTCAAAAATTCATATCTTTGGAAATATATGGAATAATTTAATTTATTTTGGGTGCTTTTGTAATGCTTAAAATTGTGCATAATCCATACATTGGATTATATTCTTTATGTTGGATGGTAATACCAGTAATAAAGCCTGAAGACGGGGGTAGGATTTTCGTTGTGGCCCAAATTTAATTTTACCCAATGTATTTACTAATATTCCTTTTTATTGTGCATGCAAAATTTTATTACGTTATTTGCATGATATGAAGAATTTTATTACCTTTCCAAAGATATATAGTTATATGGGTGTTTATGAAGCATAATAAACAGCATATGCATTTAAATGTAACTACCATCAAAACAAAAGTGGATTAACAGATTTCTGATAAAATGTCCAGATATTCAGAGGTCCTTATCTGAAAGGGGTCCAGAATACAAAAGGTTAAAGGGTAATTTTCCTGTTTTAGAGAAATATAAATTACAAAGTTTATTTCTTTTTGTTCCAAGTGAGGGAAAATTAAATAAACTTAGTTCTGTTGATAGAATAGTATCAGTACTTGAAACCTGTGTGTGTATATATGTCTTTGTGTGTCATCTGAGGTCCTGTTAACAGCCATTATACTATTCGGTTAATTTGGCAAATTGCATATTTTCAATAATAACTATAATTACAATTAAACAAAGATAAGTGAACAGGTTGTACACTATATCTGAATTGTACAACACACTAAACTATTAATAAAATACTTATCTTTGCACATGTATAATATAATGAGGCCCTTCAAAGGGTAATATTTATAATAGTGAGGCCCTTAATGTAATTGCAGAAAGAAGATTCGAAAACAATCTTATTTTGTCTAAAATATATAAATCTTAACATGTGACTGGAATATGTCTATATGCATGTTATTGTGTATTGTGCATTTAACACTGCATAAATATACACAGTGTACTACATGTAGGCTATATTCAACAAACGTTTTCTCTTTCACATTGGCCACCACACACATGTGGAATGTAAGTTACTTTTGATCAATTCTTATCAACCCTTTGAAGCCTCTGGAAGTGTACTCCATTGTGGTATCCAATTGTTGCTTTCTCTTGTCCATCCCAACTCTGGAGATGGCCGATAAGGGCATCTGATGAGCATCTGATCCCATATGTGGCCACTCTGGTAGACAGCTCTTAGTACATGCTGGACGAGTGCACTATGTGATGGTGGAACCTTGTCAATAGTCCTATTACCATAGCAAAACATATCATATATACCTAGCATCATTTCCTAGCTCATATGGCATGTTCTGGAGTACATAAGAACAACAAATCTCTCGAGCACTGCTGTGTCTTCATCAGGAACGTGATCAGGTGCTGAAGATAATCTCTTGAAAAATGCATAGATTGCCATATGTTGAATACCGTCCTCATACCAACACCATTTAAGGCAGAGACCGTTTCACAGCCGGAGATAGCATGGAATAGTAGGAGTCCCCAAGATACCGAGCTTGTCAGATATTTCATGTCAAGGTATGGAGCAGAAATGCTTGGCATGGCATAAGGCAACCCACAGACAGCAAGTAGAAGCTGTATGTAAATTGAGCACAGCATTTGCTAACATCCCAACGTTAGTATCAATAGCCTGGATACGTACTCTCTTGCAACCTGTATTGAAAGAATGCGCTGCATGGAGAAGCATTCTGTCGTCTGCTTCTTCATGGTTACAGGGTTGAAGGTCAGTCACATCAAAGTCGATCTCTGTGTTCGATTTCAAGTCATTATCTCCATGTGTTGATATAACAGTTTTACCTGCCATGAAAGTGTAGCTCTCAATGCATTGTGATAGGTACTCATATAATGCAAGCCAACCACTCCCATCTAACCAATCTCCAATAACCTTCAAGAAGGCCACCCATCAACACCATGCAATTTCCAGGTCCATACCCGGTACTATGTGGGCCATAACCATTGTATCTTCTTGGTTGATCGACTGTTAATACTGTGATCTGGCCAGGGTTCTTAGCTTCAGTGACATGTTTGATAAGTGGCATTCCATGCTTTACCTTAGCCGCAGTGAACACAGAGTCACGAAACAATGGGAATAGTGCTGTTATGGCTGGTGCTCTTGTGTCAATTGAGAGGTGTTGTGCAAAGAATGGTGACCATGAAAAAGATTCGTTTTGACCCGTTGTCTTTCCAAGATTTTCGGCAACATGCTCTAACCATTTGGTCACTAAGAATTAATTCACGTTGAATAGTTGGGAGGAGGTAAACATTACTTAATATATGACCATAGGTCAAAATAAAATTGTGCCTATGTAATGACCAGTATAAAATGTTAATTGCACTTGCTGTACATATATAGAGTGGTGGAACCTATGCTCGGCGTAAATCCTACATATCATGACCTGTAAAAAAAGTTACATGCACGTGTCGTATATTATTATTTTCTTTTGTCATGAAAACAACTTTCAAAAAATTATTGTTGAAAATGTTAGCTTCATAAATCATTACGTGACCATGCGCCTCAATACAGCTATCGCAACAGCATCTGTTTCCATGGGGAACTAGATACTTTAGGGCATCTATGCACAGCGTACATGAAATTTTGTATTAATGCACGGGTAAATGTTGAATATATTATTTTGACTTAGTAACATCAATAACTAACAATATTACAACTCATAAGAAACTTTTTTTCTGGTTATTTAAGTCGTGAAAACAACTTTCAAAACACTCTTGTTGACAGTTTTATCTTCATCACGTGACCTTGCTGCTCAATACAGTTATCGCAATGGTGTCGGGTCGGCACCCGTTTATATGGGGAGTCCCAGAACTCAATTCTTCAGGGCACTTATGCACGATGTACTTGTTATTTTTTATTTATCCACCAGACCTAGTTGAATATTTTATTTTGAAATAGTACATCATTGAATAAAAACACTTATTGGTCTTAATCAGAAATGGTATAGAAACTATTTTTCGGGTTATGTGTAGATTTTTTAAATTCGGATAGCTACCGGAATTGCTCATACACTATCAGTTTCGGTGGAAATATTCTCCCAGTGATTTGTTTGTTTATATTCTTCTGCTGGACCAGCCTACTGATACACTATTAAACCTTGCTTCAGCTGTCAGCGAAATTAGCCTAGAACAATATAAATATTTTAAATACGGATGGAAAATACGCCGAGCATAGGAATACGCCTAGCATAGGTTCCACCACTCTATAATCAACAGTTCTTTTTTACAAATAAGGAACACTTACTTTAATAGCAGGCTTAATGTATCATTTTCACTCAAAATTCATTCGTTGGACAACAGTTTGTCTATATACTGTATCTACAACACTAACATTTAGTTTACTTAGACAACCACATAGGGTAGGGTATAAGAAGTAGTCACCCTTACACATCAACAGTTAAACTATGATGACATCATTTATTATATTGGTGTTGCAGACAAAACTATATGTCATTTTGAAAAAAAGTTTCCTGATTTCTTTAAAAAATATTATTTATATGGGGACATGAATTGGAATCGCGTAATCTCTCGCGACTTGCTATTCCCTGAGTTAGGTGAAAACACGTTCTGGCTGAAAACTCTTCACGCCAGGATACAAATAAACTGACTGTTAAATTCAGAAATTATTGAGGCGTTTGTTACACATGAACGAAGCATGCTGTGCTGAACTTCATCCCCTGACCTAAAGATGAATCGTCTTGCACATCACTTATCATCCATCCTTCCAAGCACAGGCATCCGGCTCATACCCTGGAATGCATCCACCTATTCTCGGCGTATTTGTCCATTTACTTTCCATATTTGAAATATCTCTGTGAGAACGTGTTTTCTGTCGGAATAGCAATTAGCATGTCGCGAGAGATCACGGTATATTTCACTTTCCAGTTACCGGCAATGTAAATTAGCAATAGATTTTGCTTTCAATGTCGTTTTTTCGCTGATGATGGAGATCAGACAGGTAAATAAACGATGGAAACTTCTAACCTACCGCAGTTTCCAGTTTTCACTAATTTCACTATTATGGAGTATGCATCTTCTGTCTGGTCGCCCCACTCAGAAAATCTCATCAAGCAACTAGAAATGGTCCAGCGGAGAGCTGCTAGGTTTATCAAGAACGACTACTCCACAACCAGCAGTGTAACAAACATGATGAACGACCTGGCATGGACCACCTTACAACAACGCCACGAAAACGCACCTCTAACCATGCTATACAAGGCCCTCCACAACCTAGTCGACATCAATCCAAACCCACCTTTAGTTACGGCCAGGACCAACTGAGGCCACAACCAATGCTACTGCCAAATCAGAGCTTGTACAAACATATACCAGAACAGCTTCTTTCCTGCATCCATGGTACTCTGGCTCAAGCTACCCCAGAACGCTATTGACCTTGGGGGGGATTTCCAATTGGTCCTGGCCAATCGCTATGTCCACTAAACACACATGGACTCTTTTATCCGTTTATAAGAACGACTTGTAAATATGGCAAGGTTTAATTTTGAGAAACGCATACCCTGACTGTTGCAGGTGTTTACTTTTTAACGACATTGCGAGTATACTCTGCAGAGTGACACAATCACTATATATGATGATGATGATGATGATATATTCCCATTCTTGTCCCCATGTAAATGATGTTTTTTTAAAGAAATCAGCACATTTTTTCTAAAATAATATATACTGCGTCTGCAACACCAATACATCTACGAGTAAATAACGTTATCATAGTCTCACTGTTTCATGTTTATGAGTTTCCTCTGTTATTACACACAAGAGGTCCTTATGAAAAATATAAATTGCACCGTTTTTCACCTTCAGGTCCATGTGTTGTCACAGGGGCTCTCCAAGTGATATCCATGTTTGTGTAAACCTAGTTATTCTCTATTGGGCACCATGTGATGTGTGTGATGGATGGATCCATTTACGGTTCTGCACCAAGTCAAAGTAATTAGGAGTGGTGACAATTTCATATGTCCCATGTATTTGTCTTAAGTCAAACTAAATGTTAGTGTTGTAGATACAGTAAAGTATATAGACATAATTTTGTCCAACAAATTAATATTGATCGAAAATGTTACATTAAGCATGTTATTAAAGTGTTCCTTATTTATATTGTTAGGTTAAAAAGTACTGTTCTTTACATACTTTTGCTCACGCTGTAGGCAATTTCCAGTTAGGTAAAAACTTTTGATGCCATTCCGGATTAATTGGAGCCAGGTCCCTCCGTTTGATCAACTTTTCTCAAAAAGTAAACAATCAATTTTATTCAAGATTTTTATGAATGAAAGGTAAAATGTTGTTTATTCAGTCCCTTGAAATTGTTTGCAGTGTATGAACATTCAAAATTAATAGGAGTCTGTTATATACTACATCGCAGGAAACCAGTAATGCGGGGATATATAGCATTCTGTTGAGTCTATCGGTAGCCTGATGCAACTGTCAAGTGACTGGTCCAGCAAACGGATATAAACAAACAAAATCATTGGGAGAATATTTTCACTGAGCAAAACTGATAGCGTGTTATATTGTCAAATATTGCTACTAGCCCTCGTTGACAGGAACTACAGGTTCATGTGAGTCTAAGTCGGTGCCCCAGGGGCAACATCTGATGCCCAGCTATGGAACAAGTTGGCTTTGCGCTACGCCACTGGAACAGAACGAGCGGGTCTTCTATCGCCTTTCTCATGCCAGACGATGTGTGGAGAATGCGTTTGGCATACTGGCCAATCGCTGGGGCTGCCTGCTCACAGCCCACTAATAGGAGCCACAGAACGTGGAGACCATGGTGCTGGTGTGTGTGGCACTCCACAATGTGCCAAGGACGAGATGATGCCACACTTGTTGACTGTGAGGACGAGAAACCTCATTCCCGGCTCGTGGAGAGAGTGTGCTGTTCTGGATGATATGGAGAGGCGGCTGTACAGCAATAACACCAGGCGAAGAGACTGACTGTATCTCGAGCACTACTAGAACTATCATCCTTGTGAGATGTTTGAGGTAGAGAGGATGCCTTCTGGGGAGACTGTCTCTTCTTCTGCTGCTTTTTCTTTGCAGGATGCTGTTCAAAACAACATGCTACTCAGATTTGTGCCATACATGTGTATATGATATGCTAATAGTCATGTTTAGAGAATTGAATGTGTTTACTCACCCAACGGTTAACCTGCAGGATTAACTCTCCATCACAAGCAGATTGATTCAAGATAAAAACAATTATGATATCATATATTATGTCGCTTCCAATAATATATTTTCAGCATGGCTGCAAGAACTGTGGATTTGCCTTTTGTACAAAATGCCTATCAAACAAATTACCTATTGCTAAGATGAGAAATGAGAAGCACAGGGTCTGTGTGAAATGTTATAATATTCTTACAGGGTAAGTAAATTTGTTGGATAATATCAAGTTAAAACTACATGTGGGCTATCTTATCATTTATGGATATTTACATCACCTTCTATGCTCTGTTTGTATCCATTTTCATATATGAATTTCCCACTAATGATATACAGCTGACATGCACACTCAAAAGTTACAGGCATGCACATTCATGGTGTTTGGCATATCTTACAGTTTACACTGTAAGATATGTAATTACCAGATCCGGTACACGACAAGTCGCAAATCTGGCCTAAATACATTTTAAATACAAAATTTGATATTATATTTTTTGTGTCAGTGAAAAGAATAATTAATGTAAATATAAGTAATGAATTGCGGGTTAATATCGCGGTATGTATTATATTGGGCGTTAAGTTAGGATGCCTTCGCCCCTATTATTCATAAATATTTGTTTGGATTGACGTATGAAATAGTAGGACATTTGGAGGTGACAAGAACCTTTTCATTGGTCCAGAGGATAGGCCAGGATTTCTCTACCTCCCATGCATTATATAAACCTATCTTCAATAAAAAAGATTGCCGAGGTTTGCGGCAGCCGGCTTGCAGTGTGTAATTATGATTTAACTATCCCGATTATTTCATCTCAATAATGTTTATAAATTGTAGAGGGGATAAAATTATGTGAGGAAGGAACAAAACGTATTTAAATACATGTAATGTAGTTGTATACTTAGGAAAGATATAACTAAACATTGATCAATAAAATTATGCAATTTGGTTGGCGTAGATTAACAGATTTACACACAGATGCCATAAAAACAAGTGGCACCGAGTATTATTAGAACGTTACAACTTACTACTCGCATACAGTATGTGTATAGCATCAATTATGCGTTATGTTTAGACGCTAAAATTAATGATTCTCTCTATAATAAAATAATAATAATCTCTCCTAATCCTCTCAAAATAATAATAATCTGGTTCTCTGAACAAAAACTGGCCGTTTGTATTCCCAAGGCTGGTCACAATACCAGAATACGGTCTATAAGGAACATGACGAAGGTAAACACAAATAAATTCAATCAAAGGTACACGCCTATTTCATCAGTATTGGTAAACTTGAAACTCAATAGCACTAACAATTACACTTGTCTCGTAGCATCTCTTCACTTTGTATGTACACACGTGTCAAGCGAGTAGAAATTGCAGGTGTGGTCAACAAACGGTGGATCACAGCCTTAGTGGTAGGCTGCAAATTGAATGTCATCAAGTGATTCAAGTATCGAAACTTTTCATTTAATATGGTATTCATTTAATATTGCTTTGTTTTGAAAATTTCTAAAGCGGCCCAATTCGCGTTGAAACGAGCGTTGAAACGAGCGTTCTGATTGGATTATTAGAATGTAACAAGATGTTTTTTTCTATATGAAGAATAATCTTAATCCAATCAGAACGCTCGTTTCAACGCGAATTGCGCAGCTTTAGAAATTTTCAAAACAAATTGAAAATGCTACGAAATCTCTTTTTGACGTACATCTTTGCCGAATAAACCTGCACGTTAGTGGAAACACATTTTATTGATAATGTTATTCACAGTTAAAACTCTCCCGTCGAAGATTTTTTTTTGTTGCTGACAGAACCCGTGTCCTAGTATGGAAATGTGACCTGCTATGGCCAATGTCTGTGGCAATTGTTTGCAAAGTATACATGCATGCAGTTTAAAGTTGTGTTTTATTTGAAGAACAATATAAAGACTCGGGATAGGCGTTATATTTAGACAGCTTTGTACAAAATTGTTTCAGATAGGGCCATTTTACTGATCGATGCGAAATCTGACATCCCACAGAGTAGAATCCCTGTACTTAAATATATATACTAGTACCCCCAAACGTGCCGAATCCCTGTGGTCAGAGCTAGCACTTTCACCCAGATAGTCATGTAGTTCATTACCATCTGACTCGGATCAAGCAATGATGCTAAAACAGGGTTAGTAATAGCAATGTCAACATCACTGGGACGATAACATCGGTGAAGCTTAGACTACATTGTTTCCTTTGCTCTATGTGCCACGGGTCTGTCATGGTCTTCAGGCGGTTACTCATGCCACATACAATTTGATATATTTCTGAACACGATACGCATGTTTCTGTGCACATATATATAGTAATTTCAGTCATATCCTTGAGTACCGTCGATAATTCCGTGATGACGTCCCATTCATGATTCGACAGTAAACGTCTAGAATCTTGCTTTTTCGCAACAGCAATGTCATAATCATAAAATAATACTCGGCGTTACTCACTAAATCTATCCATCATCATCTGCATAGAATTCCAGCATGTTACTACCTCTTGTATTTACAACTTTCTACATTTCCCAAGTACTTTCACCACCTTATTGTTTTCCAGTGGTCGCATTGAGGAAGCTATTCATAACGTAGATTTTAACATCGACAATGTTCATGAAACATTTATATCAGATATAGCTTCTTTTGACCTGATTACACCCAACGTTATTTTACAACTTCATGATAACCTGAAATCATATACTAACCTGCTAATGTTTAGATCAAAGTTAAATGAAATCAGAACCATGTTTTCAGATTATACACCAATATACACAGATGGATCTGAAGCCGGCAACAAAGTTGGCTGTGCTGCTGTCAGTAAATTACATAAGTCTAAATTACAGCTACCTAATCATACGTCTATGTTTTCAGCAGAAGTAGAGGCTATTGATTTAGCTTTGAATTTTGCTGATGCATCAAGCAGCATCATGTGATAGAAAATTTATGAACCTTTCAGATTCTTTATCTGTACTGCAATCAGTAGACAACATGAACGTTAAAAAAAACCTTATTCACAAATTACTTATTAAGCACACAGATATTGCATCCACTAAACATGTTATATATTGCTGGATACCAAGTCATATTGGTATTCGTGGCAATGAAATAGCTGATCAAAGTACAAAAGATGCACTTAAACTAGACTGTATAAATTCTAAAATACATGTACCATACACTGTTGCTAGGCAATCCATTCTTTCTTACATTACTTCAAAATGGCAAACCACTTGGAATAACATACAATTCAATGAACTACAACCAATTAAGCCAAACATTGGTAAATCATCTTTTATTTATCACTCTAACCATAGAGAGGAAACAGTAATGTCATGGTTGAGACTTGGACATACCTGTTTCACACACTCATTTTTATTGAAAAGAGAGGGTCCACCATGGTGTATACCATGCCATTCCTCTATAAATGTTGAACACATCTTAATTCACTGTGTAGATTTAGCACTCGAGTGTCGAAAATATTATACAATTGTGACAATGAAGGAGCTTTTCGACACTGTCGATTTAAAATACGTTGTTGCATTTGTAAAAGAATCACATCTTCTCCAAAAATTGTAAGTTTTACAACTGACGTTTTTTTTATCATTTTTACAGCTTAATAAATTTTGTTGCAATTGACCTTTCGTCATTACAATTTTAATACTTACAGTATGTTATCTACATAATATTTTTAATTGTAGATATCTTGCATACAATATACTTAACCCAGTGCGATATAGACTGAACTGTGCTGATGTGCCGTTAAACCAAATACTCACTCACTCACTGTTTTCCAGTGCAGGTTTGATACAAAGTTGTAAGGTGTGTGTGAAGTAGCCAACACTATCATCCCATGAGTAGGGGACGTTTTGCTATGGTGCTTTCCATATGCGAAACAACTGTTCTAGACTGCAAAATTCTGAAAAGTCTGCACTAAAAATGTTACCGGTAACATTTTTCTAATGGTTGCAAACATTACATCTTATATGTATATTTGCTGAATTCAAAAATCATGTTAGCATGCATGATTTTCACTTTAAGTGAAACTGATTTTAATTCAAAATGCCCACCGCTAAGGCCAATTATGAATTGTGATTTCCCAGCTTCTAGACCATGTAGAAAGTTGGCGATTTTAAATGTACATTATCAAGGAATTCAGTTATTGCATGCAGCATGGTTTGTACACGTATACTTTGATTTCAAGATGACTGTCCTCAAAATCACTATATTTCACCAAGCACGATACAATCCTGGGTAGGGTAACATTTCAAACCATTACATTAATCCATTGTAAATGTGATATGTACATTAATCAGTTTTAAACTGTTTTAGGTCACCTGAGCAGAGCTCATGTGAGGTATCCCCAATGTGTCTGCCCGTGAATATTTTCAAATATCATCTCAATAACCATTGGGTCAATAGCACACATTCTTAAAATCCAAAATGGCCCGAGAGGACAAGTAGTGGTGAAAATATATATTTAAGTGAATATGGTCATGTCATATATCAAATTGAAGGTATCGACCAGGCGATCACCCAAATGCATTTTCAAATATCGAAATCGGATGATTACGTCATCCAAGATGGCCATCGAAAGCTCAACCTTTTTTATGAGATATTTCAAACTTCTTCTTCTCATGAACTGATCAGCCAATGTTCAAGAAACTACATTTTACAACCCCAGTAGAACAAGGCAAGCCAAGACTATGTTCACCACAAGGAGTGCAGCCCCAGTAGAACAAGCCAAGACTATGTGCACCACAAGGAGTGCAGCCCCAGTAGAACAAGCCAAGACTATGTTCACCACAAGGAGTGCAGCCCCAGTAGAACAAGGCAAGACTATATTCACCACAAGGAGTGCAGCCCCAGTAGAACAAGCCAAGACTATGTTCACCACAAGGAGTGCAGCCCCAGTAGAACAAGGCAAGCCAAGACTATGTTCACCACAAGGAGACAACCCCAGTAGAACAAGCCAAGACTATGAGCATTACAAGGAATACAACCTCCAATAGAACAAGCCAAGACTATGTACATTACAAGGAATATAACGTCCAGTAGAACAAGCCAAGACTATGTGCATTACAAGGAGGCAACAGCAGTAGAACAAGCCAAGACTATGTACATTACAAGGAATATAACGTCCAGTAGAACAAGCCAAGACTATGTGCATTACAAGGAATACAGCGTCCAGTAGAACAAGCCAAGACTATGTGCATTACAAGGAATACAACGTCCAGTAGAACAAGCCAAGACTATGTGCATTACAAGGAGACAACAGCAGTAGAACCAGCCAAGACTATGTGCATTACAAGGAGACAACAGCAGTAGAACAAGCCAAGACTATGTGCACTACAAGGAGACAACAGCAGTGGAACAAGCCAAGACTATGTGCATTACAAGGAGACAACAGCAGTAGAACAAGTCAAGACTATGTGCATTACAAGGAGACAACAGCAATAGAACAAGTCAATACTATGTGCATTACAAGGAATAAAACGTCCAGTAGAACAAGCCAAGACTATGAGCATTACAAGGAATACAGCGTCCAGTAGAACAAGCCAAGACTATGTGCATTACAAGGAATACAACCTCCAGTAGAAAAAGCCAAGACCATGTGCATTACAAGGAATACAACGTCCAGTAGAATAAGCCAATACCATGTGCATTACAAGGAATACAACCTCCAGTAGAACAAGACAAGACTATGTGCATTACAAGGAATACAACGTCCAGTAGAATAAGCCAATACCATGTGCATTACAAGGAATACAACCTCCAGTAGAACAAGACAAGACTATGTGCATTACAAGGAAAACAACCTCCAGTTGAATAAGACAAGACTATGTGCATTACAAGGAATACAACCTCCAGTAGAACAAGCCAAGACTATGTGCATTACAAGGAGGCAACATCAGTAGAACAAGCCAATACTATGTGCATCACAAGGAGGCAACAGCAGTAGAACAAGCCAAGACTATGTGCACTACAAGGAATACCACCTCCAGTAGAATAAGCCAAGACTATGTGCATTACAAGGAATACAACGTCCAGTAGAACAAGTCGAGACTATGAGCATTACAAGGAATACAACGTTCAGTAGAACAAGCCAAGACTATGTGCATTACAAGGAATACAACGTCCAGTAGAACAAGCCAAAACTATGTGCATTACAAGGAATACAACGTCCAGTAGAACAAGCCAAGACTGTGTGCATTACAAGGAGGCAACAGCAGTAGAACAAGCCAAGACTATGTGCATTACAAGGAATACAACCTCCAGTAAAACAAGCCAAGACTATGAATATTACAAGGAATACAACCTCCAGTAGAACAAGCCAAGACTATGTGCATTACAAGGAGGCAACAGCAGTAGAACAAGCCAAGACTATGTGCATTACAAGGAATACAACCTCCAGTAGAACAAGCCAAGAATATGTGCATTACAAGGAGGCAACAGCAGTAGAACAAGCCAAAATTATTTTCATCACAGGAAATACAACCTCCAGTAGAAAAGCCAAGACTATGTGCATTACAAGGAACACAACCTCCAGTAGAACAAGCCAAGATTTTGTGCATTACAAGGAATTCAAACTCCAGTAGAACAAGCCAAGACTATGTGCATTACAAGGAATACAACGTCCAGTAGAACAAGCCAAGACTATGAATATTACAAGGAATACAACCTCCAGTAGAACAATCCAAGACTATGTGCATTACAAGGAGGCAACAGCAGTAGAACAAGCCAAGACTATGTGCATTACAAGGAATACAACCTCCAGTAGAACAAGCCAAGACTATGTGCATTACAAGGAGGCAACAACAATAGAACAAGCCAAAACTATTTTCATCACAAGGAGTGCAACACCAGTAGAACAAGCCAAGACTATGTGCATTACAAGGAATACAACGTCCAGTAAAACAAGCCAAGACTATGTGCATTACAAGGAATACAATGTCCAGTAGAACAAGCCAAGACTATGTGCATCACAAGGAGTGCAGCCCCAGTAGACCAAGCCAAGACTATGTGCATTACAAGGAGTACAACCCCAGTAGAACAAGCCAAGACTATGTGCATTACAAGTAGGCAACAGCAGTAGATCAAGCCAAGACTATGTGCATCACAAGGAGTGCAGCCCCAGTAGAACAAGCCAAGACTATGTGCATTACAAGAAATACAAACTCCAGTAGAACAAGCCAAGACTATGTGCATTACAAGAAATACAACCTCCAGTAGAAAAGCCAAGACTATGTGCATCACAAGGAGTGCAGCCCCAGTAGAACAAGCCAAGACTATGTGCATTACAAGAAATACAAACTCCAGTAGAACAAGCCAAGACTATGTGCATTACAAGAAATACAACCTCCAGTAGAAAAGCCAAGACTATGTGCATTACAAGGAACACAACCTCCAGTAGAACAAGCCAAGATTTTGTGCATTACAAGGAATTCAACCTCCAGTAGAACAAGCCAAGACTATGTGCATTACAAGGAGGCAACAGCAGTAGAACAAGCCAAAACTATTTTCATCACAAGGAGTGCAACACCAGTAGAACAAGCCAAAGCTATGTGCATTAAAGGAATACAACGTCCAGTAAAACAAGCCAAGACTATGTGCATTACAAGGAATACAATGTCCAGTAGAACAAGCCAAGACTATTTGCATCACAAGGAGTGCAGCCCCAGTAGAACAAGCCAAGACTATGTGCATTACAAGTAACACAACCTCCAGTAGAACAAGCCAAGATTTTGTGCATTACAAGGAATTCAACCTCCAGTAGAACAAGCCAAGACTATGTGCATTACAAGGAATACAACCCCAGTAGAACAAGCCAAGACTATGTGCATTACAAGGAATACAACCTCCAGTAGAACAAGCCAAGACTATGTGCATTACAAGGAATACAACCTCCAGTAGAAAAAGCCAAGACCATGTGCATTACAAGGAATACAACCTCCAGTAGAATAAGCCAAGACCATGTGCATTACAAGGAATACAACCTCCAGTAGAAGAAGCCAAGACTATGTGCATTACAAGGAGTACAACCTCCAGTAGAACAAGCCAAGACAATGAGCATTACAAGAAATACAACATCCAGTAAAACAAGCCAAAACGATGTGCATTACAAGAAATACAACCTCCAGTAGAAAAAGCCAAAACTATGTGCATTACAAGGAACACAACCTCCAGTAGAATAAGACAAGACTATGTGCATTACAAGGAATACAACCTCCAGTAGAACATGCCAAGACTATGTGCAACACAAGGAGTACAACCCCAGTAGAACAAGCCAAGACTATGTGCATTACAAGGAGGCAACAGCAGTAAAACAAGCCAAGCCTATGTGCATCACAAGGAGGCAACAGCAGTAGAACAAGCAAAAACTATGTGCACTACAAGGAATACAACCTCCAGTAGAATAGGCCAAGACTATGAGTATTACAAGGAATACAACCTCCAATAGAACAAGTCAAGACTATGTGCATCACAAGGAATACAACCTCCAGTAGAACAAGCCAAAACTATGTGCATTACAAGGAGTACAATCCCAGTAGAACAAGCCAAGACTATGCATTACAAGGAATACAACCTCCAGTAGAACAAGACAAGACTATGTGCATTACAAGGAAAACAACCTCCAGTTGAATAAGACAAGACTATGACCATTACAAGGAATACAACGTTCAGTAGAACAAGCCAAGACTATGTGCATTACAAGGAATACAACGTCCAGTAGAACAAGCCAAAACTATTTTCATCACAAGGAGTGCAACACCAGTAGAACAAGCCAAAACTATGTGCATTACAAGGAATACAATGTCCAGTAGAACAAGCCAAGACTATGAATATTACAAGGAATACAACCTCCAGTAGAACAAGCCAAGACTATGTGCATTACAAGGAGGCAACAGCAGTAGAACAAGCCAATACTATGTGCATTACAAGGAATACAACCTCCAGTAGAACAAGCCAAGACTATGTGCATTACAAGGAAAACAACCTCCAGTTGAATAAGACAAGACTATGTGCATTACAAGGAATACAACCTCCAGTAGAACAAGCCAAGACTATGTGCATTACAAGGAGGCAACAGCAGTAGAACAAGCCAAGACTATGTGCACTACAAGGAATACCAACTCCAGTAGAATAAGCCAAGACTATGTTCATTACAAGGAATACAACGTCCAGTAGAACAAGTCGAGACTATGAGCATTACAAGGAATACAACGTCCAGTAGAACAAGCCAAAACTATTTTCATCACAAGGAGTGCAACACCAGTTGAACAAACCAAAACTATGTGCATTACAAGGAATACAACATCCAGTAGTACAAGCCAAGACTATGTGCATCACAAGGAATACAATGTCCAGTAGATCAAGCCAAGACTATGTGCATCACAAGGAGTGCAGTCCCAGTAGAACAAGCCAAGACTATGTGCATTACAAGGAGTACAACCCCAGTAGAACAAGCCAAGACTATGTGCATTACAAGGAGGCAACAGCAGTAGATCAAGCCAAGACTATGTGCATCACAAGGAGTGCGGCCCCAGTAGAACAAGCCAAGACTATGTGCATTACAAGGAGTACGACCCCAGTAGAACAAGCCAAGATTATGTGCATCACAAGGAGGCAACAGCAGTAGAACAAGCCAAAACTATGTGCACTATAAGGAATACAATGTCCAGTAGAAGAAGCCAATACTATATGCATCACAAGGAGGGAACAGCAGTAGAACAAGCCAAGACTATGTGCATTACAAGGAATACAACCTCCAGTAGAACAAGCCATGACTATGTGCATTACAATGAGTGTAACCCGAGAAGAACAAGCCAAGACCATGTGCATCACAAGGAGGCAACAGCAGTAGAACAAGCCAAAACTATTTTCATCACAAGGAGTGCAACACCAGTAGAACAAGCCAAAGCTATGTGCATTACAAGGAATACAACGTCCAGTAGAACAAGCCAAGACTATGTGCATTACAAGGAGGCAACAGCAGTAGAACAAGCCAAGACTATGTGCATCACAAGGCGGCAACAGCAGTAGAACAAGCCAAAACTATGTACACTACAAGGAATACAACCTCCAGTAGAATAAGCCAAGACTATGTGCATTACAAGGAATACAACCTCCAGTAGAACAAGCCAAGACTATGAGCATTACAAGGAATACAACCTCCAATAGAACAAGCCAAGACTATGTGCATTACAAGGAATACAGCGTCCAGTAGAACAAGCCAAGACTATGTGCATTACAAGGAGGCAACAGCAGTAGAACAAGCCAAGACTATGTGCACTACAAGGAATACCAACTCCAGTAGAATAAGCCAAGACTATGTTCATTACAAGGAATACAACGTCCAGTAGAACAAGTCGAGACTATGAGCATTACAAGGAATACAACGTTCAGTAGAACAAGCCAAGACTATGTGCATTACAAGGAATACAACGTCCAGTAGAACAAGCCAAATCTATTTTCATCACAAGGAGTGCAACACCAGTAGAACAAACCAAAACTATGTGCATTACAAGGAATACAACGTCCAGTAGTACAAGCCAAGACTATGTGCATCACAAGGAGGCAACAGCAGTAGAACAAGCCAAAACTATGTGCATTACAAGGAATACAATGTCCAGTAGAACAAGCCAAGACTATGAATATTACAAGGAATACAACCTCCAGTAGAACAAGCCAAGACTATGTGCATTACAAGGAGGCAACAGCAGTAGAACAAGCCAAGACTATGTGCATTACAAGGAATACAACCTCCAGTAGAACAAGCCAAGACTATGTGCATTACAAGGAGGCAACAGCAGTAGAACAAGCCAAGACTATGTGCACTACAAGGAATACCACCTCCAGTAGAATAAGCCAAGACTATGTGCATTACAAGGAATACAACGTCCAGTAGAACAAGTCGAGACTATGAGCATTACAAGGAATACAACGTTCAGTAGAACAAGCCAAGACTATGTGCATTACAAGGAATACAACGTCCAGTAGAACAAGCCAAGACTATGTGCATTACAAGGAATACAACGTCCAGTATAACAAGCCAAAACTATTTTCATCACAAGGAGTGCAACACCAGTAGAACAAACCAAAACTATGTGCATTACAAGGAATACAACGTCCAGTAGTACAAGCCAAGACTATGTGCATCACAAGGAGGCAACAGCAGTAGAACAAGCCAAAACTATGTGCATTACAAGGAATACAATGTCCAGTAGAACAAGCCAAGACTATGAATATTACAAGGAATACAACCTCCAGTAGAACAAGCCAAGACTATGTGCATTACAAGGAGGCAACAGCAGTAGAACAAGCCAAAACTATTTTCATCACAAGGAGTGCAACACCAGTAGAACAAGCCAAAGCTATGTGCATTACAAGGAATACAACGTCCAGTAAAACAAGCCAAGACTATGTGCATTACAAGGAATACAATGTCCAGTAGATCAAGCCAAGACTATGTGCATCACAAGGAGTGCAGTCCCAGTAGAACAAGCCAAGACTATGTTCATTACAAGGAGTACAACCCCAGTAGAACAAGCCAAGACTATGTGCATTACAAGGAGGCAACAGCAGTAGATCAAGCCAAGACTATGTGCATCACAAGGAGTGCGGCCCCAGTAGAACAAGCCAAGACTATGTGCATTACAAGGAGTACGACCCCAGTAGAACAAGCCAAGATTATGTGCATCACAAGGAGGCAACAGCAGTAGAACAAGCCAAAACTATGTGCACTATAAGGAATACAATGTCCAGTAGAAGAAGCCAATACTATATGCATCACAAGGAGGGAACAGCAGTAGAACAAGCCAAGACTATGTGCATTACAAGGAATACAACCTCCAGTAGAACAAGCCATGACTATGTGCATTACAATGAGTGTAACCCGAGAAGAACAAGCCAAGACCATGTGCATCACAAGGAGGCAACAGCAGTAGAACAAGCCAAAACTATTTTCATCACAAGGAGTGCAACACCAGTAGAACAAGCCAAAGCTATGTGCATTACAAGGAATACAACGTCCAGTAGAACAAGCCAAGACTATATGCATTACAAGGAGGCAACAGCAGTAGAACAAGCCAAGACTATGTGCATCACAACGCGGCAACAGCAGTAGAACAAGCCAAAACTATGTACACTACAAGGAATACAACCTCCAGTAGAATAAGCCAAGACTATGTGCATTACAAGGAATACAACCTCCAGTAGAACAAGCCAAGACTATGAGCATTAAAAGGAAATACACTACAATGAATACAACCTCCAGTAGAATAAGCCAAGACTATGTGCATTACAAGGAATACAACCTCCAGTAGAACAAGCCAAGACTATGAGCATTACAAGGAATACAACCTCCAATAGAACAAGCCAAGACTATGTGCATTACAAGGAATACAGCGTCCAGTAGAACAAGCCAAGACTATGCGCATTACAAGGAGGCAACAGCAGTAGAACAAGCCAATACTATGTGCATCACAAGGAGTCAACAGCAGTAGAACAAGCCAAAACTATGTGCATTACAAGGAATACAATGTACAGTAGAAAATGCCAATACTATATGCATCACAAGGAGGCAACAGCAGTAGAACAAGCCAAGACTATGTGCATTACAAGGAATACAACCTCCAGTAGAAAAAGCCAAGACTATGTGCATTACAATGAGTGTAACCCGAGAAGAACAAGCCAAGACCATGTGCATCACAAGGAGACAACAGCAGTAGAACAAGCCAAAACTATTTTCATCACAAGGAGTGCAACACCAGTAGAACAAGCCAAAGCTATGTACATTACAAGGAATACAACGTCCAGTAGAACAAGCTAAGACTATGTGCATTACAAGGAGGCAACAGCAGTAGAATAAGCCAAGACTATGTGCATTACAAGGAATACAACCTCCAGTAGAACAAGCCAAGACTATGTGCATTACAATGAGTGTAACCCGAGAAGAACAGGCCAAGACCATGTGCATCACAAGGAGGCAACAGCAGTAGAACAAGCCAAAACTATGTGCACTACAAGGAATACAACCTCCAGTAGAATAAGCCAAGATTATGTGCATTACAAGGAATACAACGTCCAGTAGAACAAGCCAAAACTATTTTCATCACAAGGAGTGAAACACCAGTAGAACAAGCCAAGACTATGTGCATTACAAGGAGTACAATGGCAGTAGAACAAGCCAAGACTATGTGCATTACAAGGAGTGCCACGGCAGTAGAACAAGCCAAGACTATTTGCATTACAAGGAGTGCAACTGCAGTAGAACAAACCAAGACTAAGTGCATTACAAGGAGTTTAACTGCAGTAGAACATGCCAAGACTATGTGCATTACAAGAAGTACAACGTCCAGTAGAACAAGCCAAGACTATGTGCATTACAAGGAGGCAACAGCAGTAGAATAAGCCAAGACTATGTGCATTACAAGGAATACAACCTCCAGTAGAACAAGCCAAGACTATGTGCATTACAAGGAGGCAACAGCAGTAGAACAAGCCAAAACTATTTTCATCACAAGGATTGCAACACAAGTAGAAAAAGCCAAAGCTATGTGCATTACAAGGAATACAACGTCCAGTAAAACAAGCCAAGACTATGTGCATTACAAGGAATACAATGTCCAGTAGAACAAGCCAAGACTATGTGCATCACAAGGAGGCAACAGCAGTAGAACAAGCCAAGACTATGTGCATTACAATGAGTGTAACCCGAGAAGAACAAGCCAAGACCATGTGCATCACAAGGAGGCAACAGCAGTAGAACAAGCCAAGACTATGTGCATTACAAGGAATACAACCTCCAGTAGAAAAAGCCAAGACTATGTGCATTACAATGAGTGTAACCCGAGAAGAACAAGCCAAGACCATGTGCATCACAAGGAGACAACAGCAGTAGAACAAGCCAAAACTATTTTCATCACAAGGAGTGCAACACCAGTAGAACAAGCCAAAGCTATGTACATTACAAGGAATACAACGTCCAGTAGAACAAGCTAAGACTATGTGCATTACAAGGAGGCAACAGCAGTAGAATAAGCCAAGACTATGTGCATTACAAGGAATACAACCTCCAGTAGAACAAGCCAAGACTATGTGCATTACAATGAGTGTAACCCGAGAAGAACAGGCCAAGACCATGTGCATCACAAGGAGGCAACAGCAGTAGAACAAGCCAAAACTATGTGCACTACAAGGAATACAACCTCCAGTAGAATAAGCCAAGATTATGTGCATTACAAGGAATACAACGTCCAGTAGAACAAGCCAAAACTATTTTCATCACAAGGAGTGAAACACCAGTAGAACAAGCCAAGACTATGTGCATTACAAGGAGTACAATGGCAGTAGAACAAGCCAAGACTATGTGCATTACAAGGAGTGCCACGGCAGTAGAACAAGCCAAGACTATTTGCATTACAAGGAGTGCAACTGCAGTAGAACAAACCAAGACTAAGTGCATTACAAGGAGTTTAACTGCAGTAGAACATGCCAAGACTATGTGCATTACAAGAAGTACAACGTCCAGTAGAACAAGCCAAGACTATGTGCATTACAAGGCGGCAACAGCAGTAGAATAAGCCAAGACTATGTGCATTACAAGGAATACAACCTCCAGTAGAACAAGCCAAGACTATGTGCATTACAAGGAGGCAACAGCAGTAGAACAAGCCAAAATTATTTTCATCACAAGGAGTGCAACACCAGTAGAACAAGCCAAAGCTATGTGCATTACAAGGAATACAACGTCCAGTAAAACAAGCCAAGACTATGTGCATTACAAGGAATACAATGTCCAGTAGAACAAGCCAAGACTATGTGCATCACAAGGAGGCAACAGCAGTAGAACAAGCCAAGACTATGTGCATTACAATGAGTGTAACCCGAGAAGAACAAGCCAAGACCATATGCATCACAAGGAGGCAACAGCAGTAGAACAAGCCAAAACTATTTTCATCAAAAGGAGTGCAACACCAGTAGAACAAGCCAAAGCTATGTACATTACAAGGAATACAACGTCCAGTAGAACAAGCCAAGACTATGTGCATTACAAGGAGGCAACAGCAGTAGAACAAGCCAAAACTATTTTCATCACAAGGAGTGCAACACCAGTAGAACAAGCCAAAGCTATGTGCATTACAAGGAATACAACGTCCAGTAGAACAAGCCAAGACTATGTGCATTACAAGGAATACAATGTCCAGTAGAACAAGCCAAGGCTATGTGCATCACAAGGAGTGCAGCCCCAGTAGAACAAGCCAAGACTATGTGCATTACAAGGAGTACAACCCCAGTAGAACAAGCCAAGACTATGTGCATTACAAGGAGGCAACAGCAGTAGAACAAGCCAAGACTATGTGCATCACAAGGAGTGCAGCCCCAGTAGAACAAGCCAAGACTATGTGCATTACAAGGAGTACGACCCTAGTTGAACAAGCCACGACTATGTGCATTACAAGGAGGCAACAGCAGTAGAACAAGCCAAGATTATGTGCATCACAAGGAGGCAACAGCAGTAGAACAAGCCAAAACTATGTGCACTACAAGGAATACAATGTCCAGTAGAAGAGGCCAATACTATATGCATCACAAGGAGGGAACAGCAGTAGAACAAGCCAAGACTATGTGCATTACAAGGAATACAACCTCCAGTAGAACAAGCCAAGACTATGTGCATTACAATGAGTGTAACCCGAGAAGAACAGGCCAAGACCATGTGCATCACAAGGAGGCAACAGCAGTAGAACAAGCCAAAACTATGTGCACTACAAGGAATACAACCTCCAGTAGAATAAGCCAAGATTATGTGCATTACAAGGAATACAACGTCCAGTAGAACAAGCCAAAACTATTTTCATCACAAGGAGTGAAACACCAGTAGAACAAGCCAAGACTATGTGCATTACAAGGAGTACAATGGCAGTAGAACAAGCCAAGACTATGTGCATTACAAGGAGTGCCACGGCAGTAGAACAAGCCAAGACTATTTGCATTACAAGGAGTGCAACTGCAGTAGAACAAACCAAGACTAAGTGCATTACAAGGAGTTTAACTGCAGTAGAACATGCCAAGACTATGTGCATTACAAGAAGTACAACGTCCAGTAGAACAAGCCAAGACTATGTGCATTACAAGGAGGCAACAGCAGTAGAACAAGCCAAGACTATGTGCATCACAAGGCGGCAACAGCAGTAGAACAAGCCAAAACTATGTGCACTACAAGGAATACAACCTCCAGTAGAATAAGCCAAGACTATGTGCATTACAAGGAATACAACCTCCAGTAGAACAAGCCAAGACTATGTGCATTACAAGGAGGCAACAGCAGTAGAACAAGCCAAAACTATTTTCATCACAAGGATTGCAACACAAGTAGAAAAAGCCAAAGCTATGTGCATTACAAGGAATACAACGTCCAGTAAAACAAGCCAAGACTATGTGCATTACAAGGAATACAATGTCCAGTAGAACAAGCCAAGACTATGTGCATCACAAGGAGGCAACAGCAGTAGAACAAGCCAAGACTATGTGCATTACAATGAGTGTAACCCGAGAAGAACAAGCCAAGACCATGTGCATCACAAGGAGGCAACAGCAGTAGAACAAGCCAAGACTATGTGCATTACAAGGAATACAACCTCCAGTAGAAAAAGCCAAGACTATGTGCATTACAATGAGTGTAACCCGAGAAGAACAAGCCAAGACCATGTGCATCACAAGGAGACAACAGCAGTAGAACAAGCCAAAACTATTTTCATCACAAGGAGTGCAACACCAGTAGAACAAGCCAAAGCTATGTACATTACAAGGAATACAACGTCCAGTAGAACAAGCTAAGACTATGTGCATTACAAGGAGGCAACAGCAGTAGAATAAGCCAAGACTATGTGCATTACAAGGAATACAACCTCCAGTAGAACAAGCCAAGACTATGTGCATTACAATGAGTGTAACCCGAGAAGAACAGGCCAAGACCATGTGCATCACAAGGAGGCAACAGCAGTAGAACAAGCCAAAACTATGTGCACTACAAGGAATACAACCTCCAGTAGAATAAGCCAAGATTATGTGCATTACAAGGAATACAACGTCCAGTAGAACAAGCCAAAACTATTTTCATCACAAGGAGTGAAACACCAGTAGAACAAGCCAAGACTATGTGCATTACAAGGAGTACAATGGCAGTAGAACAAGCCAAGACTATGTGCATTACAAGGAGTGCCACGGCAGTAGAACAAGCCAAGACTATTTGCATTACAAGGAGTGCAACTGCAGTAGAACAAACCAAGACTAAGTGCATTACAAGGAGTTTAACTGCAGTAGAACATGCCAAGACTATGTGCATTACAAGAAGTACAACGTCCAGTAGAACAAGCCAAGACTATGTGCATTACAAGGCGGCAACAGCAGTAGAATAAGCCAAGACTATGTGCATTACAAGGAATACAACCTCCAGTAGAACAAGCCAAGACTATGTGCATTACAAGGAGGCAACAGCAGTAGAACAAGCCAAAATTATTTTCATCACAAGGAGTGCAACACCAGTAGAACAAGCCAAAGCTATGTGCATTACAAGGAATACAACGTCCAGTAAAACAAGCCAAGACTATGTGCATTACAAGGAATACAATGTCCAGTAGAACAAGCCAAGACTATGTGCATCACAAGGAGGCAACAGCAGTAGAACAAGCCAAGACTATGTGCATTACAATGAGTGTAACCCGAGAAGAACAAGCCAAGACCATATGCATCACAAGGAGGCAACAGCAGTAGAACAAGCCAAAACTATTTTCATCAAAAGGAGTGCAACACCAGTAGAACAAGCCAAAGCTATGTACATTACAAGGAATACAACGTCCAGTAGAACAAGCCAAGACTATGTGCATTACAAGGAGGCAACAGCAGTAGAACAAGCCAAAACTATTTTCATCACAAGGAGTGCAACACCAGTAGAACAAGCCAAAGCTATGTGCATTACAAGGAATACAACGTCCAGTAGAACAAGCCAAGACTATGTGCATTACAAGGAATACAATGTCCAGTAGAACAAGCCAAGGCTATGTGCATCACAAGGAGTGCAGCCCCAGTAGAACAAGCCAAGACTATGTGCATTACAAGGAGTACAACCCCAGTAGAACAAGCCAAGACTATGTGCATTACAAGGAGGCAACAGCAGTAGAACAAGCCAAGACTATGTGCATCACAAGGAGTGCAGCCCCAGTAGAACAAGCCAAGACTATGTGCATTACAAGGAGTACGACCCTAGTTGAACAAGCCACGACTATGTGCATTACAAGGAGGCAACAGCAGTAGAACAAGCCAAGATTATGTGCATCACAAGGAGGCAACAGCAGTAGAACAAGCCAAAACTATGTGCACTACAAGGAATACAATGTCCAGTAGAAGAGGCCAATACTATATGCATCACAAGGAGGGAACAGCAGTAGAACAAGCCAAGACTATGTGCATTACAAGGAATACAACCTCCAGTAGAACAAGCCAAGACTATGTGCATTACAATGAGTGTAACCCGAGAAGAACAGGCCAAGACCATGTGCATCACAAGGAGGCAACAGCAGTAGAACAAGCCAAAACTATGTGCACTACAAGGAATACAACCTCCAGTAGAATAAGCCAAGATTATGTGCATTACAAGGAATACAACGTCCAGTAGAACAAGCCAAAACTATTTTCATCACAAGGAGTGAAACACCAGTAGAACAAGCCAAGACTATGTGCATTACAAGGAGTACAATGGCAGTAGAACAAGCCAAGACTATGTGCATTACAAGGAGTGCCACGGCAGTAGAACAAGCCAAGACTATTTGCATTACAAGGAGTGCAACTGCAGTAGAACAAACCAAGACTAAGTGCATTACAAGGAGTTTAACTGCAGTAGAACATGCCAAGACTATGTGCATTACAAGAAGTACAACGTCCAGTAGAACAAGCCAAGACTATGTGCATTACAAGGAGGCAACAGCAGTAGAACAAGCCAAGACTATGTGCATCACAAGGCGGCAACAGCAGTAGAACAAGCCAAAACTATGTGCACTACAAGGAATACAACCTCCAGTAGAATAAGCCAAGACTATGTGCATTACAAGGAATACAACCTCCAGTAGAACAAGCCAAGACTATGAGCATTACAAGGAATACAACCTCCAATAGAACAAGCCAAGACTATGTGCATCACAAGGAGTGCAGCCCCAGTAGAACAAGCCAATACGATGTGCATTACAAGGAGTACGACCCCAGTAGAACAAGCCAAGACTATGTGCATTACAAGGAGGCAACAGCAGTAGATCAAGCCAATAGTATGTGCATCACAAGGAGGCAACAGCAGTAGAACAAGCCAAAACTATGTGCACTACAAGGAATACAATGTCCAGTAGAAGAAGCCAATACTATATGCATCACAAGGAGGGAACAGCAGTAGAACAAGCCAAGACTATGTGCATTACAAGGAATACAACCTCCAGTAGAACCAGTCAAGACTATGTGCATTACAATGAGTGTAACCCGAGAAGACCAAGCCAAGACCATGTGCATCACAAGGAGGCAACAGCAGTAGAACAAGCCAAAACTATGTGCACTTCAAGGAATACAACCTCCAGTAGAATAAGCCAAGACTATGTGCATTACAAGGAATACAACGTCCAGTAGAACAAGCCAAAACTATTTTCATCACAAGGAGTGAAACACCAGTAGAACAAGCCAAGACTATGTGCATTACAAGGAATACAACATCCAGTAGAACAAGCCAAGACTATGTGCATTACAAGGAAAACAACGTCCAGTAGAACAAGCCATGACTATGTGCATTACAAGGAATACAACGTCCATTAGAACAAGCCAAGACTATGTGCATTACAAGGAGGCAACAGCAGTAGAACAAGCCAATACTATATGCACTACATGGAATACCACCTCCAGTAGATCATGTCAAGACTATGTGCATTACAAGGAGTACAACCCCAATAGAACAAGCCAAGACTATGTGCATTACAAGGAGGCAACAGCAGTAGAACAAGCCAAGACTATGTGCATCACAAGGAGGCAACAGCAGTAGATCAAGCCAAAACTATGTGCACTACACGGAATACAACCTCCAGTAGAATAAGCCAAGACTATGTGCATTACAAAGAATACAACATCCAGTAGAACAAGCCAAAACTATTTTCATCACAAGGAATACAACCTCCAGTAGAACAAGCCAAAACTATTTTCATCACCAGGAGTGCAACACCAGTAGAACAAGCCAAGACTATGTGCATTACAAGGAATACAACCCCAGTAGAACAAGCCAAGACTATGTGCATTACAAAGAATACAACCCCAGTAGAACAAGCCAAGACTATGTGCATTACAAGGAATACAATCCCAGTAGAACAAGCCAAGACTATGTGCATTACAAAGAATACAACCCCTGTAGAACAAGCCAAGACTATGTGCATTACAAGGAATACAACGTCCAGTAGAACAAGCCAAGACTATGTGCATTACAAGGAGTGCAACCCCAGTAGAACAAGCCAAGACTATGTGCATTACAAGGAGGCAACAGCAGTAGAACAAGCCAAGACTATGTGCATCACAAGGAATACAACCTCCAGTAGAATAAGCCACGACTATGTGCATCACAAGGAGGCAACAGCAGTAGAACAAGCCAAAACTATGTGCACTACAAGGAATACAACCTCCAGTAGAATAAGCCAAGACTATGTGCACTACAAGGAATACAACCTCCAGTAGAATAAGCCGAGACTATCTGCATCACAAGGAGGCAACAGCAGTAGAACAAGCCAAAACTATGTGCACTACAAGGAATACAACCTCCAGTAGAATAAGCCAAGACTATGTGCATTACAAGGAATACAACGTCCAGTAGAACAAGCCAAGACTATGAGCATTACAAGGAATACAACCTCCAATAGAACAAGCCAAGACTATGTGCATTACAAGGAATACAATGTCCAGTAGAAGAAGCCAATACTATGTGCATCACAAGGAGGCAACAGCTGTAGAACAAGCCAAGACTATGTGCATTACAAGGAATATAACCTCCAGTAGAACAAGCCAAGACTATGTGCATTACAATGAGTGTAACCCGAGAAGAACAAGCCAAGACCATGTGCATCACAAGGAGGCAACAGCAGTAGAACAAGCCAAAACTATGTGCATTACAAGGAATACAACGTCCAGTAGAAGAAGCCAATACTATGTGCATCACAAGGAGGCAACAGCAGTAGAACAAGCCAAAACTATATGCATTACAAGGAATACAACGTCCAGTAGAACAAGCCAAGACTATGTGCATTACAAGGAATACAACGTCCAGTAGAACAAGCCAAAACTATGTGCATTACAAGGAATACAACGTCCAGTAGAACAAGCCAATACTATGTGCATTACAAGGAAAACAACGTCCAGTAGAACAAGCCAAGACTATGTGCATTACAAGGAATACAACGTCCAGTAGAACAAGCCAAGACTATGTGCATTACAAGGAGGCAACAGCAGTAGAACAAGCCAATACTATGTGCATCACAAGGAGGCAACAGCAGTAGAACATGCCAAGACTATGTGCACTACAAGGAATACCACCTCCAGTAGAACAAGTCAAGACTATGTGCATTACAAGGAGTACAACCCCAGTAGAACAAGCCAAGACTATGTGCATTACAAGGAGGCAACAGCAGTAGAACAAGCCAAGACTATGTGCATCACAAGGAGGCAACAGCAGTAGATCAAGCCAAAACTATGTGCACTACACGGAATACAACCTCCAGTAGAATAAGCCAAGACTATGTGCATTACAAGGAATACAACATCCAGTAGAACAAGCCAAAACTATTTTCATCACCAGGAGTGCAACACCAGTAGAACAAGCCAAGACTATGTGCATTACAAGGAATACATCGTCCAGTAGAACAAGCCAAGACTATGTGCATTACAAGGAGTGCAACCCCAGTAGAACAAGCCAAGACTATGTGCATTACAAGGAGGCAACAGCAGTAGAACAAGCCAAGACTATGTGCATCACAAGGAATACAACCTCCAGTAGAATAAGCCACGACTATGTGCATTACAAGGAGTGCAACCCCAGTAGAACAAGCCAAGACTATGTGCATCACAAGGAATACAACCTCCAGTAGAATAAGCCGAGACTATCTGCATCACAAGGAGGCAACAGCAGTAGAACAAGCCAAAACTATGTGCACTACAAGGAATACAACCTCCAGTAGAATAAGCCAAGACTATGTGCATTACAAAGAATACGACGTCCAGTAGAACAAGCCAAGACTATGAGCATTACAAGGAATACAACCTCAAATAGAACAAGCCAAGATTATGTGCATTACAAGGAATACAATGTCCAGTAGAACAAGCCAATACTATGTGCATCACAAGGAGGCAACAGCTGTAGAACAAGCCAAGACTATGTGCATTACAAGGAATATAACCTCCAGTAAACAAGCCAAGACTATGTGCATTACAAGGAGTACAACCTCCAGTAGAACATGCCAAGACTGTGTGCATTACAAGGAGTGCAACTGCAGTAGAACAAGCCAGGACTATGTGCATTACAAGGAATACAACCTCCTGTAGAACAAGCCAGGACTATGTGCATTACAAGGAATACAACCTCCAGTAGAACAAGCCAATACTATGTGCATCACAAGGAGGCAACAGCAGTAGAACAAGCCAAGACTATGTGCACTACAAGGAATACAACCTCCAGTAGAATAAGCCAAGACTATGTGCATTACAAGGAATACAACCCCAGTAGAACAAGCCAAGACTATGTGCATTACAAGGAATACAACCCCAGTAGAACAAGCCAAGACTATGTGCATTACAAAGAATACAACCCCAGTAGAACAAGCCAAGACTATGTGCATTACAAGGAAAACAACGTCCAGTAGAACAAGCCAAGACTATGTGCATTACAAGGACTACAACGTCCGGTAGAACAAGCCAAAACTATGTGCATTACAAGTAGTGCAACTGCAGTAGAACTAGCCAAGTCTATGTGCATCACAAGGAATACAACCTCCAGTAGAACAAGCCAAGACTATGTGCATTACAAGGAATACAACCTCCAGTAGAACATGCCAAGACTATGTGCATTACAAGGAATACAATCCCAGTAGAACATGCCAAGATTATGTGCATTACAAGGAATACAACGTCCAGTAGAACATGCCAAGACTATGTGCATTACAAGGAGTACAACCTCCAGTAGAACATGCCAAGACTGTGTTCATTACAAGGAGTACAACTGTAGTAGAACAAGGCAAGTCAAAATTATGTGCATTACAAGGAGTACAACCCCAGTAGAACAAGCCAAGACTATGTGCATCACATGGAGGCAACAGCAGTGGAACAAGCCAAGACTATATGCATTACAAAGAATACAACCTCCATTAGAACAAGCCAAGACTATGTGCATTACAAGGAATACAACGTCCAGTAGAACAAGCCAAGACTATGTGCATCACAAGGAATACAACGTCCAGTAGAACAAGCCAAGACTATGTGCATTACAAGGAATACAACGTCCAGTAGAACAAGCCAAGACTATGTGCATTACAAGGAGGCAACAACAGTAGAACAAGCCAATACTATATGCATCACAAGGAGGCAACAGCAGTAGAACATGCCAAGACTATGTGCACTACAAGGAATACCACCTCCAGTAGAACAAGTCAAGACTATGTGCATTACAAGGAGTACAACCCCAGTAGAACAAGCCAAGACTATGTGCATTACAAGGAGGCAACAGCAGTAGAACAAGCCAAGACTATGTGCATCACAAGGAGGCAACAGCAGTAAATCAAGCCAAAACTATGTGCACTACACGGAATACAACCTCCAGTAGAATAAGCCAAGACTATGTGCATTACAAGGAATACAACATCCAGTAGAACAAGCCAATACTATGTGCATCACAAGGAGGCAACAGCAGTAGAACAAGCCAAAACTATGTGCATTACAAGGAATACAACGCCCAGTAGAACAAGCCAAAACTATGTGCATTACAAGGAATACAACGTCCAGTAGAACAAGCCAAGACTATGTGCATTACAAGGAATACAATGTCCAGTAGAACAAGCCAAGACTATGAGCATTACAAGGAGGCAACAGCAGTAGAAGAAGCCAAAACTATGTGCATTACAAGGAATACAACGTCCAGTAGAACAAGCCAAGACTATGTGCATTACAAGGAGTGCAACCCCAGTAGAACAAGCCAAGACTATGTGCATTACAAGAGGCAACAGCAGTAGAACAAGCCAAGACTATATGCATCACAAGGAATACAACCTCCAGTAGAATAAGCCACGACTATGTGCATTACAAGGAGTGCAACCCCAGTAGAACAAGCCAAGACTATGTGCATCACATGGAGGCAACAGCAGTGGAACAAGCCAAGACTATATGCATTACAAGGAATACAATCCCAGTAGAACAAGCCAAGACTATGTGCATTACAAGGAGGCAACAGCAGTAGAACAAGCCAATACTATGTGCATCACAAGGAGGCAACAGCAGTAGAACATGCCAAGACTATGTGCACTACAAGGAATACCACCTCCAGTAGAACAAGTCAAGACTATGTGCATTACAAGGAGTACAACCCCAGTAGAACAAGCCAAGACTATGTGCATTACAAGGAGGCAACAGCAGTAGAACAAGCCAAGACTATGTGCATCACAAGGAGGCAACAGCAGTAGATCAAGCCAAAACTATGTGCACTACACGGAATACAACCTCCAGTAGAATAAGCCAAGACTATGTGCATTACAAGGAATACAACATCCAGTAGAACAAGCCAAAACTATTTTCATCACAAGGAGTGCAACAGCTGTAGAACAAGCCAAAACTATGTGCATTACAAGGAATACAACGTCCAGTAGAACAAGCCAAGACTATGTGCATTACAAGGAATACAACGTCCAGTAGAACAAGCCAAGACTATGTGCATTACAAGGAGTGCAACCCCAGTAGAACAAGCCAAGACTATGTGCATTACAAGGGGCAACAGCAGTAGAACAAGCCAAGACTATGTGCATCACAAGGAATACAACCTCCAGTAGAATAAGCCACGACTATGTGCATTACAAGGAGTGCAACCCCAGTAGAACAAGCCAAGACTATGTGCATTACAAGGAGGCAACAGCAGTAGAATAAGCCAATACTATGTGCATCACAAGGAGGCAACAGCAGTAGAACAAGCCAAAACTATGTGCATTACAAGGAATACAACGTCCAGTAGAACAAGCCAAGACTATGTGCATTACAAAGAATACAACCTCCATTAGAACAAGCCAAGACTATGTGCATTACAAGGAATACAACGTCCAGTAGAAAAAGCCAAGACTATGTGCATTACAAGGATTGCAAACCCAGTAGAACAAGCCAAGACTATGTGCATTACAAGGAGGCAACAGTAGTAGAACAAGCCAAGACTATGTGCATCACAAGGAATACAACCTCCAGTAGAATAAGCCACGACTATGTGCATTACAAGGAGTGCAACCCCAGTAGAACAAGCCAAGACTATGTGCATTACAAGGAGGCAACAGCAGTAGAATAAGCCAATACTATGTGCATCACAAGGAGGCAACAGCAGTAGAACAAGCCAAAACTATGTGCATTACAAGGAATACAACCTCCAGTAGAACAAGCCAATACTATGTGCATCACAAGGAGGCAACAGCAGTAGAACAAGCCAAGACTATGTGCACTACAAGGAATACAACCTCCAGTAGAATAAGCCAAGACTATGTGCATTACAAGGAATACAACCCCAGTAGAACAAGCCAAGACTATGTGCATTACAAGGAATACAACCCCAGTAGAACAAGCCAAGACTATGTGCATTACAAAGAATACAACCCCAGTAGAACAAGCCAAGACTATGTGCATTACAAGGAAAACAACGTCCAGTAGAACAAGCCAAGACTATGTGCATTACAAGGACTACAACGTCCGGTAGAACAAGCCAAGACTATGTGCATTACAAGTAGTGCAACTGCAGTAGAACTAGCCAAGTCTATGTGCATCACAAGAAATACAACCTCCAGTAGAACAAGCCAAGACTATGTGCATTACAAGGAGTACAACCTCCAGTAGAACATGCCAAGACTGTGTGCATTACAAGGAGTGCAACTGCAGTAGAACAAGCCAGGACTATGTGCATTACAAGGAATACAACCTCCAGTAGAACATGCCAAGACTATGTGCATTACAAGGAATACAATCCCAGTAGAACATGCCAAGATTATGTGCATTACAAGGAATACAACGTCCAGTAGAACATGCCAAGACTATGTGCATTACAAGGAGTACAACCTCCAGTAGAACATGCCAAGACTGTGTTCATTACAAGGAGTACAACTGTAGTAGAACAAGGCAAGTCAAAATTATGTGCATTACAAGGAGTACAACCCCAGTAGAACAAGCCAAGACTATGTGCATCACATGGAGGCAACAGCAGTGGAACAAGCCAAGACTATATGCATTACAAAGAATACAACCTCCATTAGAACAAGCCAAGACTATGTGCATTACAAGGAATACAACGTCCAGTAGAACAAGCCAAGACTATGTGCATTACAAAGAATACAACGTCCAGTAGAACAAGCCAAGACTATGTGCATTACAAGGAATACAACGTCCAGTAGAACAAGCCAAGACTATGTGCATTACAAGGAGTGCAACCCCAGTAGAACAAGCCAAGACTATGTGCATTACAAGGGGCAACAGCAGTAGAACAAGCCAAGACTATGTGCATCACAAGGAATACAACCTCCAGTAGAATAAGCCACTACTATGTGCATTACAAGGAGTGCAACCCCAGTAGAACAAGCCAAGACTATGTGCATTACAAGGAGGCAACAGCAGTAGAATAAGCCAATACTATGTGCATCACAAGGAGGCAACAGCAGTAGAACAAGCCAAAACTATGTGCATTACAAGGAATACAACGTCCAGTAGAACAAGCCAAGACTATGTGCATTACAAAGAATACAACCTCCATTAGAACAAGCCAAGACTATGTGCATTACAAGGAATACAACGTCCAGTAGAAAAAGCCAAGACTATGTGCATTACAAGGAGTGCAACCCCAGTAGAACAAGCCAAGACTATGTGCATTACAAGGAGGCAACAGTAGTAGAACAAGCCAAGACTATGTGCATCACAAGGAATACAACCTCCAGTAGAATAAGCCACGACTATGTGCATTACAAGGAGTGCAACCCCAGTAGAACAAGCCAAGACTATATGCATTACAAGGAGGCAACAGCAGTAGAATAAGCCAATACTATGTGCATCACAAGGAGGCAACAGCAGTAGAACAAGCCAAAACTATGTGCATTACAAGGAATACAACCTCCAGTAGAACAAGCCAATACTATGTGCATCACAAGGAGGCAACAGCAGTAGAACAAGCCAAGACTATGTGCACTACAAGGAATACAACCTCCAGTAGAATAAGCCAAGACTATGTGCATTACAAGGAATACAACGTCCAGTAGAACAAGCCAAAACTATTTTCATCACAAGGAGTGAAACACCAGTAGAACAAGCCAAGACTATGTGCATTACAAGGAATACAACATCCAGTAGAACAAGCCAAGACTATGTGCATTACAAGGAAAACAACGTCCAGTAGAACAAGCCATGACTATGTGCATTACAAGGAATACAACGTCCATTAGAACAAGCCAAGACTATGTGCATTACAAGGAGGCAACAGCAGTAGAACAAGCCAATACTATATGCACTACATGGAATACCACCTCCAGTAGATCATGTCAAGACTATGTGCATTACAAGGAGTACAACCCCAATAGAACAAGCCAAGACTATGTGCATTACAAGGAGGCAACAGCAGTAGAACAAGCCAAGACTATGTGCATCACAAGGAGGCAACAGCAGTAGATCAAGCCAAAACTATGTGCACTACACGGAATACAACCTCCAGTAGAATAAGCCAAGACTATGTGCATTACAAAGAATACAACATCCAGTAGAACAAGCCAAAACTATTTTCATCACAAGGAATACAACCTCCAGTAGAACAAGCCAAAACTATTTTCATCACCAGGAGTGCAACACCAGTAGAACAAGCCAAGACTATGTGCATTACAAGGAATACAACCCCAGTAGAACAAGCCAAGACTATGTGCATTACAAAGAATACAACCCCAGTAGAACAAGCCAAGACTATGTGCATTACAAGGAATACAATCCCAGTAGAACAAGCCAAGACTATGTGCATTACAAAGAATACAACCCCTGTAGAACAAGCCAAGACTATGTGCATTACAAGGAATACAACGTCCAGTAGAACAAGCCAAGACTATGTGCATTACAAGGAGTGCAACCCCAGTAGAACAAGCCAAGACTATGTGCATTACAAGGAGGCAACAGCAGTAGAACAAGCCAAGACTATGTGCATCACAAGGAATACAACCTCCAGTAGAATAAGCCACGACTATGTGCATCACAAGGAGGCAACAGCAGTAGAACAAGCCAAAACTATGTGCACTACAAGGAATACAACCTCCAGTAGAATAAGCCAAGACTATGTGCACTACAAGGAATACAACCTCCAGTAGAATAAGCCGAGACTATCTGCATCACAAGGAGGCAACAGCAGTAGAACAAGCCAAAACTATGTGCACTACAAGGAATACAACCTCCAGTAGAATAAGCCAAGACTATGTGCATTACAAGGAATACAACGTCCAGTAGAACAAGCCAAGACTATGAGCATTACAAGGAATACAACCTCCAATAGAACAAGCCAAGACTATGTGCATTACAAGGAATACAATGTCCAGTAGAAGAAGCCAATACTATGTGCATCACAAGGAGGCAACAGCTGTAGAACAAGCCAAGACTATGTGCATTACAAGGAATATAACCTCCAGTAGAACAAGCCAAGACTATGTGCATTACAATGAGTGTAACCCGAGAAGAACAAGCCAAGACCATGTGCATCACAAGGAGGCAACAGCAGTAGAACAAGCCAAAACTATGTGCATTACAAGGAATACAACGTCCAGTAGAAGAAGCCAATACTATGTGCATCACAAGGAGGCAACAGCAGTAGAACAAGCCAAAACTATATGCATTACAAGGAATACAACGTCCAGTAGAACAAGCCAAGACTATGTGCATTACAAGGAATACAACGTCCAGTAGAACAAGCCAAAACTATGTGCATTACAAGGAATACAACGTCCAGTAGAACAAGCCAATACTATGTGCATTACAAGGAAAACAACGTCCAGTAGAACAAGCCAAGACTATGTGCATTACAAGGAATACAACGTCCAGTAGAACAAGCCAAGACTATGTGCATTACAAGGAGGCAACAGCAGTAGAACAAGCCAATACTATGTGCATCACAAGGAGGCAACAGCAGTAGAACATGCCAAGACTATGTGCACTACAAGGAATACCACCTCCAGTAGAACAAGTCAAGACTATGTGCATTACAAGGAGTACAACCCCAGTAGAACAAGCCAAGACTATGTGCATTACAAGGAGGCAACAGCAGTAGAACAAGCCAAGACTATGTGCATCACAAGGAGGCAACAGCAGTAGATCAAGCCAAAACTATGTGCACTACACGGAATACAACCTCCAGTAGAATAAGCCAAGACTATGTGCATTACAAGGAATACAACATCCAGTAGAACAAGCCAAAACTATTTTCATCACCAGGAGTGCAACACCAGTAGAACAAGCCAAGACTATGTGCATTACAAGGAATACATCGTCCAGTAGAACAAGCCAAGACTATGTGCATTACAAGGAGTGCAACCCCAGTAGAACAAGCCAAGACTATGTGCATTACAAGGAGGCAACAGCAGTAGAACAAGCCAAGACTATGTGCATCACAAGGAATACAACCTCCAGTAGAATAAGCCACGACTATGTGCATTACAAGGAGTGCAACCCCAGTAGAACAAGCCAAGACTATGTGCATCACAAGGAATACAACCTCCAGTAGAATAAGCCGAGACTATCTGCATCACAAGGAGGCAACAGCAGTAGAACAAGCCAAAACTATGTGCACTACAAGGAATACAACCTCCAGTAGAATAAGCCAAGACTATGTGCATTACAAAGAATACGACGTCCAGTAGAACAAGCCAAGACTATGAGCATTACAAGGAATACAACCTCAAATAGAACAAGCCAAGATTATGTGCATTACAAGGAATACAATGTCCAGTAGAACAAGCCAATACTATGTGCATCACAAGGAGGCAACAGCTGTAGAACAAGCCAAGACTATGTGCATTACAAGGAATATAACCTCCAGTAAACAAGCCAAGACTATGTGCATTACAAGGAGTACAACCTCCAGTAGAACATGCCAAGACTGTGTGCATTACAAGGAGTGCAACTGCAGTAGAACAAGCCAGGACTATGTGCATTACAAGGAATACAACCTCCTGTAGAACAAGCCAGGACTATGTGCATTACAAGGAATACAACCTCCAGTAGAACAAGCCAATACTATGTGCATCACAAGGAGGCAACAGCAGTAGAACAAGCCAAGACTATGTGCACTACAAGGAATACAACCTCCAGTAGAATAAGCCAAGACTATGTGCATTACAAGGAATACAACCCCAGTAGAACAAGCCAAGACTATGTGCATTACAAGGAATACAACCCCAGTAGAACAAGCCAAGACTATGTGCATTACAAAGAATACAACCCCAGTAGAACAAGCCAAGACTATGTGCATTACAAGGAAAACAACGTCCAGTAGAACAAGCCAAGACTATGTGCATTACAAGGACTACAACGTCCGGTAGAACAAGCCAAAACTATGTGCATTACAAGTAGTGCAACTGCAGTAGAACTAGCCAAGTCTATGTGCATCACAAGGAATACAACCTCCAGTAGAACAAGCCAAGACTATGTGCATTACAAGGAGTACAACCTCCAGTAGAACATGCCAAGACTGTGTGCATTACAAGGAGTGCAACTGCAGTAGAACAAGCCAGGACTATGTGCATTACAAGGAATACAACCTCCAGTAGAACATGCCAAGACTATGTGCATTACAAGGAATACAATCCCAGTAGAACATGCCAAGATTATGTGCATTACAAGGAATACAACGTCCAGTAGAACATGCCAAGACTATGTGCATTACAAGGAGTACAACCTCCAGTAGAACATGCCAAGACTGTGTTCATTACAAGGAGTACAACTGTAGTAGAACAAGGCAAGTCAAAATTATGTGCATTACAAGGAGTACAACCCCAGTAGAACAAGCCAAGACTATGTGCATCACATGGAGGCAACAGCAGTGGAACAAGCCAAGACTATATGCATTACAAAGAATACAACCTCCATTAGAACAAGCCAAGACTATGTGCATTACAAGGAATACAACGTCCAGTAGAACAAGCCAAGACTATGTGCATCACAAGGAATACAACGTCCAGTAGAACAAGCCAAGACTATGTGCATTACAAGGAATACAACGTCCAGTAGAACAAGCCAAGACTATGTGCATTACAAGGAGGCAACAACAGTAGAACAAGCCAATACTATATGCATCACAAGGAGGCAACAGCAGTAGAACATGCCAAGACTATGTGCACTACAAGGAATACCACCTCCAGTAGAACAAGTCAAGACTATGTGCATTACAAGGAGTACAACCCCAGTAGAACAAGCCAAGACTATGTGCATTACAAGGAGGCAACAGCAGTAGAACAAGCCAAGACTATGTGCATCACAAGGAGGCAACAGCAGTAAATCAAGCCAAAACTATGTGCACTACACGGAATACAACCTCCAGTAGAATAAGCCAAGACTATGTGCATTACAAGGAATACAACATCCAGTAGAACAAGCCAATACTATGTGCATCACAAGGAGGCAACAGCAGTAGAACAAGCCAAAACTATGTGCATTACAAGGAATACAACGCCCAGTAGAACAAGCCAAAACTATGTGCATTACAAGGAATACAACGTCCAGTAGAACAAGCCAAGACTATGTGCATTACAAGGAATACAATGTCCAGTAGAACAAGCCAAGACTATGAGCATTACAAGGAGGCAACAGCAGTAGAAGAAGCCAAAACTATGTGCATTACAAGGAATACAACGTCCAGTAGAACAAGCCAAGACTATGTGCATTACAAGGAGTGCAACCCCAGTAGAACAAGCCAAGACTATGTGCATTACAAGAGGCAACAGCAGTAGAACAAGCCAAGACTATATGCATCACAAGGAATACAACCTCCAGTAGAATAAGCCACGACTATGTGCATTACAAGGAGTGCAACCCCAGTAGAACAAGCCAAGACTATGTGCATCACATGGAGGCAACAGCAGTGGAACAAGCCAAGACTATATGCATTACAAGGAATACAACCCCAGTAGAACAAGCCAAGACTATGTGCATTACAAGGAGGTAACAGCAGTAGAACAAGCCAATACTATGTGCATCACAAGGAGGCAACAGCAGTAGAACATGCCAAGACTATGTGCACTACAAGGAATACAACCTCCAGTAGAACAAGCCAAGACTATGTGCATTACAAGGAGTACAACCCCAGTAGAACAAGCCAAGACTATGTGCATTACAAGGAGGCAACAGCAGTAGAACAAGCCAAGACTATGTGCATCACAAGGAGGCAACAGCAGTAGAACAAGCCAAGACTATGTGCACTACAAGGAATACAACCTCCAGTAGAATAAGCCAAGACTATGTGCATTACAAGGAGTACAACCCCAGTAGAACAAGCCAAGACTATGTGCATTACAAGGAGGCAACAGCAGTAGAACAAGCCAATACTATGTGCATCACAAGGAGGCAACAGCAGTAGAACAAGCCAAAACTATGTGCATTACAAGGAATACAACGTCCAGTAGAACAAGCCAAGACTATGTGCATTACAAGGAGTACAACCCAGTAGAACAGCCAAACTATGTGCATACAAGGGGCAACAGCAGTAGAACAAGCCAAAACTATGTGCATTACAAGGAATACAACGTCCAGTAGAACAAGCCAAGACTATGTGCATTACAAGGAGTGCAACACCAGTAGAACAAGCCAAAACTATGTGCATTACAAGGAGTCAACGCAGTAGAATAAGCCAAGACTATGTGCATTACAAGGAGGCAACGCAGTAGAACAAGCCAAAACTATGTGCATTACAAGGAATACAACGTCCAGTAGAACAAGCCAAGACTATGTGCATTACAAGGAATACAACCTCCAGTAGAACAAGCCAAGACTATGTGCATTACAAGGAATACAACGTCCAGTAGAACAAGCCAAGACTATGTGCATTACAAGGAGTGCAACCCCAGTAGAACAAGCCAAGACTATGTGCATTACAAGAGGCAACAGCAGTAGAACAAGCCAAGACTATATGCATCACAAGGAATACAACCTCCAGTAGAATAAGCCACGACTATGTGCATTACAAGGAGTGCAACCCCAGTAGAACAAGCCAAGACTATGTGCATCACATGGAGGCAACAGCAGTGGAACAAGCCAAGACTATATGCATTACAAGGAATACAATCCCAGTAGAACAAGCCAAGACTATGTGCATTACAAGGAGGTAACAGCAGTAGAACAAGCCAATACTATGTGCATCACAAGGAGGCAACAGCAGTAGAACATGCCAAGACTATGTGCACTACAAGGAATACCACCTCCAGTAGAACAAATCAAGACTATGTGCATTACAAGGAGTACAACCCCAGTAGAACAAGCCAAGACTATGTGCATTACAAGGAGTGCAACCCCAGTAGAACAAGCCAAGACTATGTGCATTACAAGGGGCAACAGCAGTAGAACAAGCCAAGACTATGTGCATCACAAGGAATACAACCTCCAGTAGAATAAGCCACGACTATGTGCATTACAAGGAGTGCAACCCCAGTAGAACAAGCCAAGACTATGTGCATTACAAGGAGGCAACAGCAGTAGAATAAGCCAATACTATGTGCATCACAAGGAGGCAACAGCAGTAGAACAAGCCAAAACTATGTGCATTACAAGGAATACAACGTCCAGTAGAACAAGCCAAGACTATGTGCATTACAAAGAATACAACCTCCATTAGAACAAGCCAAGACTATGTGCATTACAAGGAATACAACGTCCAGTAGAAAAAGCCAAGACTATGTGCATTACAAGGAGTGCAACCCCAGTAGAACAAGCCAAGACTATGTGCATTACAAGGAGGCAACAGTAGTAGAACAAGCCAAGACTATGTGCACTACAAGGAATACAACCTCCAGTAGAATAAGCCAAGACTATGTGCATTACAAGGAATACAACCCCAGTAGAACAAGCCAAGACTATGTGCATTACAAGGAATACAACCCCAGTAGAACAAGCCAAGACTATGTGCATTACAAAGAATACAACCCCAGTAGAACAAGCCAAGACTATGTGCATTACAAGGAAAACAACGTCCAGTAGAACAAGCCAAGACTATGTGCATTACAAGTAGTGCAACTGCAGTAGAACTAGCCAAGTCTATGTGCATCACAAGGAATACAACCTCCAGTAGAACAAGCCAAGACTATGTGCATTACAAGGAGTACAACCTCCAGTAGAACATGCCAAGACTGTGTGCATTACAAGGAGTGCAACTGCAGTAGAACAAGCCAGGACTATGTGCATTACAAGGAATACAACCTCCAGTAGAACATGCCAAGACTATGTGCATTACAAGGAATACAATCCCAGTAGAACAAGCCAGGACTATGTGCATTACAAGGAGTACAACCTCCAGTAGAACAAGCCAAGACTATGTGCATTACAAGGAATACAACCTCCAGTAGAACATTCCAAGACTGTGTTCATTACAAGGAGTACAACTGTAGTAGAACAAGGCAAGTCAAAATTATGTGCATTACAAGGAGTACAACCCCAGTAGAACAAGCCAAGACTATGTGCATCACATGGAGGCAACAGCAGTGGAACAAGCCAAGACTATATGCATTACAAAGAATACAACCTCCATTAGAACAAGCCAAGACTATGTGCATTACAAGGAATACAACGTCCAGTAGAACAAGCCAAGACTATGTGCATTACAAAGAATACAACCTCCATTAGAACAAGCCAAGACTATGTGCATTACAAGGAATACAACGTCCAGTAGAACAAGCCAAGACTATGTGCATTACAAGGAGTGCAACCCCAGTAGAACAAACCAAGACTATGTGCATTACAAGGAGGCAACAGCAGTAGAACAAGCCAAGACTATGTGCATCACAAGGAATACAACGTCCAGTAGAACAAGCCAAAATTATGTGCATTACAAGGAATACAACGTCCAGTAGAACAAGCCAATACTCTGTGCATTACAAGGAAAACAACGTTTAGTAGAACAAGCCAAGACTATGTGCATTACAAGGAATACAACGTCCAGTAGAACAAGCCAAGACTATGTGCATTACAAGGAGGCAACAACAGTAGAACAAGCCAATACTATATGCATCACAAGGAGGCAACAGCAGTAGAACATGCCAAGACTATGTGCACTACAAGGAATACCACCTCCAGTAGAACAAGTCAAGACTATGTGCATTACAAGGAGTACAACCCCAGTAGAACAAGCCAAGACTATGTGCATTACAAGGAGGCAACAGCAGTAGAACAAGCCAAGACTATGTGCATCACAAGGAGGCAACAGCAGTAAATCAAGCCAAAACTATGTGCACTACACGGAATACAACCTCCAGTAGAATAAGCCAAGACTATGTGCATTACAAGGAATACAACATCCAGTAGAACAAGCCAATACTATGTGCATCACAAGGAGGCAACAGCAGTAGAACAAGCCAAAACTATGTGCATTACAAGGAATACAACGCCCAGTAGAACAAGCCAAAACTATGTGCATTACAAGGAATACAACGTCCAGTAGAACAAGCCAAGACTATGTGCATTACAAGGAATACAACGTCCAGTAGAACAAGCCAAAACTATGTGCATTACAAGGAATACAACGTCCAGTAGAACAAGCCAAGACTATGTGCATTACAAGGAATACAACGTCCAGTAGAACAAGCCAAGACTATGAGCATTACAAGGAGGCAACAGCAGTAGAAGAAGCCAAAACTATGTGCATTACAAGGAATACAACGTCCAGTAGAACAAGCCAAGACTATGTGCATTACAAGGAGTGCAACCCCAGTAGAACAAGCCAAGACTATGTGCATTACAAGAGGCAACAGCAGTAGAACAAGCCAAGACTATATGCATCACAAGGAATACAACCTCCAGTAGAATAAGCCACGACTATGTGCATTACAAGGAGTGCAACCCCAGTAGAACAAGCCAAGACTATGTGCATCACATGGAGGCAACAGCAGTGGAACAAGCCAAGACTATATGCATTACAAGGAATACAATCCCAGTAGAACAAGCCAAGACTATGTGCATTACAAGGAGGCAACAGCAGTAGAACAAGCCAATACTATGTGCATCACAAGGAGGCAACAGCAGTAGAACATGCCAAGACTATGTGCACTACAAGGAATACCACCTCCAGTAGAACAAGTCAAGACTATGTGCATTACAAGGAGTACAACCCCAGTAGAACAAGCCAAGACTATGTGCATTACAAGGAGGCAACAGCAGTAGAACAAGCCAAGACTATGTGCATCACAAGGAGGCAACAGCAGTAGATCAAGCCAAAACTATGTGCACTACACGGAATACAACCTCCAGTAGAATAAGCCAAGACTATGTGCATTACAAGGAATACAACATCCAGTAGAACAAGCCAAAACTATTTTCATCACAAGGAGTGCAACAGCTGTAGAACAAGCCAAAACTATGTGCATTACAAGGAATACAACGTCCAGTAGAACAAGCCAAGACTATGTGCATTACAAGGAATACAACGTCCAGTAGAACAAGCCAAGACTATGTGCATTACAAGGAGTGCAACCCCAGTAGAACAAGCCAAGACTATGTGCATTACAAGGGGCAACAGCAGTAGAACAAGCCAAGACTATGTGCATCACAAGGAATACAACCTCCAGTAGAATAAGCCACGACTATGTGCATTACAAGGAGTGCAACCCCAGTAGAACAAGCCAAGACTATGTGCATTACAAGGAGGCAACAGCAGTAGAATAAGCCAATACTATGTGCATCACAAGGAGGCAACAGCAGTAGAACAAGCCAAAACTATGTGCATTACAAGGAATACAACGTCCAGTAGAACAAGCCAAGACTATGTGCATTACAAAGAATACAACCTCCATTAGAACAAGCCAAGACTATGTGCATTACAAGGAATACAACGTCCAGTAGAAAAAGCCAAGACTATGTGCATTACAAGGAGTGCAACCCCAGTAGAACAAGCCAAGACTATGTGCATTACAAGGAGGCAACAGTAGTAGAACAAGCCAAGACTATGTGCATCACAAGGAATACAACCTCCAGTAGAATAAGCCACGACTATGTGCATTACAAGGAGTGCAACCCCAGTAGAACAAGCCAAGACTATGTGCATTACAAGGAGGCAACAGCAGTAGAATAAGCCAATACTATGTGCATCACAAGGAGGCAACAGCAGTAGAACAAGCCAAAACTATGTGCATTACAAGGAATACAACGTCCAGTAGAACAAGCCAAGACTATGTGCATTACAAGGAATACAACGTCCAGTAGAACAAGCCAAGACTATGTGCATTACAAGGAATACAACCCCAGTAGAACAAGCCAAGACTATGTGCATTACAAAGAATACAACCCCAGTAGAACAAGCCAAGACTATGTGCATTACAAGGAAAACAACGTCCAGTAGAACAAGCCAAGACTATGTGCATTACAAGGACTACAACGTCCAGTAGAACAAGCCAAGACTATGTGCATTACAAGGAGTGCAACTGCAGTAGAACTAGCCAAGTCTATGTGCATCACAAGGAATACAACCTCCAGTAGAACAAGCCAAGACTATGTGCATTACAAGGAGTACAACCTCCAGTAGAACATGCCAAGACTGTGTGCATTACAAGGAGTGCAACTGCAGTAGAACAAGCCAGGACTATGTGCATTACAAGGAATACAACCTCCAGTAGAACATGCCAAGACTATGTGCATTACAAGGAATACAATCCCAGTAGAACATGCCAAGATTATGTGCATTACAAGGAATACAACGTCCAGTAGAACATGCCAAGACTATGTGCATTACAAGGAGTACAACCTCCAGTAGAACATGCCAAGACTGTGTGCATTACAAGGAGTACAACTGTAGTAGAACAAGGCAAGTCAAAATTATGTGCATTACAAGGAGTACAACCCCAGTAGAACAAGCCAAGACTATGTGCATCACATGGAGGCAACAGCAGTGGAACAAGCTAAGACTATATGCATTACAAGGAATACAATCCCAGTAGAACAAGCCAAGACTATGTGCATTACAAAGAATACAACCTCCATTAGAACAAGCCAAGACTATGTGCATTACAAGGAATACAACGTCCAGTAGAACAAGCCACGAATATGTGCATCACTAGGAGGCAACAGCAGTAGAACAAGCCAAAACTATGTGCATTACAAGGAATACAACGTCCAGTAGAAGAAGCCAATACTATGTGCATCACAAGGAGGCAACAGCAGTAGAACAAGCCAAAACTATGTGCATTACAAGGAATACAACCCCAGTAGAACAAGCCAAGACTATGTGCATCACAAAGAATACAACCTCCATTAGAACAAGCCAAGACTATGTACATTACAAGGAATACAACCCCAGTAGAACAAGCCAAGACTATGTGCATTACAAGGAATACAACCCCAGTAGAACAAGCCAAGACTATGTGCATTACAAAGAATACAACCTCCATTAGAACAAGCCAATACTATGTACATTACAAGGAATACAACCCCAATAGAACAAGCCAAGACTATGTGCATTACAAGGAATATAACCCCAGTAGAACAAGCCAAGACTATGTGCATTACAAAGAATACAACCCCAGTAGAACAAGCCAAGACTATGTGCATTACAAGGAAAACAACGTCCAGTAGAACAAGCCAAGACTATGTGCATTACAAGGACTACAACATCCAGTAGAACAAGCCAAGACTATGTGCATTACAAGGAGTGCAACTGCAGTAGAACTAGCCAAGTCTATGTGCATCACAAGGAATACAACCTCCAGTAGAACAAGCCAAGACTATGTGCATTACAAGGAGTACAACCTCCAGTAGAACATGCCAAGACTGTGTGCATTACAAGGAGTGCAACTGCAGTAGAACAAGCCAGGACTATGTGCATTACAAGGAATACAACGTCCAGTAGAACAAGCCAAGACTATGTGCATTACAAGGAGTACAACTGTAGTAGAATAAGGCAAGTCAAAATTATGTGCATTACAAGGAGTACAACCCCAGTAGAACAAGCCAAGACTATGTGCATCACATGGAGGCAACAGCAGTGGAACAAGCCAAGACTATATGCATTACAAGGAATACAATCCCAGTAGAACAAGCCAAGACTATGTGCATTACAAAGAATACAACCTCCATTAGAACAAGCCAAGACTATATGCATTACAAGGAATACAACCCCAGTAGAACAAGCCAAGACTATGTGCATTACAAGGAATACAACCCCAGTAGAACAAGCCAAGACTATGTGCATTACAAGGAATACAATACCAGTAGAACAAGCCAAGACTATGTGCATTACAAGGAATACAACCTCCAGTAGTTGAAATATCCGTCCGAGTATATTACTTGAGTATCCCTGACGCATGTGAGCCGGATATTCCGCTCCGTTTACGTGTCCCCTTGTTGGACAGGTGGGGGCTACAAGTGATGAATTATCAATAAATGAATATGGATACCCCAAAGAAAAAACGAACTCATAATGAACTGGACTGTGATGACACGGGAGGTGAGAACTCTTCTCACCAACCATCAAATTCCATTTATACAAGATTTCTAATTATCGAATCCACCGACACAAATAAAAATATTACGACCCTCTCTCCTTTCGTTATAGAAAAAACAATTGAGAGTATTGCAGGAGTTCCTAAATCTGTTAAAAAACTCCGAACTGGAAACTTGCTTATTGAAGTAGGCAATCTACATCACTCTCGAAATCTACTTTCTCTCACATCTTTCTTCAATGTTCCGTGCAAATGTTACCCACACCACTCTCTCAACTCATCAAGAGGGGTAATTCGTTGCCCTGACCTTGCTAGTGTTGCCGAGACTGAGATTGTGGATGAGCTTCGGGAACAACATGTCACTGCTGCTAGACGCATTAAAATTAAAAGAGACAATAGAGAAATGCAAACAAACATAATCATTCTCACATTTTGCACTCCCATCTTACCACGTACACTCAAAATTGGCTATTTACTAACCAAAGTGGACATTTATGTCCCAAATCCACTTCAATGTTACAACTGTTGTTAAATTTGGACACAACGAGACCAATTGTAAAACTGAAAAGGTGTGTCACATGTGTGCTGGCAATGGTCACTCTCACAACGACGACACGTGTCGACATCCAATAGCATGTGTTAATTGCAATGAACCACATTCAGCCAAATCTCGCAACTGCAAGACCTGGAAGATAGAGCGTGAAGTTCTCCGGGTCAAATTCACACAGAGTGTTGCATTCCCAGAGGCTAGGAAAATTGTCAATTCCAGATACAATACACCAGCAGCAACATATTCCTCTATCACGAAATCACACGCAAATAAATCAACACAGTGCATCGCTGCGTCTACGCAAACCTCTGATTCAGACCATGAGAAATCAAATTCTCCTGGTTTGCAAACACCTCAGACTACTATTCCAAAAGCACCACCTGTAAAACAAAATGTTCCTCTTCATAAATCGTCATCACAGTCTGTAAAAACATCAACATCATCGGGTAATACTAAACCCACTAATACAAATTCGGGTAATTCTAAACCCGCACTTGTGAACCAAACACCAAGAAATAAAATTAATTTAAATCAAAAAACCGATAGGCGGAGGAAGGGTGATGATGATCCCTTGCTCAGTCTAAATCGGTATAATGCCCTGAGCGACATGGAGGATGAGAATGATACCCCATCACTCCATAAAGATAGCAAGAAGATTTCGAGGCTGGATCCTCAAGATCTCGTGCACCATTAATAAACATGTTTCTATATTCATTGTGTACTTTGTTCCATAAGTTTTAAATAAATCAAATGGATAATAAACCAGATATTATTCAGTGGAATTGTCGTGGTTTAAGACCCAATTATAATGAAATTCTTCTGTTATTGAATCAAGGAACTTCTGTACTTTGTCTTCAAGAAACCTTTTTAAAAGCAACTAACAAAATTATTCTATGTATAATTATACCGTTCCAGATGCAGAACGAGCATGTGGTGGTTCATCCATCATTGTCGGTAATAAAACTCTTCACCGGTCTATCAAACTAAATACTAACCTACAAGCTGTTGCTATTTCGGCCACACTACATAAAGTTATCACCATTTGTTCACTTTATATTCCACCAAGCAGTAAACCATCAATAGCTGAATTAGATAATTTAGTTCAACAGCTTCCAAAACCTTTAATATATTAGGTGACCTTAATGGACACCATAATCTATGGGGGTGTAAAGATATAAACCCAAGAGGTGAACTTATTGAACATTTTATAGATGGACACGATCTTTGTCTTTTGAATGACAAATCGTATACTTATCTGCATCCTGCAACTGGAAATTATTCATCACTTGATTTAACTATATGCCATCCATCTATCTTTCTGGATTTTGAATGGAAAGTAGGAGATGACCTTTGCGGAAGTGATCACTTTGATCACTGATAATATTCAGCACTGGAAATTAAATAAAGCTGATTGGCACACATTTGAAGAAATGTGTGAAGATCTAATAACTATTGATAATTTAATTCATACGGAAGATCCTATTAAAACTTTTACAAATATTTTACATGGAATAGCAGAAGAATGTATACCAAAATCTTCGGCGAATTCAGCAAAACTTAAAACGCCTTGGTTTAATGATGACTGTAAAACTGCCATTAGAAAACGTCGTGCAGTTCTTAAAAAATTTAATGTTAGACCAACAAAAGAACACTTAAACTCGTTTAAAATAGTTTGTGCGAAAGCTCGCAAAACATTGAAACTCTGTAAAAGGGATTCCTGGAAACGTTATGTGTCTAAACTTAACTCTAGGACTTCAATTAAAAAGGTTTGGGATATGGTGAGGAAAATTAGTGGAAAAAATGGAAATTCAGCTCTTTAGGACATTTAAATATATCAAATAAAAACATCACCTCAAGGGAAGATATTGCAAACACTTTAGCAGATTCATTCTCCAAAAACTCTTCTTCCACAAATTATGATAAACGATTTCAAAAGGTTAAAACCAGAGAGGAAAAACGAACACTACGTTTCGACTCTGATAACTCAGAAAATTACAATCAGATATTTTCTATCAATGAACTCACTGATGCAATAAATAAAGCACACGATACCGCTGTTGGTCCTGATGAAATACACTATCAATTTTTGAAACATTTGCCCACGTATTCATTAATTGCACTTTTAGATGTTTTTAATAAAATATGGAAATCCGGAATAATACCCGATTCCTGGAAAGAAGCCACTGTAATCCCAATACCCAAACCAGGAAAACACTAATCCAAACAATTATCGCCCTATCGCATTAACGAGCTGCTTTTGTAAAACTATGGAACGCATGATTAACTCTAGACTAGTTTGGTATCTGGAGTCCAACAATTTAATTTCCGAATTCCAAAGTGGATTTCGGAATGAACGAAGTACCAATGACCATTTGATACGATTGGAAACGTTTATCGGTGATGCAGAAACAACACGTAGTTTCTATATTTTTCGATCTTGAAAAAGCTTACGATACAACATGGAAACCTTTAAAAATTGTGTTAACACGTAATTTTTATATCTGTAAATATACAAACCAGATATCGCCATAACCAGTGCTAGCAACTCGCTTGCCCAACAGATATACCGAAAAAGTTTGCTAAAAGCCCCATACTGATCGATAACAATACGTTTCCGTAAACAAGGCCGCCATTGATAAACATCATGTGACCGGAACTATAAGCAAGCGCTTGTCGGACCAAGATCACTTCCTCTTTTCGAGGGTCATGTCTAATACATGGACATAGCGGCCTAGTGGGGTGGGAATTTAGTTTATGGCGATATCTGGTTTGTATATTTACAGATATAAAAATTACGTGTTAACACAATTTTTAAAGATCTGTTACATATCAACCAGATATCGCCATAACCAGTGCTGACTATAACTGAATGAGGTGGGACGAAATACGGACAAGAAACGAACCTACATAGCTGAAGCGTGATATAGGAACTATAACTCACCCGCTAAACGTCAGCTAACGGTCATCAACAGGGCTTAAAGCGTGAAGGCCCCGGACAACTGGTCAATTAACGTACTTCCAGTTAACCAGACGGTACAAGAAGCCAGAACATTACCTAGGACGTAAGTCCCTTGGCACAGCCAAAAACGTTTGTAAGCAAAACGTACGACCGAACGGCGAACGTGAATACATACAATAAGCTGAAGCACATAATGTTAGGCTACATAACGAAATTAACGGTTAAAATAGAGAACACGCACCTAATCGGACGAAACTGAACGAGAGGTGATAACAGACTGGGCAGCCACTATGGGACCCAAGGCAAACAAACCACGTGCATGTGGCAGTGTGTTCCGTAAATAAAACCGTATAAACGAGCTCTCTGAACTCCAATAACCTGCCCTTAAAACCTTCTCTAAGGGGACATTATTGAGCCATGCCCATGACGTAGACAGAGCCCTAACTTCATGGGCATTGACATGGTCAGGACATGATTCCTGCTCCCCGGAGAGACTGTAGGCGAACTTAATCGTCTCTACAATCCAATGGGAAATAGTAGACGCCGACACCTCCTTTGTCCAGTTATGACGAAAGGAGATGAATAGTCTATGGCGACCCTTCCGTATGTGAGACACCCTCTTAAGATATGCTATGAGGGCTCTGACAGGACAAAGCTGAATGGCACTGTCGTCAGTATCACAGGGAAGGGCTGGTATAGTAATACTGGTGTGTGCCACAGACGGAAGTTGATTCTTAGCAAGAAATCCCGGATAGGTATGCAGCTCAACAGCAGCGGAAAAGGGGGAATGCGTAAGCGTGCATGCCCTCCCAAGTCATGCTCAAAGAGTCTACCCCCAGAGCCAACGAGTCGGGAACTGGGGAGACGTACGTCGGAAGCTGGTGGTTCAACCTGGTGGCGAACAGGTCGACATGCGGTATCCCCAAGCAACTGAAAACGTGTTTGAGAACGCCCGCATGCAGAGTCCATTCCGTATGCACTATCCTGCCCTGGCGCGAGAGACTGTCTGCGAGAATGTTCAGTTTCCCCGGAAGGAAACGAGCTCTCAGTGTGACAGAGTGATTGGCACACCAGGTCAAGATCTTGATCGTCAGAAGACAAAGTTTCCTGGACCGTGATCCCCCCTCCTTGTTCACATATGACGCCACTGTGGTATTGTCCGTTGCTACAAGCACACATCGGCCTTCTACCACACTGACGAACTGTTTCAGCACCAGAAACACTGCTCATAGTTCGAGTGTATTGATATGGCAATGGCGCCAATACACCGACCATTTGCCGGACACCACCTGGTCTTCCAGGTGGGATCCCCAACCGATGAGGCTGGCATCCGTAAACAGATGGATGTCCGGAACTGGTGGATGGAGGGGAACCATGGAGTACAGAAACTCCTGATCCAGCCACCGAGAGACCGCAGACCGGAACCATTGACCTAATGCAATTGTTCGGTCCCACGAATCTGACTCCTGTGACCACCGGGACTTGGTCTCCCATTGCAGGAGGCGTTTCCGCGCACGTCCCTGTGGCATAAGTCGTGCCATAGACTCCATCTGACCTAGAAGGCCGTGTAATGTCCGTGCTGAAGCAACATGTGCTTGTTGCATTGACATTATCGAACCTCGGATCTGTGCAATACGATCCAAGGACGGCCCTATCAACCCCTGAGAGAGGTTGAACCGAGCTCCCAGGAACACAAATACCTGTGTCGGTTCCAGCTCTGACTTTTCCCAATTGGGAATGAACCCCATGCGAAGAGTATGTGACATGACTATTCGCATGTGGGTTGTAGCCAATTCCTTGGAGTTGGCAGGCTGAAGTCAATCGTCCAGGTAAGCGTGCAGCCGATTGCCCCGCAGATGAATAAAGCGGAGCATGGCCTTCACTACTCGAGTGAACACATAGGGAGCCGTACAAAGGCCGAATGGAAGAGCCCGAAACCGGTACACCACCCCTTGAAACGCAAATCGAAGGTAGCGTCTGGACCTGGGGTGGATAGCTATATGGAAGTAGGCATCCTTCAGGTCCAAAGACGTGACCCAGTCTCCCTGGTTCAAAGATAGTCTGACTTTTTCTAAAGTCTCCATCTTGAAGTGTGGGGACAATATCGACCTGTTCAATTGGGAAAGGTCGATAATGGGTCGCCAACCTCCCTTCTTCTTGCGAACAAGAAATAGCCTGCTGAAAAAGCCTGACTGGTTGTGCCGATCGGTTACCCGTTCTATGGCTTGTTTCCGAAGCATGGCCTTTATCTCGTTCTGGAGAACCTGAAGCTTCTCCTGGTTCGACGGGGTGGTTTCCATATGACTCAGGGGTAGTCTTCGAAGTCTGGGACGGACACGAAACTGAATTCGATACCCACTCCGGATCACTGAACGTGTCCATGCATCCGAAGTTATTTTCTCCCAGGCCTTGGAGAAAAACCGAAGCCTTCCACCAGTGGGAATTTCCGGTTTTGAAATGGGCAACCTGATGCCATTGAGTATGGTCAAAGGTTGCACTGAGGCCTGGGAGACGGAGTGGGCATCCCTATCTCTGACAACCCTTCCGCCCACGCTTCGCCTGGCTAGCCTTCTTTCTTTTTAAAAGTAGGCTTAGATACAGCCAGACTTGGCAAAGGAGGGACACTGCCCGTGGGCAGTGTGACGGACGATACCTTGGCCACAGGGTGAATAGAAGAATTAACCTTGGACTTAGACACCCTTGGCTTAGGTACCGGCTCAGCAGCTGCCCTCTGCAATGACTTGTGCGCAATGTCGTCCTTGTAAGACTGAACAACGCCAAGTAATTGCGGCCCAAATAGAGTGTGACACTCAATGGGCTGCACACGCAGGGAGGATTTGACCGACTCGTCTAAACAAGATTTAGACAAATACGCATCTCTCCTAGCGAGAGTGGGTCCAGCTGCAAGCCGGGTCAGTATCTCCAAGGTGTGGGACTGGGCAGTTGCCATCACCTGTAGATACTTAGTAATTTCTCGTTGCCTTTCCTCTGAAGGAGGCTCAGAGAGAGCAGACAAAACCCTGTACAGAAACAGTTCTGAATGCGAGACTGTCTGAATCCCAGCTCGTGCCAATCGCTCCCATCCCTCAAGAGTCGAAAAGGTGACTACCTGAGAAGTAGGAAGAGAGCTACCCTGCTTCACTACTTCTCGGAAAGAAGGATTGATGGGAGGAGGCTCGATCACAAGCAGAGGTTCTTGGACCTCATACGAATGAGGTTGAAAAACCTTTGGTTTGCTAAGTGATGGAAATTTCCCGACTGGTAAGGCTTTTGGGAGAAAAGGCAAGGCCTTGCCTTGCAATACTCCCTCACCCTGAATTCTGGAAGTAAGATCTTCCAGACACGTCTGCACGCTCCTACACTGAGGGAGCGCTGACGCAGGTGGTGACGGCTGGTTGGCCGTGAAAAAGTCCAAGGCAGAGGTGCCAACTTTGACCCTTGGAATAGGCAAAGGAGGGCAGATGGTAGTGCCAAGCCGGTCTCGAAGCATACCAATGGCTTCGTCATAGGTGGGTGGAAGTCTGTTCTCTTCCACCTCATCCACCTCGGAATCATTACCAATAGTCTCCCCAGGGTCGGGGTGAATGGTAATAGAATCTATCGTGCTGTGGTCTAGCATTGTCCCATGGTCAACTGTGGTAGCCATGGGGCCATGGCTAGCCATGGAGCCAAGGCTAGCCATGGAGCCCAAGGCCCCCTGGCTAGTCATATAGACCGATGGGCCATGGGTATCCCTAGCTTCCTGAGAAGCCAAGGGACCCAAGCCTAGCTTAACCGTGGGGTTTGATTCTGACACCTCTACATCGTAGGGATCAGGATCAGGGACCGTGGCGGAGACAACAAAAGGTCTGGTTTGCAAGACCTCTGATGTGTCACTGTTGGCATGAACCAACCCAATCAACTGAGACAAAGTCGTCAGTTGATCACTGTTCAGCCCACTCAGATCTGGAACTCTTCTATCCTTGTCTACAGCCGAAAACCCTGAAAAGGGAGTGCTAGACGATGAAGACGTATGTCCTCTAGGATAGTGAGTCCTAGACCTGCTGCGAGATCTAGAACGGCCAATAGAACGATCATGTCGATGCCTGTGGCGATACGACGAGTCATCCCTACGGCCATGTGTAGGTCGATGGCTTGACCTATGGCGTCTATCACGCTCGTGAGAACGTGAACGACGACCATGGCTACGGTAGCTTCACGATCTATGCCTCGACAAAGAACGCTTACTACCTGCACTAGGTGAGCGACTGAAACCACCACTATGGCTCCCGGAAGAGTCACTGTCAGTACCAGAGGTACCCGGTGAAGAAAGGGTATGAGCCTTACTCCTCCGGCGTGGTGAAGTCGCCCTGTGTGGAGTAGATCTCCGGGTAGGAGATCGAACCCCACAGCTAGCGCTGGGCCCACGGCTCCTAGGCTCAAGAAGAGCCTGAGAAGCAACTGCATCAGCGGAATCACCGAGTCTAACTGAGTTATTAGCTACAGTTGTGTGACTCGGGACCCTAGAGTCCTCGGCGGAGAGACTCCTAGATACAGCCGCCTTTTTTACCGTGGCCCTGTTAGTGCTTTCTGGTGTTTAGACCATAGAGTACCAGACCACTCTATACATACCTCGCATGTAGACTCCTGTGTGCAGGAACGGCAGTCCCTGCACAGAGGATGAACATCCCAATTAGGGAGGAACTTAGCACACCCCCGGTCCCCGTTACCAGGGCACTTCCTGGAAAGAGACATGGTGGCACACAACTACAAGGAGTATGCAATACAATGAACAACAATACAACACAAATAATGCACGATCGTAAGTAATACTAGACGAAGAATGAATAATAATAACAATAATTTAGCAATTCAGTAACCGTTAGGCAAGAGAACCTTCAGTAACGTATACAAACTTCCCAGACGTGAAAACACGTGTTGTTTATACAATGTACCGAAGAAAAGAGGAAGTGATCTTGGTCCGACAAGCGCTTGCTTATAGTTCCGGTCACATGATGTTTATCAATGGCGGCCTTGTTTACGGAAACGTATTGTTATCGATCAGTATGGGGCTTTTAGCAAACTTTTTCGGTATATCTGTTGGGCAAGCGAGTTGCTAGCACTGGTTATGGCGATATCTGGTTGATATGTAACAGATATGATATTATGAAAGACTTACACGAGTTAGGCCTTAAAGGACACATGCCACAATTTATATCTAACTTTCTCGTGGATAGACAATTTAAAGTTAGAGTGGGTTCTACCCTCTCTAGCAATCACGAACAAGACATGGCAGTATTTTATCTGTTACACTTTTTAATATTAAAATAAATAACATTGTGAAATGCCTTGGCAAAGATACTGAGTGTTCTTTATATGTAGACGATTTTGTTATATATGTTATTGATCAAAGTCTATGGCTACTATTGAACGCCATCTTCAACTTTGTTTAAATAAAGTCCAAGCATGGGCTTTAAATAACGGTTTTCGATTTTCGAAGGCCAAAACAAATTGTATTCACTTTTGTCAGTCAAGAAAATTACACAATGACCCTGTATTAACTCTTGATGGAGTCCCCATTCCTGTTGTTCCTGAGAATAAATTTCTTGGAGTAATTTTTGATAAAAAACTTTATTTCTCACTTGAAGTACTTGAAAGCAAGATGCCTCAAGGCAATGAACCTTATCAAAGTAGTAGCTCATACGGACTGAGGAGCTGATCAAAAGGTCCTCCTTAGACTGTATAGAGTGCTAGTTCGTTCTAAACTCGATTATGGATCAATTGTGTATGGATCAGCCAGACCATCATATATCAAAACACTTGACCCAATACATCACCAAGGCTTACGACTTGCACTCGGAGCTTTCAGAACATCACCAATAGCTAGTTTATTTGTAGAAGCAAATGAACCATCCCTTTATCTCAGACATGAAAAATTATCTCTACAATATGTCTTTAAGCTTAAATCAAACCCAAGAAATCCAGCGTACAAAGTCGTGTTTGATCTAAGCAATAAAACTTCCTAATAGGCGAAGCCAAAGGCGATATGTCCTCTTGCGCTTCGCATCGAGAAAGCTATTCATAACGTAGATTTTAACATTGACAATGTTCATGAAACTTTTATATCAGATATAGCTCCTTTTGACCTGACTAAACCCAGCGTTATTTTACAACTTCATGATAACCTGAAATCATATACCTCTAATGTTTAAATCAAAATTAAATGAAATCAGAACCATGTTTTCAGGTTATACACCAACATACACAGATGGATCTAAAGCCAGCAACAAAGTTGGCTGTGCTGCTATCGGTAATTTACATAATTCTAAATTACGACTACCTGATCATGCGTCTATATTTTCAGCAGAAGTAGAGGCTATTGATTTAGCTTTGAATTTTGCTGATGCATCACGTGATAGGAAATTTATGATCCTTTCAGATTCCTTATCTGTATACTACAATCAGTAGACAACATGAACGTTAAAAAAAACCTTATCCACAAATTACTTATTAAGCACACAGATATTACATCGACTAAACATGTTATATATTGCTGGATACCAAGTCATATTGGTATTCGTGGCAATGAAATGGCTGATCAAAGTGCAAAAGATGCACTTAAACTAGACTGTATAAGTCCTAAAATACATGTACCATACATTGATGCTAGGCAATCGATTCTTTCTTACATTACTTCAAAGTGGCAAACCACTTGGAATAACATACAATTCAATAAACTACAACCAATTAAGCCAAACATTGGCAAATCATCTTTTATTTATCACTCCAACCGTAGAGTAATGTCATGATTGAGACTTACACACTCAGTTTTATTGAAAAGAGAGGATCCACCATGCCATTCCTCTATAAATGTTGAACACATCTTAATTCACTGTGTAGATTAAGCACTCATTCGTGGAAAATATTATACAGTTGTGACAATGAAGGAGCTTTTCGACACTGTCGATTTTAAATACATTATTGCATTTTTAAAAGAATCACATATTTTCCATAAATTGTAAGTTTTACCATTGACGTTTTATTATCATTTTTACAGCTTGATAAATGTTGTTGCAATTGACCTTTCGTCATTGCAATTTTAATGCATACAGAATGTTATCTGCATAATAGTTTTAGTTGTAGATATCTTGTATACAATATACTTAACCCGGCATGATATATCCTGAACTGTGCTGATGTGCCGTTAAACCAAATACTTACTTACTTACTTACATGTACAGGGCCTCCACTGGCTTTTTTTAAGGTGGAGCCACCTCTGTCGCCACTTTCAAAAAGTTGGAGCCACATAAGCTCAAATTGGAGCCAATATAAAATAAACTAAACGAAAGGCTCAATTTCTTTGTATTACAACATTCTTTATTGTGTTCTCATACATTCTTTATTCTTTACATTCATACAAATAAAAAATCTCTCATAAAGGTGTTAAAAGAGGATTCTTCTGGATTTCATGGACTTCCACTTAAAAAATGCTCTGTCAAAGTCCTTAAGACCAGGGCCATCAATAGAAATTCTCATCAGGTTGTTAAATGTGGGCATTGCCAGAGAGTTTCTCAGGCAAGTTTTGATCAGATTTTGCCTGCTGAACCCCCTTTCACACTCAACAGTGGAAACAGGGGCCACAAGTAAGATAAGATATGCGACCTGCTTGACTGATCCTTGTTGATTGCCGCTATTGTCCGATAATCCGAAGCCATACATTAATCCGTGACAGATGTTTTCCCCGAGGCATTAAATTGTAACTTCAAACGTAATAGTCAATTGACTGGTACACTAATTACAGCATAGTACTACATTGATCATTATTGCGGAGAGCAAGCCCGTCTATAAGGCAAATAACCACTACGAGTTTCATTTAACAGGTGCGTGTCTAAAAATAGATGTGGAATTTCCGAATTTTCCAGAAAATTGACTTTACTACCGATTCAGTGCACTCTGTCTCTTACGAGAACATAGATTATCTTTATAGTCGAGCACGCTTAAATATAAGTCATTGTGCTATAAAACACAATGACACAAGTCCGTAATATAATAATAAAACGTGTTCACGGACAAGTTAATAACCTGGTGTGGCTTTTGAATCACAGACACAAAATGAAACGTTGTGATTTTTCACAGGGCATGTTGAGTTTCCTGCTGGGCAAGCAGAAATTATTGATAAACAATCAATTTCCTCACCTTTGTTGGGATCACGGTAATTAAGAGATCATCACAAAAAACGTTTGCAAAACAGCAAACTAGCGTAATTAACAGCTGATCAAAACGGCCGAATTTGTCGAGTGCTGTAAACATTCAGGTCGGTGTCTTTATCATCAAAATTGTGCCGTAATTGTTGTTAATTTGTTGTATCCACGGCACACTTCAAATATACATGATGCCAGGTGTTTTCTTAACTAATTGATCGAGCATACTTACCCAATTATCTTCTCACATCTTGTCATTCATATCCCACTAACGAGCAATAAACAATCTTGACCGTGTATTGATTGGGCTGGTTATCGACTTTTCTGTGCCCTGCGACTCGTGGTACGCGCGACTCAAGAACAAATTTTCGGGTCACTTAAATCATGGCGCCATACATATTCGCCACTTTCGAATATTTGGAGCCACTTTTGCCAAAATTGGCGCCAGTGGCGATAGACAGCGGAGGCCCTGCATGTATGATCCTTAGGTGAAGCCATTCCAAAGTTGTTCCAAAAATAAAATTCCCCTGAAATCCATTGCGTGCATGCGTGCGATTATGCAGATGGAGTAATGGTTCATTAAATTTGTTTATAACTTGCATGAATTTGTTTCAGGAAGGTGAAACCAAAAGATGATCCTGCCAAATATTCACCTCCAGAAAATTACAAAAAGTAAGTTTAATTGGCAGTTTCTCAGCAACACATGTAAGTGTTTAGTGCAAATCTAATGTATTAACTTCTAAAATCTAATACAATAACTTCTGCAATTCTTTAGCATATAACTAGAATAGATTTCACATATTTTCATTGTTATACATGTATATCAATCAATTGATAGGGAGAATAACTCTATAAGTTTTCTTTCGTTCTAATCACTTTCAGTCTACTGCTGTTAAATTATATGTAAAATGTTCCTTTCTTGATTACATGTATAAATACTGAAATAAATAATGTTTAAACTAAATGTAATGTATTGTATGTATACTATGGCTGGAGCTAGAGGGCAATATGGGAGCAATAGCCTGGTGGGTGCTCTCCCTGATCTACAGTATAGTACAAGTCTAGGTAACTCCCTGATCTACAGTATAGTACAAGTCTGGAAGACTCCCTGTTCTACAGTATAGTACAAGTATGGGGGACTCCCTGATCTACAGTATAGTACAAGTCTAGGGGACCCTCCCTGATCTACAGTGTAGTACAAGTCTGGGGGACCCTCCCTGATCTACAGTATAGTCTAGGTAACTCCCTGATCTACAGTATAGTACAAGTCTGGAAGACTCCCTGTTCTACAGTATAGTACAAGTATGGGGGACTCCCTGATCTACAGTATAGTACAAGTCTGGGGGACCCTCCCTGATCTACAGTATAGTACAAGTCTGGGGGACCCTCCCTGATCTACAGTATAGTACAAGTCTAGGTAACTCCCTGATCTACAGTATAGTACAAGTCTGGAAGACTCCCTGATCTACAGTATAGTACACGTCTGGGTGACTCCCTGATCTACAGTATAGTACAAGTCTGGAAGACTCCCTGATCTACAGTATAGTACAAGTCTAGGTGACTGCCTGATCTACAGTATAGTACAAGTCTGGGGGACCCTCCCTGATCTACAGTATAGTACAAGTCTGGGGGACCCTCCCTGATCTACAGTATAGTACAAGTCTAGGTAACTCCCTGATCTACAGTATAGTACAAGTCTGGAAGACTCCCTGATCTACAGTATAGTACACGTCTGGGTGACTCCCTGATCTACAGTATAGTACAAGTCTGGAAGACTCCCTGATCTACAGTATAGTACAAGTCTAGGTGACTGCCTGATCTACAGTATAGTACAAGTCTAGGTAACTCCCTGATCTACAGTATAGTACAAGTCTGGGTAACTCCCTGATCTACAGTATAGTACAAGTATGGGGGACCCTCCCTGATCTACAGTATAGTACAAGTCTGGGTAACTCCCTGATCTACAGTATAGTACAAGTCTGGGTAACTCCCTGATCTACAGTATAGTACAAGTCTGGGTAACTCCCTGATCTACAGTATAGTACACGTCTGGAAGACTCCCTGATCTACAGTATAGTACAAGTCTAGGTGACTGCCTGATCTACAGTATAGTACAAGTCTGGGTAACTCCCTGATCTACAGTATAGTACAAGTCTGGAAGACTCCCTGATCTACAGTATAGTACAAGTATGGGGGACCCTCCCTGATCTACAGTATAGTACAAGTATGGGTAACTCCCTGATCTACAGTATAGTACAAGTCTGGAAGACTCCCTGATCTACAGTATAGTACAATTCGGGGGGACCCTCCCTGATCTACAGTATAGTACAAGTCTGGGGGACCCTCCCTGATCTACAGTATAGTACAAGTATGGGGAACCCTCCCTGATCTATAGTATAGTACAAGTCTGGGTGACTCCCTGATCTACAGTATAGTACAAGTCTGGAAGACTCCCTGATCTACAGTCTAGTACAAGTCTAGGTGACTGCCTGATCTACAGTATAGTACAAGTCTGGGTAACTCCCTGATCTACAGTATAGTTCAAGTATGGAGGACCCTCCCTGATCTACAGTATAGTACAAGTCTGGGTAACTCCCTGATCTACAGTATAGTACAAGTATGGGGGACCCTCCCTGATCTACAGTATAGTACACGTCTGGGTAACTCCCTGATCTACAGTATAGTACAAGTATGGAGGACCCTCCCTGATCTACAGTATAGTACAAGTCTGGGTAACTCCCTGATCTACAGTATAGTACAAGTATGGGGGACCCTCCCTGATCGACAGTATAGTACAAGTCTGGGTAACTCCCTGATCTACAGTATAGTACAAGTCTGGAAGACTCCCTGATCTACAGTATAGTACAAGTCTGGGGGACCCTCCCTGATCTACAGTATAGTACAAGTCTGGGGGACCCTCCCTGATCTACAGTATAGTACAAGTATGGGGGACCCTCCCTGATCTACAGTGTAGTACAAGTCTAGGTGACTCCCTGATCTACAGTATAGTACAAGTCTGGGTAACTCCCTGATCTACAGTATAGTACAAGTCTGGGTGACTCCCTGATCTACAGTATAGTACAAGTCTGGAAGACTCCCTGATCTACAGTATAGTACAAGTATGGGGGACTCCCTGATCTACAGTATAGTACAAGTCTGGGTGACTCCCTGATCTACAGTATAGTACAAGTCTGGGTGACTCCCTGATCTACAGTATAGTACAAGTCTGGGTAACTCCCTGATCTACAGTATAGTACAAGTCTGGTAGACTCCCTGATCTACAGTATAGTACACGTCTGGGTGACTCCCTGATCTACAGTATAGTACAAGTCTGGAAGACTCCCTGATCTACAGTATAGTACAAGTCTAGGTGACTGCCTGATCTACAGTATAGTACAAGTCTGGGGGACCCTCCCTGATCTACAGTATAGTACAAGTCTGGGGGACCCTCCCTGATCTACAGTATAGTACAAGTCTAGGTAACTCCCTGATCTACAGTATAGTACAAGTCTGGAAGACTCCCTGATCTACAGTATAGTACACGTCTGGGTGACTCCCTGATCTACAGTATAGTACAAGTCTGGAAGACTCCCTGATCTACAGTATAGTACAAGTCTAGGTGACTGCCTGATCTACAGTATAGTACAAGTCTAGGTAACTCCCTGATCTACAGTATAGTACAAGTCTGGGTAACTCCCTGATCTACAGTATAGTACAAGTCTGGGTAACTCCCTGATCTACAGTATAGTACAAGTCTAGGTAACTCCCTGATCTACAGTATAGTACAAGTCTGGGTAACTCCCTGATCTACAGTATAGTACAAGTCTAGGTAACTCCCTGATCTACAGTATAGTACAAGTCTGGGTAACTCCCTGATCTACAGTATAGTACAAGTATGGGGGACCCTCCCTGATCTACAGTATAGTACAAGTCTGGGTAACTCCCTGATCTACAGTATAGTACAAGTCTGGGTAACTCCCTGATCTACAGTATAGTACAAGTCTGGGTAACTCCCTGATCTACAGTATAGTACACGTCTGGAAGACTCCCTGATCTACAGTATAGTACAAGTCTAGGTGACTGCCTGATCTACAGTATAGTACAAGTCTGGGTAACTCCCTGATCTACAGTATAGTACAAGTCTGGAAGACTCCCTGATCTACAGTATAGTACAAGTATGGGGGACCCTCCCTGATCTACAGTATAGTACAAGTATGGGTAACTCCCTGATCTACAGTATAGTACAAGTCTGGAAGACTCCCTGATCTACAGTATAGTACAATTCGGGGGGACCCTCCCTGATCTACAGTATAGTACAAGTCTGGGGGACCCTCCCTGATCTACAGTATAGTACAAGTATGGGGAACCCTCCCTGATCTATAGTATAGTACAAGTCTGGGTGACTCCCTGATCTACAGTATAGTACAAGTCTGGAAGACTCCCTGATCTACAGTCTAGTACAAGTCTAGGTGACTGCCTGATCTACAGTATAGTACAAGTCTGGGTAACTCCCTGATCTACAGTATAGTTCAAGTATGGAGGACCCTCCCTGATCTACAGTATAGTACAAGTCTGGGTAACTCCCTGATCTACAGTATAGTACAAGTATGGGGGACCCTCCCTGATCTACAGTATAGTACACGTCTGGGTAACTCCCTGATCTACAGTATAGTACAAGTATGGAGGACCCTCCCTGATCTACAGTATAGTACAAGTCTGGGTAACTCCCTGATCTACAGTATAGTACAAGTATGGGGGACCCTCCCTGATCGACAGTATAGTACAAGTCTGGGTAACTCCCTGATCTACAGTATAGTACAAGTCTGGAAGACTCCCTGATCTACAGTATAGTACAAGTCTGGGGGACCCTCCCTGATCTACAGTATAGTACAAGTCTGGGGGACCCTCCCTGATCTACAGTATAGTACAAGTATGGGGGACCCTCCCTGATCTACAGTGTAGTACAAGTCTAGGTGACTCCCTGATCTACAGTATAGTACAAGTCTGGGTAACTCCCTGATCTACAGTATAGTACAAGTCTGGGTGACTCCCTGATCTACAGTATAGTACAAGTCTAGATGTCTCCCTGATCTACAGTATAGTACAAGTATGGGGGACCCTCCCTGATCTACAGTATAGTACAAGTCTGGGTAACTCCCTGATCTACAGTATAGTACAAGTCTGGGTAACTCCCTGATCTACAGTATAGTACAAGTCTGGGTAACTCCCTGATCTACAGTATAGTACAAGTCTAGGTAACTCCCTGATCTACAGTATAGTACACGTCTGGGTGACTCCCTGATCTACAGTATAGTACAAGTCTGGAAGACTCCCTGATCTACAGTATAGTACAAGTCTAGGTGACTGCCTGATCTACAGTATAGTACAAGTCTGGGTAACTCCCTGATCTACAGTATAGTACAAGTATGGGGGACCCTCCCTGATCTACAGTATAGTACAAGTCTGGGGGACCCTCCCTGATCTACAGTATAGTACAAGTCTGGGGGACCCTCCCTGCTCTACAGTATAGTACAAGTATGGGGGACCCTCCCTGATCTACAGTATAGTACAAGTCTGGGTGACTCCCTGATCTACAGTATAGTACAAGTCTGGAAGACTCCCTGATCTACAGTCTAGTACAAGTCTAGGTGACTGCCTGATCTACAGTATAGTACAAGTCTGGGTAACTCCCTGATCTACAGTATAGTTCAAGTATGGAGGACCCTCCCTGATCTACAGTATAGTACAAGTCTGGGTAACTCCCTGATCTACAGTATAGTACAAGTATGGGGGACCCTCCCTGATCGACAGTATAGTACAAGTCTGGGTAACTCCCTGATCTACAGTATAGTACAAGTCTGGGTAACTCCCTGATCTACAGTATAGTACAAGTCTGGGTAACTCCCTGATCTACAGTATAGTACAAGTCTAGGTAACTCCCTGATATACAGTATAGTACAAGTATGGGGGACCCTCCCTGATCTACAGTATAGTACACGTCTGGGTAACTCCCTCGTCTACAGTATAGTACAAGTCTAGGTAACTCCCTGATCTACAGTATAGTACAAGTCTGGGGGACTCCCTGATCTACAGTATAGTACAAATCTGGGTGACTCCCTGATCTACAGTATAGTACAAGTCTGGGGGGACTCCCTGATCTACAGTATAGTACAAGTCTGGGTAACTCCCTGATCTACAGTATAGTACAAATCTGGGGGACTCCCTGATCTACAGTATAGTACAAGTCTAGGTAACTCCCTGATCTACAGTATAGTACAAGTCTGGAAGACTCCCTGTTCTATAGTATAGTACAAGTCTGGGGGACCCTCCCTGATCTACAGTATAGTACAAGTATGGGGGACCCTCCCTGATCTACAGTATAGTACAAGTCTAGGTGACTCCCTGATCTACAGTATAGTACAAGTCTGGGTAACTCCCTGATCTACAGTATAGTACAAGTCTGGAAGACTCCCTGTTCTACAGTATAGTACAAGTCTGGAAGACTCCCTGTTCTACAGTATAGTACAAGTCTGGAAGACTCCTGTAACACGACAAGCCGGGAACATAATAGTAACTTCGCGTTGTGTTTTAAAATCAGTTTATTTCGTTCATAACCCAAGCTAGCATAACTGAGCCGTAACGTGCATTCTCATAATGTGTCGGAGCCACACTTCGTCTGAGACTCTACTCCACTCTTAGCTTAACTATCTCTCTAGCTTCATGATGATAAATCTGTAGCATATAAGAATGCCAGAGCTAATTTATCATCACTGAATAATGATAAGTAATAAGGACTATATTTCATATAACAATATGAACCATTCTCATGTGTTACTTATGACTTTGCTTTGTTTAAGCAACCTACAAGAGCGCGCTTAGCGCTTTAACAAGATTAATCACATTGGACACCTTATGTTCATGCTCAGATGTGTTCGACGACGTCAGTCCATCGATTTCCATATTGCCTTCATCATATGGGTCGGTCTTCGCACCTTTCATGCGAATCTTACGTCGTCGCAATTTCTTAGCTATTTCAGCCAATGGAATGTCATCATCAGACAATGAAGATGAATCGCTTCTCTCAAATCGGAACTTTTTAAAGGCAGGTTTCTTATTGGTTTAAACATATTTATTCGATCATTCTGTACAGTACATATCTATTGTATAGCTATACAAACGAAAATGGATTTAATCGGAAACTGAAAGATTATTATGATTATCTCCTTATTATCTGCATCTGTATCAGAATTTGAGTCTGCCTCTTTTATCGGTGTATCAGGTTCCACATGAATATTTCCTGGGGGCTCTACATCGAGTTCGGGGTCATCCGACTCGGAATCTGATGGTGGAACAACAAAGGTAGATTTGCTTTTTGGTCGATTTGTTGCTTCAGCCTCTGGCACTGGCCGTTCTGTCACTTCCCAATCTTCAATATTGGCATACTTGAGATTGTTAGCATGTGACTTTACTACCTGTCCTGTCAGAATATTCTTCACTACGAAAGTCAGTGGGCTTCGTTTCTCAATGATTCGATAATATGCCAGGTATCTGTTATCAATTTTGGATTTCTTTCTATGATTTTTCAAGAAAACTGCATCGCCTATGTCTAGGTCTATTTCTTTTGCATCTTTATTTGCGTATCTCTGTTGACGCTTCTTTGCTTTCTGTATGTTTTTATGAGCAATACTAAAAGCATGATGCATTCGCTGAAAACACAGCTTATGACTCTCTTCCCCGATATACCGTCTTCTTTTCTGCAGTATATTGTCTAAGGGCAGGAAACCATCCCTCCCATACAAAAGAAAGTAAGGGGAGTATTTTGTGCCTTCAGATGGGGCAAAACGTGTAGCAGCTAGACATTGATTCAAATAGACATCCCAATTATTATCATCTGCTGTCTTGGAAATTACATCATCAAAAATCTATGCCATCTTTCTATTTTATTTGCTCTAGGATTATAATATGATGTTCTAATGTGTGCTATTCCTAACGTGCTTGTTACGTATCGCATAATTTCATTGACAAATTCTGTGCCATTATTTGTAAGGATTAGGCTAGGAACTCCGTATCTTGGCCAACTCTTCAAGAACCAAATGTGTTACATTTTCTGCCAATTTGTGTTTAACTGGGAAAGCTTCCACCCAACTGGACAAAATCTATGAACCCAACTAGATACCTGTTACCGGATAGTGTCGGAGGTAGATGATGATATCAATACATATCTTTTGGAAGGGATAATTCGGTATTTCTGTTTCTTGAATGGGTGTTTTCTCAGTTTTCTGAGCTCTGGCATTACAGGTTATGCATTTGGAGATGTCCATGCTTATATTTCTGTACATATTTTTCCAATAATACTTCTGTTTCAGGGCAGCATAACATTTATCGATGCCCATATGACCCAATAAATCATGATATTGTTTGATAACGATATCAATCATATGAGAAGGTATGCTGAGACACAAATACACTTCATCTAAAGTTTTGTCCTCTGAAATGTAATAGAGAACATCGTCCAGCAATAAGTATTTACTGACGGACTTTGGAGGGTCATTGCTGTGCAGCTGCTTTATGATATCTTGGCAAATCTCATCTTTCCCCTGCTCATCTGACATGTTTATGTCTGGGATATCTAGATCTGGCTTTGTCATATTTACTTTAGCAGCGCCTTCAGTAGCGTTGCTCACAAATTGACTGGGCTGTATCATGTTGGAGTTAACAACATTAACCCGCAGGGTGTTATCCGGAATGTCTACACCATCGTCAGAATCCTCTGTTTCTGGTTCCGCATGGTTTATTCTGCTTAACATATCCGCAATCTCAACATCATAACCAGCAACACAAAGTGCCCATTGTTGAATTTTTCTATTTGCATAGGTGATGATAGAAGGTAGATACAAGGTTTATGGTCGGTATACAAGGTTACGTGGTAACCATGTACATAAGGGTCAAATTTTTCCAGTGCCATCTTAATACTAAACGCTTTACGTTCTATTTACACTCCACTTACGTTGTGTTTTACTGAGTTTTTGTGAATAGAAATGTAGGGACTTTTCATGTGGTATTCCTGGAACTATACTGTCTTCAGGACCACAGTCTTGAACTAGAACTGCGCCTATTGCTTCGTCGCTTGCATCTGTGTAAATTTTGTAAGGCTTATTTACATCTGCGTAACCTAATAATGGTATATTTGTCAAATCATCTTTCAGCTGCTAAAAACTTGTTCGCATCTGTCATCCCATTTGAACCTGGCATACTTCCTTGTGAGTGTGATGAGAGGTTCAGCTATCTTTGAAAATTGTGGAATGATTCTTCTGTAGTATGACATCATCCCGATAAATGCACGAATGTCTCTTACACATTTTGGTCTTTGCAAACTTCTAATAGTTTCTACTTTACTAGAATCTGGCTTTATTCCTTGGCCACTAACAATGAAACCTAATTAATTAACTTCGGACTGGACAAAATGACACTTAGTAGGCTTCAATTTCAAATTATGTTCTCTCAATTTAGCAAACACATACTCAAGATGTTGGAAATGGTCCTGCAAACTAGAACTAAAGACAAGGATGTCGTCAAGATATGCGAGCGAAAACATTGCGCAATCTCCATCAATTCTTGGAATTTTGCTGGGGCATTACACAGGCCAAAAGGCATGACATTGAACTCAAACAAGCCCCTAAAACAACAAAATGCTGTCTTTTCTCGGCTAACATCAGACATCTTGACTTGAAAATAGCCTTGGCGACAATCCAAAGCACTGAAGTACTTAGAACCACCCAGAAGCGCTAAAATTTCATCTATTTTAGGTAATGGGAAGCTATTTGGTTTTGTAACAGCATTCAACTTTCTGAAATCACAGCAAAACCGCTTAGAACGATCCTTTTTGGGAACAATAACTATAGGGCTGCTCCAAGGTGACACTGAAGGTCGTATAATACCTGTAGACAACATATCATCAACAGCTTTATCAACCACAGGTCTATTTTTCAAAGGCATAAAGTATGGCTTTTGCCTAATAGGGTCAGCGTCTTTCGTGTCAATGTCCATAATTACTGTGTCGGTCTGTGTCAGTTCAAAGTCATTTATAGCAAAAATATCTCTATTTTGTTTAAGTAGTCATTTTATTTTGTCTGTATGTTCATCAGGACAATTTACATTGTCCAGCCACTCATCACCTGTACTATCAGGTTGTTGTTTCTGTACGGAATTGATTTGTGCTAAATCCTTATTTGTCTTTTCAACACTATTTATTTTATTCATATCGCTAATCTTTTCAGCTTTAGCAACAATACAGTTTTTCTTTAAATGAATACACTTAGTTGTACTATTAACAATCATTAATGGTAGCTTTCTATTTTTCTTGACGTTTACTAAACAGTTTTGTATTAATACTCCAGGTTCGGAGGCAACATAACCTTCGGTAATCTGTGAAATATCGTAACATGAGGGACCAAAATGTTTTCTTCTTTGCATTTTACCAGTACACCTATACGATGTTTGTGGTTTCATAACTAGGTCTGCTTTTAACCTAACCAATGCGTGTATGTGTATGTCATGTTGCAAAGGTACATATGTCTTACCGATTCTTAATTTTTGCAAATCAAAATACAATCTAACGCCAAATTTGCTTAACCAATCTTTACCTAAGATAACATTTTTGTTTATGCTTGACGCTACAATGAAGGTATGGTTAATTCTCATCCCACCTATTGAGAATGGTAATTTTATCATCCCTAAAACACTTAGTTGTCCCCCATTGACTGATTTAAGAACCGAATTTGTCTTTGTTAACCTTGGTTTAAACGGGAGGGACTGGTACACATGTTTATGTATCAAACTCACTTCAGCACCAGTGTCAATTAAAGCCTTATAATGTTTACTAAATATTTTAATTGGAGCGGTGTTTGGGCTAATAACATTGTCAATAAGGTAAACATGTTTTACACTCTCCGGGGCAGTCTTTAAACTCGGGGAGGAATCTCGTTTAAAGTTCCTCTAGTTTGCGTTGAATTTGCTTGGGCATATTCATGACAGAATCTCTTAATGTGACCTAATTTCCCACAAAAGTAACAACGTGGTTTGTTCTCTACCACATTAACCGGCTGGCTCTGTTCTCGTCTACAGAAAGCCGCAGTGTGACCTTTTCGCTTGCAAATATGGCATGTCCTAGTCAGCCTAAACTGGTCTACGTCCATGGGTTCCTCAGTTCTAAACCCATTATCATCCCGTTTTAATCCATAATCCCTACCTGTTTTATTCTTGAACAGTTTCCTCAAGTTTTGCTCTTCAATACAAGTACGGATTGCAGCTCGAAGGTTTTTAGGTTTTTTCTATAGTATAAGCCCTCACTAAAGTAACCAATGACTTGTAATTCATAAGCCTGCATCCCCCAGGTTGACCATCAAACGCGTCTGTAGCTACAGACAGCACACGCTCAGCGTAACACTGAACATTTTCGTCTTTCATTTGCTTGATATTTCTTAGCATTCTTAAAGCTTGTTCAGGAACTGCAATTTCCGCAAATCTAGTCATAAGCTCACGCTTCAGTTCCGTTGTCAGGGTACGTGGTGATGTATCGTTCTATGAAATCACTAACTGGGCCAGCGCTAGTTTTATATGCAACCATCTTGACTTTATCTTCGGGTGTTTCATTCATTCATGAATATTTTTCTATTTGTTTAACCCAATTTCGGAATTCTTTAGAATCGCCAAAATAATTGTGTGGAATCAAAACTCTTGAGTTCATTTTGAAGGCCTATTGCATTCGCCAAACCATTAACATCAACATTAACATTGATTTGTGGTATTTTTGGTTCCTGAGCCATTTTTAACTAGTGTTTTTAGAGAAAGAAGAGGACTTACCTACTTGAAACAGCTGTTGTCGAATTCTGTCATATATCAGTATATATCTCTCTAGCTTCTATCTCTATCTCTATCTAATTATATCTGTCTCTTATTCCATCTCCGTCTAATTGTATCTCTTAGCTTATTGTATCTGTATCTAAAGTACGTGGATAGTCATATCTTGGGGCTACTAATTAATAATGAGGCTACAAATTAATAACTGACATAAGGTGTGCAAACGTTTGATGACTATCGCTTATATTTCGTAGCTTACGGTGAAGCTACGTAATAACGAGCTGAACGTGGTCCAGCTTGTCCGATAGATTCTTATCACAAGGTTAAAACCAATTATCAATAAATGACAATGTGCACATATTTAGTAGCCTATGGTTAAACTAATTAGCCAACCATTGTGATGGAACTTGACATCTTGATATATACAGGAGTACTTTTAATTAACGAGAGTTCAATACAGGTACAATATGCTCGTATTGTTACACTCCCTGTTCTACAGTATAGTACAAGTATGGGGGACCCTCCCTGTTCTACAGTATAGTACAAGTCTGGGGGACACTCCCTGATCTACAGTATAGTACAAGTCTGGGGGACCCTCCCTGTTCTACAGTATAGTACAAGTCTGGGGACCCTCCCTGTTCTACAGTATAGTACAAGTCTGGGGGACCCTCCCTGTTCTACAGTATAGTACAAGTCTGGGGGACACTCCCTGATCTACAGTATAGTACAAGTCTGGGGGACCCTCCCTGTTCTACAGTATAGTACAAGTCTGGGGACCCTCCCTGTTCTACAGTATAGTACAAGTCTGGGGGACCCTCCCTGTTCTACAGTATAGTACAAGTCTGGGGGACCCTCCCTGATCTACAGTATAGTACAAGTCTGGGGGACCCTCCCTGATCTACAGTATAGTACAAGTCTGGAGGACTCTCCCTGTTCTACAGTATAGTACAAGTCTGGGGGACCCTCCCTGTTCTACAGTATAGTACAAGGCTGGGGGGGCTCTCCCTGAGCTACAGTATAGTACACGTCTGGGGGGCTCTCTCTGATATACAGTATAGTACACGTCTGGAGGACTCTCCCTGATCTACAGTATAGTACAAGTCTGGGGACTCTCCATGATCTACAGTATAGTACACGTCTGAGGGCCTCTCCCTGATCTAAAGTATAGTACAAGTCTGGAGGACTCCCTGATCTACAGTATAGTACAAGTCTGGGGGACTCCCTGATCTACAGTATAGTACAAGTCTGGGGGACTCTCCCTTATCTACAGTATAGTACAAGTATGTGGGACTCTCTGATCTACAGTATAGTACAAGTATGTGGTCTCTCCCTGATCTACAGTATAGTACAAGTCTGGGGGACTCTCCCTGATCTACAGTATAGTACAAGTATGTGGGACTCTCCCTGATCTACAGTATAGTACAAGTCTGGGGGACTCTCCCTGATCTACAGTATAGTTCAAGTCTGTGTGACTCTCTGATCTACAGTATAGTACAAGTCTGTGGACTCTCCCTGATCTACAGTTTAGTACAAGTATGTGGGACTCTCCCTGATCTACAGTATAGTACAAGTATGGAGGACGCCCTGATCTGCAGTATAGTACACGTCTGGAAGACTCCCCGCTCTACAGTATAGTACAAGTCTGGGGGACCCTCCCAGATATGCAGTATAGTACACGTCTGCGGGACCCTCCCAGATCTGCAGTATAGTACAAGGCTAGGGGCTCTCCCTGAGTTACAGTATGGTACACGTCTGGGCGGCACTCACTGATCTACAGTATAGTACAAGTCTGGGGGACATGTATAGGGTCAGATATGTATGTGTGCTACATGTATAGGGTCAGATCTGTATGTGTGCTACATGTATAGGGTCAGATCTGTATGTGTGCTACATGTATAGGGTCAGATCTGTATGTATGTATAGGGTCAGATCTGTATGTATGCTGCATGTATAGGGTCAGATCTGTATGTATGATACATGTATAAGGTCAGATCTATATGTGTGCTACATGTATAGGGTCAGATCTGTATGTGTGCTACATGTATAGGGTCAGATATGTATGTGTGCTACATGTATAGGGTCAGGTCTGTATGTATGTATGCTACATGTATAGGGTCAGATCTGTATGTATGCTACATGTATATGGTCAGGTCTGTATGTATGCTACATGTATAGGGTCAGATCTGTATGTATGTATGCTACATGTATAGGGTCAGATCTGTATGTGTGCTACATGTATAGGGTCAGATCTGTATGTTTGCTACATGTATAGGGTCAGATCTGTATGTATGCTACATGTATATGGTCAGGTCTGTATGTGTGCTACATGTATAGGGTCAGACTGTATGTGTGCTACATGTATAGGGTCAGATATGTATGTATGCTACATGTATATGGTCAGGTATGTATGTATGCTACATGTATAGGGTCAGATCTGTATGTATGTATGCTACATGTATAGGGTAAGATCTGTATGTGTGCTACATGTATAGGGTCAGATCTGTATGTGTGCTACATGTATAGGGTCAGGTCTGTATGTGTGCTACATGTATAGGGTCAGGTCTGTATGCATGCTACATGTATATGGTCAGATCTGTATGTGTGCTACATGTATAGGGTCAGATCTGTATGTGTGCTACATATATAGGGTCAGATCTGTATGTATAGTACATGTATAGGGTCAGATCTATATGTAAGCTACATGTATATGGTCAGATCTGTATGTATGCTGCATGCATAGGGTCAGATCTGTATGTATGCTACATGTATAGGGTCAGATCTATATGTAAGCTACATGTATATGGTCTGATCTGTATGTGCGCTACATGTATAGTGTCAGATCTGTATGTATGCTGCATGCATAGGGTCAGATCTGTATGTGCGCTACATGAATAGTGTCAGATCTTTATGTGTGCTATATGTATAGTGTCAGATCTTTATGTGTCCTACATGTATAGTGTCCAATCTGTTTGTGCTGTACATGTATAGGGTCAGATCTGTATATGCATTACATGTTTAGGGTCAGATCTATATGTATGCTACATGTATAGGGTCAGATCTATATGTATGCTACATGAATAGGGTCAGATCTGTATGTGTGCTACATGTATAGGGTCAGATCTGTATGTATGCTACATGTATAGGGTCAGATCTATATGTAAGCTACATGTATATGGTCTGATCTGTATGTGCGCTACATGTATAGTGTCAGATCTGTATGTATGCTGCATGCATAGGGTCAGATCTGTATGTGTGCTACATGTATAGGGTCCGATCTGTATGTGTGCTACATGTATAGGGTCCGATCTGTATGTGTGCTACATGTATAGGGTCAGATCTGTATGTGTGCTACATGTATAGGGTCAGATCTGTATGTGCGCTACATGAATAGTGTCCGATCTTTATGTGTGCTATATGTATAGTGTCAGATCTTTATGTGTCCTACATGTATAGTGTCCAATCTGTTTGTGCTGTACATGTATAGGGTCAGATCTGTATATGCATTACATGTTTAGGGTCAGATCTATATGTATGCTCCATGTATAGGGTCAGATCTATATGTATGCTACATGAATAGGGTCAGATCTGTATGTGTGCTACATGTATAGGGTCAGATCTGTCTGTATGTGTGCTACATGTATAGGGTCAGATCTGCATGTATGTGTGCTACATGCATAGAGTCAGATCTGTATGTGCGCTACATGAATAGTGTCCGATCTTTATGTGTGCTATATGTATAGTGTCAGATCTTTATGTGTCCTACATGTATAGTGTCCAATCTGTTTGTGCTGTACATGTATAGGGTCAGATCTGTATATGCATTACATGTTTAGGGTCAGATCTATATGTATGCTCCATGTATAGGGTCAGATCTATATGTATGCTACATGAATAGGGTCAGATCTGTATGTGTGCTACATGTATAGGGTCAGATCTGTCTGTATGTGTGCTACATGTATAGGGTCAGATCTGCATGTATGTGTGCTACATGCATAGAGTCAGATCTGTATGTATGCTACATGTATAGGGTCAGATATGTATATATGTATGCTACATGCATAGGGTCAGATCTATCTGTATGTGTGCTACATGTATAGGGTCAGATCTGTATGTATGCTACATGTATAGGGTCAGATCTGTATGTATGTATGCTACATGTATAGGGTCAGATCTGTATGTGTGCTACATGTATAGGGTCAGATCTGTATGTTTGCTACATGTATAGGGTCAGATCTGTATGTATGCTACATGTATATGGTCAGGTCTGTATGTGTGCTACATGTATAGGGTCAGACTGTATGTGTGCTACATGTATAGGGTCAGATATGTATGTATGCTACATGTATATGGTCAGGTCTGTATGTATGCTACATGTATAGGGTCAGATCTGTATGTATGTATGCTACATGTATAGGGTAAGATCTGTATGTGTGCTACATGTATAGGGTCAGATCTGTATGTGTGCTACATGTATAGGGTCAGGTCTGTATGTGTGCTACATGTATAGGGTCAGGTCTGTATGCATGCTACATGTATATGGTCAGATCTGTATGTGTGCTACATGTATAGGGTCAGATCTGTATGTGTGCTACATGTATAGGGTCAGATCTGTATGTATAGTACATGTATACGGTCAGATTTATATGTAAGCTACATGTATATGGTCAGATCTGTATGTGTGCTACGTGTATAGGGTCAGATCTGTGTGTGTGTTACATGTATAGGATCAGATCTGTATGTGTGCTACATGTATAGGGTCAGATCTGTATATGTGCTACATGTATAGGGTCAGATCTGCATGTATGTGTGCTACATGTATAGGGTCAGATCTGCATGTATGTGTGCTACATGTATAGGGTCAGATCTGTATATGTGCTACATGTATAGGGTCAGATCTGTATGTATGTATGCTACATGTATAGGGTCAGATCTGTATATGTGCTACATGTATATTGTCAGATCTGTATATGTGCTACATGTATAGGTTCAGATATGTATGTATGCTACATGTATAGGGTCAGATATGTATATGTGCTACATGTATAGGTTCAGATATGTATGTGTGCTACATGTATAGGGTCAGATATGTATGTGTGCTACATGTATAGGGTCAGATCTGTATGTATGCTACATGTATAGGGTCCGATCTGTATGTATGTATGCTACATGTATAGGCTCAGATCTGTATGTATGCTACATGTATAGGGTCAGATCTGTATATGTGCTACATGTATAGGGTCATATCTGCATGTATGTGTGCTACATGTATAGGGTCATATCTGTATGTATGCTACATGTATAGGGTCAGATCTGTATATGTGCTACATGTATAGGGTCATATCTGCATGTATGTGTGCTACATGTATAGGGTCAGATCTGCATGTATGTGTGCTACATGTCTAGGTTCAGATCTGTATGTATGCTACATGTATAGGGTCAGATCTATCTGTATGTGTGCTACATGTATAGGGTCAGATCTATCTGTATGTGTGTTACATGTATAGGGTCAGATCTGTATGTGTGCTACATGTATAGGATCAGATCTATCTGTATGTGTGCTACATGTATAGGGTCAGATCTGTATGTGTGCTACATGTATAGGGTCAGATCTATCTGTATGTGTGTTACATGTATAGGGTCAGATCTGTATGTGTGCTACATGTATAGGGTCAGATCTGTATGTATGTGTGCTACATGTATAGTGTCAGATATGTATGTATGTATGCTACATGTATAGGATCAGATCTGTATGTATGTATGCTACATGTATAGGGTCAGATCTGTATGTGTGCTACATGTATAGGGTCATATCTGTATGTATGCTACATGTATAGGGTCAGATCTGTATATATGCTACATGTATAGGGTCAGATCTGCATGTATGTGTGCTACATGTATAGGGTCAGATCTGCATGTATGTATGCTACATGTATAGGTTCAGATCTGTATGTATGCTACATGTATAGGGTCAGATCTATCTGTATGTGTGCTACATATAGGGTCAGATCTGTATGTGTGTTACATGTATAGGGTCAGATCTGTATGTGTGCTACATGTATAGGGTCAGATCTGTATGTATGTGTGCTACATGTATAGGGTCAGATCTGTATGTGTGCTACATGTATAGGGTTTGATCTGTATGTGTGCTACATGTATAGGGTCAGATCTGTATGTATGTATGCTACATGTATAGGGTCAGATCTGTATGTATGTGTGCTAGATGTATAGGGTCAGATCTGTATGTATGTGTGCTACATGTATAGGGTCAGATCTGTATGTATGTGTGCTACATGTATAGGGTCAGATATGTATGTATGATACATGTATATGATCAGATATATCTGTATGCTACATGTATAGGGTCAGATATGTATGTGTGCTACATGTATAGGGTCAGATCTGTATGTGTGCTACATGTATAGGGTCAGATCTGTATTTGTACTACATGTATAGGGTCAGATCTGTATGTGTGCTACATGTATAGGGTCAGATCTGTATGTATATGTGCTACATGTATAGGGTCAGATCTGTATGTATATGTGCTACATGTATAGGGTCAGATCTGTATGTATATGTGCTACATGTATAGGGTCAGATCTGTATGTATGTGTGCTACATGTATAGGGTCAGATCTGTATATGTGCTACATGTATAGGGTCATATCTGTATGTATGTATGCTACATGTATAGGGTCAGATCTGTATATGTGCTACATGTATATTGTCAGATCTGTATATGTGCTACATGTATAGGTTCAGATATGTATGTATGCTACATGTATAGGGTCAGATATGTATATGTGCTACATGTATAGGTTCAGATATGTATGTGTGCTACATGTATAGGGTCAGATATGTATGTGTGCTACATGTATAGGGTCAGATCTGTATGTATGCTACATGTATAGGGTCAGATCTGTATGTAAGTATGCTACATGTATAGGCTCAGATCTGTATGTATGTGTGCTACATGTATAGGGTCAGATCTGTATGTATGTGTGCTACATGTATAGAGTCAGATCTGTATGTATATGTGCTACATGTATATTGTCAGATCTGTATGTGTGCTACATGTATAGGGTCAGATCTGTATGTATGTGTGCTACATGTATAGGGTCAGATCTGTATGTGTGCTACATGTATAGGGTCAGATCTGTATGTGTGCTACATGTATAGGGTCAGATCTGTATGTATGTGTGCTACATGTATAGGGTCAGATCTGTATGTATGTGTGCTACATGTATAGGGTCAGATCTGTATGTATGCTACATGTATAGGGTCAGATATGTATGTGTGCTACATGTATAGGGTCAGATCTGTATGTGTGCTACATGTATAGGGTCAGATCTGTATGTTTGCTACATGTATAGGGTCAGATCTGTATGTATGCTACATGTATATGGTCAGGTCTGTATGTGTGCTACATGTATAGGGTCAGACTGTATGTGTGCTACATGTATAGGGTCAGATATGTATGTATGCTACATGTATATGGTCAGGTCTGTATGTATGCTACATGTATAGGGTCAGATCTGTATGTATAGTACATGTATACGGTCAGATTTATATGTAAGCTACATGTATATGGTCAGATCTGTATGTGTGCTACGTGTATAGGGTCAGATCTGTGTGTGTGTTACATGTATAGGATCAGATCTGTATGTGTGCTACATGTATAGGGTCAGATCTGTATGTGCTACATGTATAGGGTCAGATCTGCATGTATGTGTGCTACATGTATAGGGTCAGATCTGCATGTATGTGTGCTACATGTATAGGGTCAGATCTGTATATGTGCTACATGTATAGGGTCAGATCTGTATGTATGTATGCTACATGTATAGGGTCAGATCTGTATATGTGCTACATGTATATTGTCAGATCTGTATATGTGCTACATGTATAGGTTCAGATATGTATGTATGCTACATGTATAGGGTCAGATATGTATATGTGCTACATGTATAGGGTCAGATATGTATGTGTGCTACATGTATAGGGTCAGATATGTATGTGTGCTACATGTATAGGGTCAGATCTGTATGTATGCTACATGTATAGGGTCCGATCTGTATGTATGTATGCTACATGTATAGGCTCAGATCTGTATGTATGCTACATGTATAGGGTCAGATCTGTATATGTGCTACATGTATAGGGTCATATCTGCATGTATGTGTGCTACATGTATAGGGTCATATCTGTATGTATGCTACATGTATAGGGTCAGATCTGTATATGTGCTACATGTATAGGGTCATATCTGCATGTATGTGTGCTACATGTATAGGGTCAGATCTGCATGTATGTGTGCTACATGTCTAGGTTCAGATCTGTATGTATGCTACATGTATAGGGTCAGATCTGTATGTATGTGTGCTACATGTATAGGGTCAGATCTGTATATGTGCTACATGTATATTGTCAGATCTGTATATGTGCTACATGTATAGGTTCAGATATGTATGTATGCTACATGTATAGGGTCAGATATGTATATGTGCTACATGTATAGGTTCAGATCTGTATGTGTGCTACATGTATAGGGTCAGATATGTATGTGTGCTACATGTATAGGGTCAGATCTGTATGTATGCTACATGTATAGGGTCAGATCTGTATGTAGTTGCTACATGTATAGGTCAGATCTGTATGTATGTGTGCTACATGTATAGGGTCAGATCTGTATGTATGTGTGCTACATGTATAGGGTCAGATCTGTATGTATGTGTGCTACATGTATAGGGTCAGATCTGTATGTGTGCTACATGTATAGGGTCAGATCTGTATGTGTGTGCTACATGTATAGGGTCAGATCTGTATGTATGTGTGCTACATGTATAGGGTCAGATCTGTATGTATGCTACATGTATAGGGTCAGATATGTATGTGTGCTACATGTATAGGGTCAGATCTGTATGTGTGCTACATGTATAGGGTCAGATCTGTATGTTTGCTACATGTATAGGGTCAGATCTGTATGTATGCTACATGTATATGGTCAGGTCTGTATGTGTGCTACATGTATAGGGTCAGACTGTATGTGTGCTACATGTATAGGGTCAGATATGTATATGTGCTACATGTATAGGGTCAGATATGTATGTGTGCTACATGTATAGGGTCAGATATGTATGTGTGCTACATGTATAGGGTCAGATCTGTATGTATGCTACATGTATAGGGTCAGATCTGTATGTATGTATGCTACATGTATAGGCTCAGATCTGTATGTATGCTACATGTATAGGGTCAGATCTGTATATGTGCTACATGTATAGGGTCATATCTGCATGTATGTGTGCTACATGTATAGGGTCATATCTGTATGTATGCTACATGTATAGGGTCAGATCTGTATATGTGCTACATGTATAGGGTCATATCTGCATGTATGTGTGCTACATGTATAGGGTCAGATCTGCATGTATGTGTGCTACATGTATAGGTTCAGATCTGTATGTATGCTACATGTATAGGGTCAGATCTATCTGTATGTGTGCTACATATATAGGGTCAGATCTGTATGTGTGTTACATGTATAGGGTCAGATCTGTATGTGTGCTACATGTATAGGGTCAGATCTGTATGTATGTGTGCTACATGTATAGTGTCAGATATGTATGTATGTATGTGCTACATGTATAGGATCAGATCTGTATGTATGTATGCTACATGTATAGTGTCAGATCTGTATGTATGTATGCTACATGTATAGGGTCAGCTCTGTATGTATGTGTGCTACATGTATAGGGTCATATCTGTATGTATGCTACATGTATAGGGTCAGATCTGTATATGTGCTACATGTATAGGGTCAGATCTGCATGTATGTGTGCTACATGTATAGGGTCAGATCTGCATGTATGTGTGCTACATGTATAGGTTCAGATCTGTATGTATGCTACATGTATAGGGTCAGATCTATCTGTATGTGTGCTACATATAGGGTCAGATCTGTATGTGTGTTACATGTATAGGGTCAGATCTGTATGTGTGCTACATGTATAGGGTCAGATCTGTATGTGTGCTACATGTATAGGGTTTGATCTGTATGTGTGCTACATGTATAGGGTCAGATCTGTATGTATGTATGCTACATGTATAGGGTCAGATCTGTATGTATGTGTGCTAGATGTATAGGGTCAGATCTGTATGTATGTGTGCTACATGTATAGGGTCAGATCTGTATGTATGTGTGCTACATGTATAGGGTCAGATATGTATGTATGATACATGTATATGATCAGATATATCTGTATGCTACATGTATAGGGTCAGATATGTATGTGTGCTACATGTATAGGGTCAGATCTGTATGTGTGCTACATGTATAGGGTCAGATCTGTATTTGTACTACATGTATAGGGTCAGATCTGTATGTGTGCTACATGTATAGGGTCAGATCTGTATATGTGCTACATGTATAGGGTCAGATATGTATATGTGCTACATGTATAGGGTCAGATCTGTATGTGTGCTACATGTATAGGGTCAGATATGTATGTGTGCTACATGTATAGGGTCAGATCTGTATGTGTGCTACATGTATAGGGTCAGATCTGTATGTATGTATGCTACATGTATAGGGTCAGATCTGTATGTGTGCTACATGTATAGGGTCAGATCTGTATATGTGCTACATGTATAGGGTCAGATCTGTATGTATGCTACATGTATAGGGTCAGATATGTATATGTGCTACATGTATAGGTTCAGATATGTATGTGTGCTACATGTATAGGGTCAGATATGTATGTGTGCTACATGTATAGGGTCAGATCTGTATGTATGCTACATGTATAGGGTCCGATCTGTATGTAAGTATGCTACATGTATAGGCTCAGATCTGTATGTATGTGTGCTACATGTATAGGGTCAGATCTGTATGTATGTGTGCTACATGTATAGAGTCAGATCTGTATGTATATGTGCTACATGTATATTGTCAGATCTGTATGTGTGCTACGTGTATAGGCTCAGATCTGTATGTATGTGTGCTACATGTATAGGGTCAGATCTGTATGTGTGCTACATGTATATGGTCAGATCTGTATGTGTGCTACATGTATAGGGTCAGATCTGTATGTGTGCTACATGTATAGGGTCAGATCTGTATGTATGCTACATGTATAGGGTCAGATATGTATGTGTGCTACATGTATAGGGTCAGATCTGTATGTGTGCTACATGTATAGGGTCAGATCTGTATGTTTGCTACATGTATAGGGTCAGATCTGTATGTATGCTACATGTATATGGTCAGGTCTGTATGTGTGCTACATGTATAGGGTCAGACTGTATGTGTGCTACATGTATAGGGTCAGATATGTATGTATGCTACATGTATATGGTCAGGTCTGTATGTATGCTACATGTATAGGGTCAGATCTGTATGTATGTATGCTACATGTATAGGGTAAGATCTGTATGTGTGCTACATGTATAGGGTCAGATCTGTATGTGTGCTACATGTATAGGGTCAGGTCTGTATGTGTGCTACATGTATAGGGTCAGGTCTGTATGCATGCTACATGTATATGGTCAGATCTGTATGTGTGCTACATGTATAGGGTCAGATCTGTATGTGTGCTACATGTATAGGGTCAGATCTGTATGTATAGTACATGTATACGGTCAGATTTATATGTAAGCTACATGTATATGGTCAGATCTGTATGTGTGCTACGTGTATAGGGTCAGATCTGTGTGTGTGTTACATGTATAGGATCAGATCTGTATGTGTGCTACATGTATAGGGTCAGATCTGTATATGTGCTACATGTATAGGGTCAGATCTGCATGTATGTGTGCTACATGTATAGGGTCAGATCTGCATGTATGTGTGCTACATGTATAGGGTCAGATCTGTATATGTGCTACATGTATAGGGTCAGATCTGTATGTATGTATGCTACATGTATAGGGTCAGATCTGTATATGTGCTACATGTATATTGTCAGATCTGTATATGTGCTACATGTATAGGTTCAGATATGTATGTATGCTACATGTATAGGGTCAGATATGTATATGTGCTACATGTATAGGGTCAGATATGTATGTGTGCTACATGTATAGGGTCAGATATGTATGTGTGCTACATGTATAGGGTCAGATCTGTATGTATGCTACATGTATAGGGTCCGATCTGTATGTATGTATGCTACATGTATAGGCTCAGATCTGTATGTATGCTACATGTATAGGGTCAGATCTGTATATGTGCTACATGTATAGGGTCATATCTGCATGTATGTGTGCTACATGTATAGGGTCATATCTGTATGTATGCTACATGTATAGGGTCAGATCTGTATATGTGCTACATGTATAGGGTCATATCTGCATGTATGTGTGCTACATGTATAGGGTCAGATCTGCATGTATGTGTGCTACATGTCTAGGTTCAGATCTGTATGTATGCTACATGTATAGGGTCAGATCTGTATGTATGTGTGCTACATGTATAGGGTCAGATCTGTATATGTGCTACATGTATATTGTCAGATCTGTATATGTGCTACATGTATAGGTTCAGATATGTATGTATGCTACATGTATAGGGTCAGATATGTATATGTGCTACATGTATAGGTTCAGATATGTATGTGTGCTACATGTATAGGGTCAGATATGTATGTGTGCTACATGTATAGGGTCAGATCTGTATGTATGCTACATGTATAGGGTCCGATCTGTATGTAAGTATGCTACATGTATAGGCTCAGATCTGTATGTATGTGTGCTACATGTATAGGGTCAGATCTGTATGTATGTGTGCTACATGTATAGAGTCAGATCTGTATGTATATGTGCTACATGTATATTGTCAGATCTGTATGTGGGCTACATGTATAGGGTCAGATCTGTATGTATGTGTGCTACGTGTATAGGCTCAGATCTGTATGTATGTGTGCTACATGTATAGGGTCAGATCTGTATGTGTGCTACATGTATAGGGTCAGATCTGTATGTGTGCTACATGTATATGGTCAGATCTGTATGTGTGCTACATGTATAGGGTCAGATCTGTATGTGTGCTACATGTATAGGGTCAGATCTGTATGTGTGCTACATGTATAGGGTCAGATCTGTATGTATGCTACATGTATAGGGTCAGATATGTATGTGTGCTACATGTATAGGGTCAGATCTGTATGTGTGCTACATGTATAGGGTCAGATCTGTATGTTTGCTACATGTATAGGGTCAGATCTGTATGTATGCTACATGTATATGGTCAGGTCTGTATGTGTGCTACATGTATAGGGTCAGACTGTATGTGTGCTACATGTATAGGGTCAGATATGTATGTATGCTACATGTATATGGTCAGGTCTGTATGTATGCTACATGTATAGGGTCAGATCTGTATGTATGTATGCTACATGTATAGGGTAAGATCTGTATGTGTGCTACATGTATAGGGTCAGATCTGTATGTGTGCTACATGTATAGGGTCAGGTCTGTATGTGTGCTACATGTATAGGGTCAGGTCTGTATGCATGCTACATGTATATGGTCAGATCTGTATGTGTGCTACATGTATAGGGTCAGATCTGTATGTGTGCTACATGTATAGGGTCAGATCTGTATGTATAGTACATGTATACGGTCAGATTTATATGTAAGCTACATGTATATGGTCAGATCTGTATGTGTGCTACGTGTATAGGGTCAGATCTGTGTGTGTGTTACATGTATAGGATCAGATCTGTATGTGTGCTACATGTATAGGGTCAGATCTGTATATGTGCTACATGTATAGGGTCAGATCTGCATGTATGTGTGCTACATGTATAGGGTCAGATCTGCATGTATGTGTGCTACATGTATAGGGTCAGATCTGTATATGTGCTACATGTATAGGGTCAGATCTGTATGTATGTATGCTACATGTATAGGGTCAGATCTGTATATGTGCTACATGTATATTGTCAGATCTGTATATGTGCTACATGTATAGGTTCAGATATGTATGTATGCTACATGTATAGGGTCAGATATGTATATGTGCTACATGTATAGGTTCAGATATGTATGTGTGCTACATGTATAGGGTCAGATATGTATGTGTGCTACATGTATAGGGTCAGATCTGTATGTATGCTACATGTATAGGGTCCGATCTGTATGTATGTATGCTACATGTATAGGCTCAGATCTGTATGTATGCTACATGTATAGGGTCAGATCTGTATATGTGCTACATGTATAGGGTCATATCTGCATGTATGTGTGCTACATGTATAGGGTCATATCTGTATGTATGCTACATGTATAGGGTCAGATCTGTATCTGTGCTACATGTATAGGGTCATATCTGCATGTATGTGTGCTACATGTATAGGGTCAGATCTGCATGTATGTGTGCTACATGTCTAGGTTCAGATCTGTATGTATGCTACATGTATAGGGTCAGATCTATCTGTATGTGTGCTACATATATAGGGTCAGATCTGTATGTGTGTTACATGTATAGGGTCAGATCTGTATGTGTGCTACATGTATAGGGTCAGATCTGTATGTATGTGTGCTACATGTATAGTGTCAGATATGTATGTATGTATGCTACATGTATAGGATCAGATCTGTATGTATGTATGCTACATGTATAGTGTCAGATCTGTATGTATGTATGCTACATGTATAGGGTCAGCTCTGTATGTATGTGTGCTACATGTATAGGGTCATATCTGTATGTATGCTACATGTATAGGGTCAGATCTGTATATGTGCTACATGTATAGGGTCAGATCTGCATGTATGTGTGCTACATGTATAGGGTCAGATCTGATGTATGTGTGCTACATGTATAGGTTCAGATCTGTATGTATGCTACATGTATAGGGTCAGATCTATCTGTATGTGTGCTACATATAGGGTCAGATCTGTATGTGTGTTACATGTATAGGGTCAGTCTGTATGTGTGCTACATGTATAGGGTCATATCTGTATGTATGCTACATGATAGGGTCAGATCTGTATATGTGCTACATGTATAGGGTCAGATCTGCATGTATGTGTGCTACATGTATAGGGTCAGATCTGTATGTATGTGTGCTACATGTATAGGGTCAGATCTGTATGTATGCTACATGTATAGGGTCAGATCTATTGTATGTGTGCTACATATAGGGTCAGATCTGTATGTGTGTTACATGTATAGGGTCAGATCTGTATGTGTGCTACATGTATAGGGTCAGATCTGTATGTGTGCTACATGTATAGGGTCAGATCTGTATGTGTGCTACATGTATAGGGTCAGATCTGTATGTATGTATGCTACATGTATAGGGTCAGATCTGTATGTATGTGTGCTACATGTATAGGGTCAGATCTGTATGTATGTGTGCTACATGTATAGGGTCAGATCTGTATGTATGTGTGCTACATGTATAGGGTCAGATATGTATGTATGATACATGTATAGGATCAGATATATCTGTATGCTACATGTATAGGGTCAGATATGTATGTGTGCTACATGTATAGGGTCAGATCTGTATGTGTGCTACATGTATAGGGTCAGATCTGTATTTGTACTACATGTATAGGGTCAGATCTGTATGTGTGCTACATGTATAGGGTCAGATCTGTATGTATATGTGCTACATGTATAGGGTCAGATCTGTATGTATATGTGCTACATGTATAGGGTCAGATCTGTATGTATATGTGCTACATGTATAGGGTCAGATCTGTATGTATGTGTGCTACATGTATAGGGTCAGATCTGTATATGTGCTACATGTATAGGGTCAGATCTGTATGTATGTATGCTACATGTATAGGGTCAGATCTGTATATGTGCTACATGTATATTGTCAGATCTGTATATGTGCTACATGTATAGGGTCAGATATGTATATGTGCTACATGTATAGGGTCAGATATGTATGTGTGCTACATGTATAGGGTCAGATATGTATGTGTGCTACATGTATAGGGTCAGATCTGTATGTGTGCTACATGTATAGGGTCAGATCTGTAATATGCTACATGTATAGGGTCAGATCTGTATGTGTGCTACATGTATAGGGTCAGATCTGGGGTAGGATGTGATAGTATTATATATACTAGTATGTATATACACAGTGGTAGGACATGATAGTATTATATATACTAGTATTGTATATACACAGGGGTAGGACGTGTTAGTATTATATATACTAGTATTGTACATGTATATACACAGGGGTAGGACGTGTTAGTATTATATATACTAGTATTGTACATGTATATACACAGGGGTAGGACGTGTTAGTATTATATATACTAGTATTGTACATGTATATACACAGGGGTAGGACGTGATAGTATTATATATACTAGTATTGTATATACACAGGGGTAGGACGTGATAGTATTATATATACTAGTATTGTACATGTATATACACAGGGGTAGGACGTGTTAGTATTATATATACTAGTATTGTACATGTATATACACAGGGGTAGGACGTGTTAGTATTATATATACTAGTATTGTATATACACAGGGGTAGGACGTGTTAGTATTATATATACTAGTATTGTACATGTATATACACAGGGGTAGGACGTGTTAGTATTATATATACTAGTATTGTACATGTATATACACAGGGGTAGGACGTGTTAGTATTATATATACTAGTATTGTACATGTATATACACAGGGGTAGGACGTGTTAGTATTATATATACTAGTATTGTACATGTATATACACAGGGGTAGGACGTGATAGTATTATATATACTAGTATTGTACATGTATATACACAGGGGTAGGACGTTAGTATTATATATACTAGTATTGTACAGTATATACACAGGGGTAGGACGTGATAGTATTATATATACTAGTATTGTATATACACAGGGGTAGGACGTGTTAGTATTATATATACTAGTATTGTATATACACAGGGGTAGGACGTGATAGTATTATATATACTAGTATTGTATATACACAGGGGTAGGACGTGATAGTATTATATATACTAGTATTGTATATACACAGGGGTAGGACGTGATAGTATTATATATACTAGTATTGTATATACACAGGGGTAGGACGTGATAGTATTATATATACTAGTATTGTATATACACAGGGGTAGGACGTGTTAGTATTATATATACTAGTATTGTATATACACAGGGGTAGGACGTGATAGTATTGACATGTATATACACAGGGGTAGGACGTGTTTAGTATTGTACATGTATATACACAGGGGTAGGACGTGTTAGTATTATATATACTAGTATTGTACATGTATATACACAGGGGTAGGATGTGTTAGTATTATATATACTAGTATTGTACATGTATATACACAGGGGTAGGACGTGTTAGTATTGTACATGTATATACACAGGGGTAGGACGTGTTAGTATTATATATACTAGTATTGTACATGTATATACACAGGGGTAGGACGTGTTAGTATTGCACATGTATATACACAGGGGTAGGACGTGTTAGTATTATATATACTAGTATTGTACATGTATATACACAGTTGTAGGATGTGATAGTATTATATATACTAGTATTGTACATGTATATACACAGGGGTAGGACGTGTTAGTATTATATATACTAGTATTGTACATGTATATACACAGGGGTAGGACGTGTTAGTATTATATATACTAGTATTGTACATGTATATACACAGGGGTAGGATGTGTTAGTATTATATATACTAGTATTGTACATGTATATACACAGGGGTAGGACGTGTTAGTATTATATATACTAGTATTGCATATACACAGGGTTAGGACGTGTTAGTATTGCACATGTATATACACAGGGGTAGGACGTGTTAATATTATATACACTAGTATTGTACATGTATATACATAGGGGTAGGACGTGATAGTATTATATATACTAGTATTGTACATGTATATACATAGGGGTAGGACGTGATAGTATTATATATACTAGTATTGTATATACACAGTGGTAGGACGTGATAGTATTATATATACTAGTATTGTATATACACAGGGGTAGAACGTGTTAGTATTATACATACTAGTATTGCACATGTATATACACAGGGGTAGAACGTGTTAGTATTATATAACTAGTATTGTATATGTATATACACAGGGGTAGGATGTAATAGTATTATATATACTAGTATTGTATATACACAGGGGTAGGACGTGTTAGTATTATGTATACTAGTATTGCATATACACAGGAGTAGGACGTGTTAGTATTATATATACTAGCGTTGTACATGTATATACACAGGGGTAGAACGTGTTAGTATTATACATACTAGTATTGCACATGTATATACACAGCGGTAGGACGTGATAGTATTATATATGTATGAGTGGTAGGACATATGTGTGGGTGGGGGATTCGCACATTTTGAAAGTGTATGGTGTATCACAGCACCCCTCATAGTGTGTAAACTCCATACTCCTCCATTCCTCAGACTATCAATGGTGTGCAGTATATTGTAAGTAAACTCCATAATCCTCTACCCCTCGGACTATCATGGTGTACAGTATATTATAAATAAGCTGCATAATCCTCCACCCTTCGGACTATCATGGTGTACAGTATATTGTAAGTAAACTCCATAATCCTCCACCCCTCGGACTATCATGGTGTACAGTATATTGTAAGTAAACTCCATAATCCTTCACCCCTCGGACTATCATGGTGTACAGTATATTGTAAGTAAACTCCATAATCCTTCACTCCTCGGACTATCATGGTGTACAGTATAATGTAAGTAAACTCCATAATCCTCCACCCATCGGACTATCATGGTGTACAGTATATTGTAAGTAAACTCCATAATCCTCCACCTCTCGGACTATCATGGTGTACAGTATATTGTAAGTAAACTCCATAATCCTCCACCCCTCTCCCATATAACAGTACATTACTAATCTCCTCTCCCATATACTAATACTTAACAGGACATCTCTCCCATATAGCAAGACTTTACTGATCATCTCCCTTCCGATATAACAGTACATTACTGATCATCTCTCCCATATAGCAGTACTTTACTGATCGCCTCTCCCATATAGCAGTACTTTACTGATCGTATATATAACTATTTGACATTCATGTTATTGTATATATAACTACTTGACACTGGTGTTATTGTATATATACCTACTTGACACTGGTGTTATTGTATATATAACTACTTGACACTGGTGTTATTGTATATATAACTACTTGACACTGGTGTTATTGTATATAGAACTACTTGACACTTGTGTTATTGTATGTATAACTACTTGACACTGGTGTTATTGTATATATAACTACTTGACACTGGTGTTATTGTATATATAACTACTTGACACTGGTGCTATTGTATATATAATTACTTGACACTGGTGTTATTGTATATATAACTACTTGACACTGGTGTTATTGTATATATAACTACTTGACACTGGTGTTATTGTATATAGAATTACTTGACACTGGTGTTATTGTATGTATAACTACTTGACACTGGTGTTATTGTATATATAACTACTTGACACTGGTGTTATTGTATATATAACTACTTGACACTGGTGTTATTGTATATATAACTACTTGACACTGGTGTTATTGTATATATAACTACTTGACACTGGTGTTATTGTATATATAACTACTTGACACTGGTGTTATTGTATATATAACTACTTGACACTGGTGTTATTGTATATATAACTACTTGACACTGGTGTTATTGTATATATAACTACTTGACACTGGTGTTATTGTATATATAACTACTTGACACTGGTGTTATTGTATATATAACTACTTGACACTGGTGTTATTGTATATATAACTACTTGACACTGGTGTTATTGTATATATAACTACTTGACACTGGTGTTATTGTATATATAACTACTTGACACTGGTGTTATTGTATATATAACTACTTGACACTGGTGTTATTGTATATATAACTACTTGACACTGGTGTTATTGTATATATAACTACTTGACACTGGTGTTATTGTATATATAACTACTTGACATCGGTATTATTGTTATATAGCTACTTGACACTGGTGTTATTGTATGAATAACTACTTGACAGAGATATTGCTTATCACCTGATATGTACTGCTTGTACAGTCTTCCCATACACAATTATTGCATTTTCACTTTATATTCACTGTTTGTACAGCCCTCACATCCACAAATATTGCATTGCACTTTATATTCACTGTTTGTACAGCCCTCCCATCCACAAATATTGCATTGCACTTTATATTCACTGTTTGTACAGCCCTCCCATACACAACTATTGCATTTCACTTTATATTCAGTTTGTACAGCCCTCCCATCCACAAATATTGCATTTCACTTGATATTCACTGTTTGTACAGCACCCCATCCACAAATATTGCATTTCACTTTATATACACTATTTGTACAGCACCCCATCCACAAATATTGCATTTCACTTGATATTCACTGTTTGTAAAGCCACCCATAAACAAATATTGCATTGCACTTTATATTCACTGTTTGTACAGCCCTCCCATACACAAATATTGCATTTCACTTTATATTCACAGTTTGTACAGCCCTCCCATCCACAAATATTGCATTGCACTTTATATTCGCTGTTTGTACAGCCCTCCCATCCACAAATATTGCATTTCACTTGATATTCACTGTTTGTACAGCACCCCATCCACAAATATTGCATTTCACTTTATATACACTGTTTGTACAGCACCCCATCCACAAATATTGCATTTCACTTGATATTCACTGTTTGTAAAGCCACCCATAAACAAATATTGCATTGCACTTTATATTCACTGTTTGTACAGCCCTCCCATCCACAAATATTGCATTTCACTATATATTCACTGTTTGTACAGCCCTCCCATCCACAAATATTGCATTGCACTTTATATTCAGTTTGTACAGCCCTCCCATCCACAAATATTGCATTTTCACTTTATATTCACTATTTGTACAGCCCTCACATCCACACATATTGCATTTCACTTTATATTCACGGTTTGTACAGCCCTCCCATCCACAAATATTGCATTTTCACTTTATATTCACTGTTTGTACAGCCCTCCCATCCACAAATATTGCATTTTCACTTTATATTCACTGTTTGTACAGCCCTACCATCCACATATATTGCATTTTCACTTTATATTCACTGTTTGTACAGCCCTCCCATCCACAAATATTGCATTTTCACTTTATATTCACTGTTTGTACAGACCTCCCATCCACAAATATTGCATTTTCACTTTATATTCACTGTTTGTACAGTCCTCCCATCCACAAATATTGCATTTTCACTTATATTCACTGTTTGTACAGCCCTCACATCCACACATATTGCATTTCACTTTATATTCACTGTTTGTACAGCCCTCACATCCACACATATTGCATTTCACTTCCCTTATGTATAATCAATTTGTAAGCAAATAATATTGGCCCACATAATTTGATTAATTATTAGAAGCTAGTAAATATTTTCCCAAATAATATGGTTGATTATTAAAGCTAGTAACCCCCCCCCCCCCCAACAAATTTAATCCCACCCCATTAAATTGTTCATTATTGAATTTATTACATATTGGTCCAAATAATTGTGATAAATTACCTGTGATCAACAGTAATGCAAATAGTACAGCAAACGATGTCATGGTGTCCACAGAACATGTTTATCACATTCCCAGGATGCTGGTGGCACGCATCAGCTGGCAGCGGTCCCGTCTTTGATTTATTCTGATATTTCTGACCTTTACCAGCGTGCATGGCCGTCTTGTCAAGTAACGTGTGAGCTTTTTGGAATTTATTATGGAATTTCACACATCTCTGACACAAATACGCCGGACAGTCAACGCATTGATGCACCGCCTCGGTGTTCTTACCATCGTCGGAACACGTCGTACAGCAGAAGTCGTATATAACGTCAGAAGCTCCAACCTGCGATCGCGTCATCGCCTGATGTTCCGCCATTTTTCCCCAATTGAAGGTCGTTACTGATTACTAGGAAAGCGAAACAAGCCCATTTCTTTTCTGTGTAAAACTATGAAAACGAAACTAGAAGTATATACAAATATATTAAAAACTTGCTAAGTAGTTGACCGAGTGTAATTCCAGGTGTCATGCGTCAACTGTGAATTAGTGAAAACTGTGCATGTTATGCTAAATTAATTAACAATCCAATAATTATATTTTATATTAAACCAATACGGAAGTAAATGAGAAGCTATTATCTCCCCTTCCTAAGTGACGTAGTGTCACCTAGTTGATAGTCGTTGTACTAGATATATCGACCCCAAAACAAATACATTAACAAGTTTAAAAACGTGTTTGAAATATGTAAATTATATATTACACTGACACCCATCCGTGTTTAAACTGTTCTATATGTAGGGGACACTGGACCGTCTTACGTGAATAGCTGGATAGTAACATGACCACAGACGCGGGGGGGGGTCTGGGACACTGGAACTGGACCGTCTCACGTGAATAGCTGGATAGTAACATGACCACAGACGCGGGGGGGGGGGTCTGGGACACTGGACCGTCTTACGTGAATAGCTGGATAGTAACATGACCACAGACGGGGGGGGGGGGGTCTGGAGAAATGTTTGCGGGTTCAAAACAACAACACTAAACAAGCGTTCTATACACTGATATACCATATCATAGTTCAATCGATCTATACACTGATATAGCCATATCATAGTTCAATCGAAGTTCTATACACTGATATAGCCATATCATAGTTCAATCGAAGTTCTATACACTGATATAGCCATATCATAGTTCAATCGAAGTTCTATACACTGATATAGCCATATCATAGTTCAATCGAAGTTCTATACACTGATATAGCCATATCATAGTTCAATCGAAGTTCTATACACTGATATAGCCATATCATAGTTCAATCGAAGTTCTATACACTGATATAGCCATATCATAGTTCAATCGAAGTTCTATACACTGATATAGCCATATCATAGTTCAATCGAAGTTCTATACACTGATATAGCCATATCATAGTTCAATCGAAGTTCTATACACTGATATAGCCATATCATAGTTCAATCGAAGTTCTATACACTGATATAGCCATATCATAGTTCAATCGAAGTTCTATACACTGATATAGCCATATCATAGTTCAATCGAAGTTCTATACACTGATATAGCCATATCATAGTTCAATCGAAGTTCTATACACTGATATAGCCATATCATAGTTCAATCGAAGTTCTATACACTGATATAGCCATATCATAGTTCAATCGAAGTTTTTAAAAACAAAATTTAAACACAGTGGAGCCCGAGTCATTGATTAAAATCGAATATCGTCGTGAACAATGGTAAAGTGTACTAGGGCGTAAGACGAGGCCGATGGTTCGAGTTGGCTAGGGTACGATTTGATCTCGTACCTTTATATGTCAGAGATACAGGGGCGTATCTGTCCAATCCGATGGACGTACGCTGTTTGTGCTACAAAACCCCCAACAAACAATTACTGATAGCAAAGAAATTAATTAATCATTTTTAGCATGTAGTAAAAAATGGGAGAAGTGATAGCGCAGTAGTAGTGTGTTCACTTCAGGTGCGAAAGACCGGAGTTCGAGCCCCACTGGAGCCGTTACGAGTGTGCCCTTAGGCAAGGCATTTAAATTCAACGTTGCCTCTGCTCTCTTCCTTGTGTAGATGGATTCCATCAGACATGAGATATCGAGAGTGCGTCTCTAGAGTGATTAATATAAGTTGTAAGAACTTGTTTCGCAATCGAGAGAAAATGTGATTTGTATAAACTAGCCTACTCTAGTAAATAATACGTATATGCTAGCTTTCAGAGCTCTGTTCTTCTGGGCAGGAATACAACTCTACATAGATATTAATTGTATGCAATGTTGTATACGTTTATTAAAAGTAATTTTAAGTGTTGAAACCACAGGGATTCGGCACGTTTGGGGGTACTAGTATATATATTTAAGTACTTACCACATGGATTCGGCACGTTTGGGGGTACTAGTATATATATTTAAGTACTTACCACAGGGATTCGGCACGTTTGGGGGTACTAGTATATATATTTAAGTACTTACCACAGGGATTCGGCACGTTTGGGGGTACTAGTATATATATTTAAGTACTTACCACAGGGATTCGGCACGTTTGGGGGTACTAGTATATATATTTAAATACTTACCACAGGGATTCGGCACGCTCGGGTGTACTAGTATATATATTTAAGAACTTACCACAGGGATTCGGTACGTTTGGGGGTACTAGTGTATATATTTAAGAACTTACCACAGGGATTCGGCACGTTTGGGGGTACTAGTATATATATTTAGGTACTTACCACAGGGATTCGGCACGTTTGGGGGTACTAGTATATATATTTAAGTACTTGAAACCTGTGCCATATATGGCATGAAGGAAACACAAAATATATACATGTACTGGTGTAGCTTTAGTACCGTACCACTGCAAATATATACATGTACCATGTAGCTTTAGTACCTTACAACTGCAAATATATACATGTACCTGTGTAGCTTTAGTACCGTACAACTGCAAATATATACATGTACTGGTGTAGCTTTAGTACCGTACAACTGCAAATATATACATGTACCGGTATAGCTTTAGTACCGTACAACTGCAAATATAAACATGTACCGGTATAGCTTTAGTACCGTACAACTGCAAATATATACATGTACCGGTATAGCTTTAGTACCGTACAACTGCAAATATATACATGTACCGGTATAGCTTTAGTACCGTACAACTGCAAATATAAACATGTACCGGTATAGCTTTAGTACCGTACAACTGCAAATATATACATGTACCGGTGTAGCTTTAGTACCGTACAACTGCAAATATATACATGTACCGGTGTAGCTTTAGTACCGTACAACTGCAAATATACATGTACCGGTGTAGCTTTAGTACCGTACAACTGCAAATATATACATGTACCGGTGTAGCTTTAGTACCGTACAACTGCAAATATATACATGTACCGGTGTAGCTTTAGTACCGTACAACTGCAAATATATACATGTACCGGTGTAGCTTTAGTACCGTACAACTGCAAATATATACATGTACCGGTGTAGCTTTAGTACCGTACAACTGCAAATATATACATGTACCGGTGTAGCTTTAGTACCGTACAACTGCAAATATATACATGTACCGGTATAGCTTTAGTACCGTACAACTGCAAATATACACATGTACCGGTATAGCTTTTTTACTGCCCCACGGCGAAAGTCAACCAATACCATGAACAAAACGTTAAATGTTTCTACCTCTTTATTCAACGCAGATATGTTGTACTGGTATGTATGACGCAGATATGTTGTACTGGTATGTATGATGCAGATATGTTGTACTGGTATGTATGACACAGATATGTTGTACTGGTATGTATGATGCAGATATGTTGTACTGGTATGTATGATGCAGATATGTTGTACTGGTATGTATGATGCAGATATGTTGTACTGGTATGTATGACGCAGATATGTTGTACTGGTATGTATGACGCAGATATGTTGTACTGGTATGTATGACGCAGATATGTTGTACTGGTATGTATGACGCAGATATGTTGTACTGGTATGTATGACGCAGATATGTTGTACTGGTATGTATGACGCAGATATGTTGTACTGGTATGTATGACGCAGATATGTTGTACTGGTATGTATGACGCAGATATGTTGTACTGGTATGTATGACGCAGATATGTTGTACTGGTATGTATGACGCAGATATGTTGTACTGGTATGTATGACGCAGATATGTTGTACTGGTATGTATGTGGTTAAGACTGAAAATACAGTTACAAAGAATTTATAGCAATAGTCCAGTATTGAGAAAACACAACAATAATGTAGTTTGCTGTATTACAAAAGTTAATTTACTTAAATACTGTAAAGCAAGATGTACTATAACATTATGAGGCCAGAGAAATAATGTACGACTTATTACGAGTACGAAACTTGGGTACAAGAATATTTAGTATGAACCCATATGACTGGACGATGATTCCTACTATAAAATGACAATAGAGAATAATTGAGAAATAAAGGGCTAGCAGTGTGCAGACTAAATACCTACATTGTTGTGGCGTACGACTTGTACATTTACCAAATTCTATCGGCATAGACTCAAGATCAGAGACACCTAAAACAGAGAGACCGCACAGCTTTAGTACCGTACAACTGCAAATATATACATTTACCGGTATAGCTTTTGTACCGTACAACTGCAAATATATACATGTACCGGTATAGCTTTAGTACCGTACAACTGCAAATATATACATTTACCGGTGTAGCTTTAGTACCGTACAACTGCAAATATATACATTTACCGGTATAGCTTTTGTACCGTACAACTGCAAATATATACATGTACCGGTATAGCTTTAGTACCGTACAACTGCAAATATATACATGTACCGGTATAGCTTTAGTACCGTACACCTGCAAATATATACATTTACCGGTGTAGCGTTAGTACCGTACAATTGCAAATATATACATGTAAAACAACACGTACAGTATCCATAAAAACACAGTACATGTATCCATAAACAACCACAGTACAGTATCCAAAACAACCACAGGAAAACAACACTACATGTATCCTAATAAACAACACATACATGTATCCAATAAACAACCACAGTACATGTATCCGTATAAACAACCACAGATACATGTATCCGTATAAACAACCACAGATACATGTATCCGTATAAACAACCACAGATACATGTATCCGTATAAAAACCACAGGTACATGTATCCTAATAAACAACCACAGTACATGTATCCTAATAAACAACCACAGATACATGTATCCGTATAAACAACCACAGTACATGTATCCTAATAAACAACCACAGTACATGTATCCGTATAAACAACCACAGGTACATGTATCCTAATAAACAACCACAGGTACATGTATCCTAATAAACAACCACAGATACATGTATCCGTATAAACAACCACAGATACATGTATCCATAAACAACCACAGTACATGTATCCTAATAAACAACCACAGATCATGTATCCTAATAAACAACCACAGGTACATGTATCCGTATAAACAACCACAGGTACATGTATCCTAATAAACAACCACAGTACATGTATCCGTATAAACAACCACAGTACATGTATCCATAAACAACCACAGGTACATGTATCCTAATAAACAACCACAGGTACATGTATCCTAATAAACAACCACAGGTACATGTATCCGTATAAACAATCACAGATACATGTATCCTAATAAACAATCACAGGTACATGTATCTAATAAACAACCACAGGTACATGTATCCTAATAAACAACCACATGTACATGTATCCTAATAAACAACCACAGATACATGTATCCGTATAAATAACCACAGATACATGTATCCTAATAAACAATCACAGATACATGTATCCGTATAAACAACCACAGATACATGTATCCATATAAACAACCACACCTACATGTATCCTAATAAACAACCACAGATGCATGTATCCGTATAAACAACCACAGGTACATGTATCCTAATAAACAACCACAGATACATGTATCCGTATAAACAACCACAGGTACATGTATCCTAATAAACAACCACAGGTACATGTATCCGTATAAACAATCACAGATACATGTATCCTAATAAACAACCACAGGTACATGTATCCTAATAAACAACCACAGGTACATGTATCCTAATAAACAACCACACCTACATGTATCCTAATAAACAACCACAGATACATGTATCCGTATAAACAACCACAGGTACATGTATCCTAATAAACAACCACAGATACATGTATCCTAATAAACAACCACAGGTACATGTATCCGTATAAACAACCACAGATACATGTATCCTAAACTATAAACAACCACAGATACATGTATCCGTATAAAAACCACAGGTACATGTATCCTAATAAACAACCACATGTACATGTATCCTAATAAACAACCACAGGTACATGTATCCGTATAAACAACCACAGGTACATGTATCCTAATAAACAACCACAGATACATGTATCCGTATAAACAACCACAGATACATGTATCCGTATAAACAACCACAGGTACATGTATCCTAATAAACAACCACAGATACATGTATCCGTATAAACAACCACAGGTACATGTATCCTAATAAACAACCACAGGTACATGTATCCTAATAAACAACCACAGATACATGTATCCTAATAAACAACCACAGGTACATGTATCCGTATAAACAACCACAGGTACATGTATCCTAATAAACAACCACAGGTACATGTATCCGTATAAACAACCACAGGTACATGTATCCTAATAAACAACCACAGGTACATGTATCCTAATAAACAACCACAGGTACATGTATCCTAATAAACAACCACAGGTACATGTATCCGTATAAACAATCACAGATACATGTATCCGTATAAACAATCACAGATACATGTATCCGTATAAACAACCACAGGTACATGTATCTTAATAAACAACCACAGGTACATGTATCCGTATAAACAATCACAGATACATGTATCCGTATAAACAACCACAGGTACATGTATCCGTATAAACAATCACAGATACATGTATCCTAATAAACAACCACAGATACATGTATCCGTATAAACAACCACAGGTACATGTATCCGTATAAACAATCACAGATACATGTATCCATATAAACAACCACAGATACATGTATCCATATAAACAATCACAGATACATGTATCCATATAAACAATCACAGATACATGTATCCGTATAAACAATCACAGGTACATGTATCATAATAAACAACCACAGGTACATGTATCCTAATAAACAACCACAGGTACATGTATCCTAATAAACAATCAGAGATACATGTATCCTAATAAACAACCACAGGTACATGTATCTGTATAAACAACCACAGGTACATGTATCCTAATAAACAACCACATGTTCATTTATCCTAATAAACAACCACAGGTACATGTATCCTAATAAACATCCACAGGTACATGTACCGTATAAACAACCACAGATACATGTATCCGTATAAACAACCACAGGTACATGTATCCTAATAAACAACCACAGGTACATGTATCCGTATAAACAACCACAGGTACATGTATCCGTATAAACAACCACAGGTACATGTATCCGTATAAACAACCACAGGTACATGTATCCATATAAACAACCACAGGTACATGTATCCTAATAAACAACCACAGGTACATGTATCCTAATAAACAACCACAGATACATGTATCCTAATAGACAACCACATGTACATGTATCCTAATAAACAACCACACGTACATGTATCCTAATAAACAACCACAGGTACATGTATCCGTATAAACAACCACAGGTACATGTATCCTAATAAACAACCACAGGTACATATATCCTAATAAACAACCACAGATACATGTATCCGTATAAACAACCACAGATACATGTATCCTAATAAACAACCACACGTACATGTATCCTAATAAACAACCACAGATGCATGTATCCGTATAAACAACCACAGGTACATGTATCCGTATAAACAACCACAGGTACATGTATCCTAATAAACAACCACAGGTACATGTATCCTAATAAACAACCACAGGTACATGTATCCTAATAAACAACCACAGGTACATGTATCCGTATAAACAATCAGAGATACATGTATCATAATAAACAACCACATGTACATGTATCCTAATAAACAACCACAGGTACATGTATCCGTATAAACAACCACAGGTACATGTATCCTAATAAACAACCACATGTACATGTATCCTAATAAACAACCACAGGTACATGTATCCGTATAAACAACCACAGATACATGTATCCTAATAAACAACCACAGATACATGTATCCGTATAAACAACCACAGATACATGTATCCTAATAAACAACCACATGTACATGTATCCTAATAAACAACCACAGGTACATGTATCCGTATAAACAACCACAGATACATGTATCCGTATAAACAACCACATATACATGTATCCGTATAAACAATCACAGATACATTTATCCGTATAAACAATCACAGATACATGTATCCGTATAAACAATCACAGGTACATGTATCCTAATAAACAACCACAGGTACATGTATCCTAATAAACAACCACAGGTACATGTATCCTAATAAACAACCACATGTACATGTATCCTAATAAACAACCACAGGTACATGTATCCGTATAAACAACCACAGATACATGTATCCGTATAAACAACCACATATACATGTATCCGTATAAACAATCACAGATACATGTATCCGTATAAACAATCACAGATACATGTATCCGTATAAACAATCACAGGTACATGTATCCTAATAAACAACCACAGGTACATGTATCCTAATAAACAACCACAGGTACATGTATCCTAATAAACAACCACAGGTACATGTATCCTAATAAACAACCACAGGTACATGTATCCGTATAAACAACCACAGATACATGTATCCGTATAAACAACCACAGATACATGTATCCGTATAAACAACCACAGATACATGTATCCGTATAAACAATCACAGATACATGTATCCTTATAAACAACCACAGATACATGTATCCGTATAAACAACCACAGATACATGTATCCGTATAAACAACCACAGGTACATGTATCCTAATAAACAACCACATGTACATGTATCCTAATAAACAACCACAGATACATGTATCCGTATAAACAACCACAGGTACATGTATCCTAATAAACAACCACAGGTACATGTATCCGTATAAACAACCACAGGTACATGTATCCTAATAAACAACCAAGGTACATGTATCCTAATAAACAACCACAGGTACATGTATCCGTATAAACAACCACAGGTACATGTATCCTATAAACAACCACAGGTACATGTATCCTAATAAACAACCACAGATACATGTATCCGTATAAACAACCACAGATACATGTATCCTAATAAACAACCACACGTACATGTATCCTAATAAACAACCACAGATGCATGTATCCTAATAAACAACCACAGGTACATGTATCCGTATAAACAACCACAGGTACATGTATCCTAATAAACAACCACAGGTACATGTATCCGTATAAACAACCACAGGTACATGTATCCTAATAAACAACCACAGGTACATGTATCCTAATAAACAACCACAGATACATGTATCCGTATAAACAACCACAGATACATGTATCCTTATAAACAACCACAGGTACATGTATCCTAATAAACAACCACAGATACATGTATCCTAATAAACAACCACAGGTACATGTATCCGTATAAACAACCACAGGTACATGTATCCTTATAAACAACCACAGGTACATGTATCCGTATAAACAACCACAGATACATGTATCCGTATAAACAATCACAGGTACATGTATCCGTATAAACAACCCAGGTACATGTATCCTAATAAACAACCACAGGTACATGTATCCTAATAAACAACCACAGATACATGTATCCGTATAAACAATCACAGATACATGTATCCTAATAAACAACCACAGGTACATGTATCCGTATAAACAACCACAGGTACATGTATCCGTATAAACAACCACAGGTACATGTATCCTAATAAACAACCACAGGTACATGTATCCTAATAAACAACCACAGGTACATGTATCCTAATAAACAACCACAGATACATGTATCCGTATAAACAACCACAGATACATGTATCCTAATAAACAACCACATGTACATGTATCCTAATAAACAACCACAGGTACATGTATCCGTATAAACAACCACAGATACATGTATCCGTATAAACAACCACAGATACATGTATCCGTATAAACAACCACAGATACATGTATCCGTATAAATAACCACAGGTACATGTATCCTAATAAACAACCACATGTACATGTATCCTAATAAACAACCACAGATACATGTATCCGTATAAACAACCACATGTACATGTATCCTAATAAACAACCACAGGTACATGTATCCGTATAAACAACCACAGGTACATGTATCCTAATAAACAACCACAGGTACATGTATCCTAATAAACAACCACAGATACATGTATCCGTATAAACAACCACAGATACATGTATCCTAATAAACAACCACACGTACATGTATCCTAATAAACAACCACAGATGCATGTATCCTAATAAACAACCACAGGTACATGTATCCGTATAAACAACCACAGGTACATGTATCCTAATAAACAACCACAGGTACATGTATCCGTATAAACAACCACAGGTACATGTATCCGTATAAACAACCACAGGTACATGTATCCTAATAAACAACCACAGGTACATGTATCCTAATAAACAACCACAGGTACATGTATCCGTATAAACAATCACAGATACATGTATCCGTATAAACAATCACAGATACATGTATCCGTATAAACAATCACAGATACATGTATCCTAATAAACAACCACAGATACATGTATCCGTATAAACAACCACAGGTACATGTATCCGTATAAACAATCACAGATACATGTATCCATATAAACAACCACAGATACATGTATCCGTATAAACAATCACAGATACATGTATCCGTATAAACAATCACAGATACATGTATCCGTATAAACAATCACAGGTACATGTATCATAATAAACAACCACAGGTACATGTATCCTAATAAACAACCACAGGTACATGTATCCTAATAAACAATCAGAGATACATGTATCCTAATAAACAACCACAGGTACATGTATCCGTATAAACAACCACAGGTACATGTATCCGTATAAACAACCACAGGTACATGTATCCTAATAAACAACCACAGGTACATGTATCCTAATAAACAACCACAGGTACATGTATCCTAATAAACAACCACAGGTACATGTATCCTAATAAACAACCACAGATACATGTATCCGTATAAACAACCACAGTACATGTATCCTAATAAACAACCACAGGTACATGTATCCTAATAAACAACCACAGGTACATGTATCCGTATAAACAACCACAGATACATGTATCCGTATAAACAACCACAGATACATGTATCCGTATAAACAACCACAGATACATGTATCCGTATAAACAACCACAGGTACATGTATCCTAATAAACAACCACAGGTACATGTATCCGTATAAACAACCACAGGTACATGTATCCTAATAAACAACCACAGGTACATGTATCCTAATAAACAACCACAGGTACATGTATCCTAATAAACAACCACAGGTACATGTATCCTAATAAACAACCACAGATACATGTATCCGTATAAACAACCACAGATACATGTATCCTAATAAACAACCACATGTACATGTATCCTAATAAACAACCACAGGTACATGTATCCGTATAAACAACCACAGATACATGTATCCGTATAAACAACCACAGATACATGTATCCGTATAAACAACCACAGATACATGTATCCGTATAAATAACCACAGGTACATGTATCCTAATAAACAACCACATGTACATGTATCCTAATAAACAACCACAGATACATGTATCCGTATAAACAACCACAGGTACATGTATCCTAATAAACAACCACATGTACATGTATCCTAATAAACAACCACAGGTACATGTATCCGTATAAACAACCACAGGTACATGTATCCTAATAAACAACCACAGGTACATGTATCCTAATAAACAACCACAGATACATGTATCCGTATAAACAACCACAGATACATGTATCCTAATAAACAACCACACGTACATGTATCCTAATAAACAACCACAGATGCATGTATCCTAATAAACAACCACAGGTACATGTATCCGTATAAACAACCACAGGTACATGTATCCTAATAAACAACCACAGGTACATGTATCCGTATAAACAACCACAGGTACATGTATCCGTATAAACAACCACAGGTACATGTATCCTAATAAACAACCACAGGTACATGTATCCTAATAAACAACCACAGGTACATGTATCCGTATAAACAATCACAGATACATGTATCCGTATAAACAATCACAGATACATGTATCCGTATAAACAATCACAGATACATGTATCCTAATAAACAACCACAGATACATGTATCCGTATAAACAACCACAGGTACATGTATCCGTATAAACAATCACAGATACATGTATCCATATAAACAACCACAGATACATGTATCCGTATAAACAATCACAGATACATGTATCCATATAAACAATCACAGATACATGTATCCGTATAAACAATCACAGGTACATGTATCATAATAAACAACCACAGGTACATGTATCCTAATAAACAACCACAGGTACATGTATCCTAATAAACAATCAGAGATACATGTATCCTAATAAACAACCACAGGTACATGTATCCGTATAAACAACCACAGGTACATGTATCCTAATAAACAACCACAGGTTCATTTATCCTAATAAACAACCACAGGTACATGTATCCTAATAAACATCCACAGGTACATGTATCCGTATAAACAACCACAGATACATGTATCCGTATAAACAACCACAGGTACATGTATCCTAATAAACAACCACAGGTACATGTATCCGTATAAACAACCACAGGTACATGTATCCGTATAAACAACCACAGGTACATGTATCCGTATAAACAACCACAGGTACATGTATCCATATAAACAACCACAGGTACATGTATCCTAATAAACAACCACAGGTACATGTATCCTAATAAACAACCACAGATACATGTATCCTAATAGACAACCACAGGTACATGTATCCTAATAAACAACCACAGATACATGTATCCTAATAAACAACCACAGATACATGTATCCGTATAAACAATCACAGATACATGTATCCGTATAAACAACCACAGATACATGTATCCTAATAAACAACCACAGGTACATGTATCCTAATAAACAACCACAGATACATGTATCCGTATAAACAATCACAGATACATGTATCCGTATAAACAATCACAGGTACATGTATCCGTATAAACAACCACAGGTACATGTATCCGTATAAACAACCACAGGTACATGTATCCGTATAAACAACCACAGATACATGTATCCGTATAAACAACCACATATACATGTATCCTAATAAACAACCGCAGGTACATGTATCCTAATAAACAACCACAGGTACATGTATCCTAATAAACAACCACAGGTACATGTATCCTAATAAACAACCACAGATACATGTATCCGTATAAACAACCACAGATACATGTATCCGTATAAACAACCACAGGTACATGTATCTTAATAAACAACCACAGGTACATGTATCCGTATAAATAACCACAGATACATGTATCCGTATAAACAACCACAGGTACATGTATCCGTATAAACAACCACAGGTACATGTATCCGTATAAATAACCACATGTACATGTATCCTAATAAACAACCACACGTACATGTATCCGTATAAATAACCACAGATACATGTATCCGTATAAACAACCACAGGTACATGTATCCGTATAAACAACCACAGGTACATGTATCCGTATAAACAACCACAGATACATGTATCCGTATAAACAACCACAGGTACATGTATCCTAATAAACAACCACAGGTACATGTATCCGTATAAACAACCACATTTACATGTATCCGTATAAACAACCACAGGTACATGTATCCTAATAAACAACCACATATACATGTATCCGTATAAACAACCACAGGTACATGTATCCTAATAAACAACCACAGGTACATGTATCCTAATACACAACCACAGATACATGTATCCTAATAAACAATTGGTATGAAAGCAACTACGTAGTACTTGTTTTGGGGGTCGAGATATCCTGGGGTCGAGATATCTTTGGGGACGAATTGTCTCAGGATTTGGGATTTTGGGGTTGGTATGTCCAGGCGTGAGACGTCTTGATGTCGAAGTGTCCGACAACCTACAGAGTCTGCAATGTACATAGAAAATCGAGTCAGACTGCTTAATGATTGAGAGAGGTTCTACCACCTGATTGCTTGTTCATTGTACCCAGGGAGCTATCATCAATTACACAGGGAACTTATATCTTACTAAGCTGAACATGTGCATGGGTTTACTTTAGGCCACATAAATTGTAAAAGAAGAGAATGTATCTTTTACCGTCCACTACTAGATTTGTAGACATATTACAGGTTTTGACAAGTAGAGTATTAATTTTTAGTGAGGATCTTATAAGATATACGGTATTAGAAATTGTTGGCATATGGTTTTAAACTTTATTTATTTTACAATGATTGCGAAGCAAGTTTTTTAACAACTTATATTAATCACTCTCGTTGGCGCTGGTGAAAGCGTATGTGTGGTCATTCGTATGGGAGGAAACCGGAGTACCCGGAGAAAACCCACCTGTCCGATCTGGCGACCACTGTACCATCTCATATACTTCCCGGTCCGAGCATCGAACCCGGGTTGCATTGGTGAGAAGCAATATGTTGGCATATGATTGCTTCACCCCTGAGTATGTAACATTCTGATGTGTAGAATTGTAACAGTTACTTTAAACAGGGTTTTAAGTATGATTGGCGTAATTTGGTCAGGACCACTAAGTTCAGGTTATTGAGAAGTTTCTCTATACCATTTGACCTTACTGTTATAATAATAATAATAATAATAAAGACTTTATTTAACGAGAGTACTCATTTAACAAAAGTTAATCTACCATGAGGCCCTCAACATATATACAATCAAATGCAATCAAAACATAGCACTATAAGTGAGAACTGCACATTGGAATAATATAGTAATGTAAAAGCTGAAAAATAGAGAAACTATATTTTATCTCCTTCATGTTTGGAATGGATTGACCATTCAGGTTTCCATGTGTGTCCTGAATTTTCATTTTACAAATGGAGGTAAGTCTTCATGGTGGAAGACCTCACAAAAACAAACCCTCAAATAGACCGATTGAATAAACAGTAATTTTACAAAAGCAGTTTGTTTGTGGCCATATCTTTCCAAATTTTACTTTCTACAGTAATAAGTTATCATTGAAAATTAAAATATAATGCAATAATCACAATATCTAATCACCCGCCCTACACAATATCTAATCGCCCATCACCCGCCCTACACAATATCTAATCACCCGCCCTACACAATATCTAATCACCCGCCCTACACAATATCTAATCACCCGCCCTACACAATATCTAATCACCCGCCCTACACAATATCTAATCACCCGCCCTACACAATATCTAATCACCCGCCCTACACAATATCTAATCACCCGCCCTACACAATATCTAATCACCCGCCCTACACAATATCTAATCGCCCATCACCTGCCCTACACAATATCTAATCACCCGCCCTACACAATATCTAATCACCCGCCCTACACAATATCTAATCGCCCATCACCCGCCCTACACAATATCTAATCACCCGCCCTACACAATATCTAATCACCCGCCCTACACAATATCTCGATGTGCAGCACATTGTAAGTAAACACATATAGGAGCTTTAAGTAAACTAATCAAATTAGCATATTCCGAAGTGCATTGTCAAGTACCTTATGTTGCCGATGTTTTTTATTTATCATTTAACCATGTATGTTTTCATGTAACTAATGTGATGCATAAGAAAATGGTTTCCTTCTGCACTTGAAAGATGTACATGATTTCATGTTTATGTAATATATGTGTCATTGTTCAAATACGTACATGATTTCATGTTCATGTAATAGATGTGCCATTGTTCAAATACGTACATGATTTCATGTTCATGTAATATGTGTCATTGTTCAAATACGTACATGATTTTATGTTCATGTAATAGATGTGTCATTGTTCAAATACGTACATGATTTCATGTTCATGTAATAGATGTGTCATTGTTCAAATACGTACATGATTTCATGTTCATGTAATAGATGCGTCATTGTTTTAATTATATTGCAATCAAATGCAAGGTACACAGTTTCAATGTGTGATCAACCTTTTGTGTGAGGTTAACCCTTTCAACACCACAGACCTCTAAATAGGCTTACAAAAAGTGTAGATCCAGATGAGCCGGCTCGTGACGAGCCGTCTCATCAGGATCTGCACTTTTTGCCAGTGATATGACTATTTTTAGACATAATTACCCATTTTGATAAATGAACTTGTCCAAATGTGATTTTCTGATTCATTTATTGGTTTATGAATATCATGGATCAGTCCATGTGAGTTACTTGGTGTTGAAAGGGTTAAGAGACATAAATGAGGGTGATCAATTAGCAACTCTCGATATATATATATGAAATGTATAATGTCTATATAGAAGCACAGGCTGGTTTTCGAAAGAGCATGGGAACTATTGATAACATCTTTATATTGCATGGAATAATAAATCATATGCTAAATAACAATAGGAAACTGTATGTAGCCTTCATTGATTTTATGAAAGCCTTCGATTTTGTAGTTAGAGATATAATGTGGTACAAATTATTAAAAATAGGTGTTAGAGGTAAAATTCTTAACATTATTAAGTCCATGTATACACATGTTAAAGCGAGAGTTAAATATCAAAACATATTAAGTGATGAATTTACATGTTATTTGGGAGTTAGACAAGGCGAATGTGTATCACCTTTCCTATTCTCCATGTACTTGAATGATATTGAAGAGGATTTTATGCTACATGGTTATGATGGAGTGGATGTTGGTATGCTTAAGTTATTTTTGTTATTATATGCTGATGATATAGTAATATTTGCAGAATCTGAAAATAGTTTGCAAAAAGGTTTAGAAATATTGCATGATTATTGTCAAAAGTGGAAGTTAACTGTGAATATAAATAAAACAAAAATAATGATATTTAAGAAAGGTGGGGCAAATAGACGAAATGTTCAGTTTGCATATAATGGAGACATAATTGAAATTGTAAAGCAGTTTACTTATTTAGGAATTGTGTTTACCACAGGTGGTTCTTTTAGCTCAACACACGATGCACTAGCTGGACAAGCTTTAAAAGCTATGTCCAAATTAAAAACTTATTTAGTTAAATTTCCTAATATTTTAGTTAGTCATTCTCTTGATTTGTTTGATAAACTCATTACACCAATTCTTAGTTATGGCTGTGAAATATGGGGTTTCAATGAGATAGCTACAATTGAAAAGGTACATTTACAGTATTGTAAGCAACTGCTTGGTGTACGTGTACAGACACAAAATAGTTTTGTGTATGGAGAAACTGGTAGATGTACATTACTTATTAAAAGATTGTATGCAATTATGCGATATTGGTTTAAAGTTTTACAATGTGATGATGTTAAATATGTTAGTGTTATCTATAAAATGATGTTACATGACTTAGAATTGTATCCACACAAAAAACTTGGGCACGAAATGTACGAAATGTATTACAGTCATTAGGTTTTAATCACGTATGGATTGTTCAAGGAGTAGGAGATACAGACCTATTTTTAGCAACTTTTAAACAACGGCTATATGATAATTATTTACAAGACTGGAATAGCCAGTTAGAAAACTCAACAAGAGCTCGTACTTATAGACTATTTTCTGATTTTTGTTTCCAACCTTATTTAGATATTATAAATGTTCGTAAATTCAGGATAGCATATACTAGATTGAGAGTATCAGCCCATAGATTAGAAATTGAATCAGGTAGATGGCATAAACCAGAAAAGATTCCGATAGATGATCGCAACTGTCAATTATGTAATAGTGTAGAAGATGAATTTCACTTTTTGCTAGAATGCCCTCTGTATCATGAAATTAGAATTCTTTATATAAAAAGATATTATTGGAAAAGACCGAACATATTAAAGTTCAAGGAGTTGCTACAAGCTACTAGTTCGTGTATTGTTAGAAACTTGTCGATGTATATATGTAAAAGCTTTGAAAAAAGAAATACTTTATACTACCATCAATAACCTATTCTTCTCACTGTGTGTCAGAGTACATGTACAAATTGTGTCACCATTGATATGTTATGTAATAATATGTTGTATGCATGTATACTGATAGGCATGATGCCTTTGTAATAATAAACTTATATTATTATATAATGTATTGTACTGTATTGTACTGTAATGTATTGTACTGTAATGTAATGTATTGTACTGTACTGTAATGCATTGTACTGTACTGTATACTATATTTTGCATAAATTGCCACAATTATGTACATAGTTTTATAAAAAACACTTAAAAATATATCTAAAAATATGTCAATTCACTGTATCCTTTCTAATGAGCACTTTCTGATCAAGCACTTAACTAACACTTTTTATTACGGCGCCAGCACCTAATCTTCATAAGTGAAGGAGTGCTGTTTAAACAAAGAAAGAAGAAAGAAAAGTAACACCCGTGGGCGTTTTTTTTTTCGTAGGTAAATGTAAAAAGTTCAAACGAAGTATCAATGTTAATCTCTTTTACTACACATGTATTTCTTAATTAGATACTGGTACTTTGTCATCACGCAATTTCAAACCGCGACATAAAAATCGCGTACCAGTTACGCTACAGTATATGTACCTTGTTTATGCGCAGGCGTGAGAACCGATTATCTCTATCTTGTAGTTTTGTTTAAAGTCGCCACCGCATAAATGCATTTGGGCGACTGTATTTTCTAAGTTGTTTGTGTTGATATCTTCTAAGATGCTTAAGTTGACGCTCGTTGAAGGCAACTTCTTTCCTGTGTGTAAGTCCTGTGTGTTTCTTCTTTCGTAACGGTCCTTTGTAGGGCCACCCTCCTCACTGTTGGTCACCCCACAGCAGCATTAATACGGATCTGACAGTTAGAAATCTGGTCGTCGATTGTCACTCAAGGGAACGTGGAAGCCATGACCGTTGCCGCTCCCTCAGATCCGCCGTCTCGTCCATCCGCCGGAGAAGTAGACGAAATATCGAAAGCCCGAAAATGCCAGCGAAGAAAGAGTGAGGCAACCGCGCAAACAAAACACCCCAGAAGAGGCGGTGGATCTGTCCTGATGTGCCATAGCCATGGCCACCCGTTAGGGAGATATCCTATTCGCAAGATCGACGACCAGAAGATCCCAGAATCCTACGCTGCTGCTGCGGGATGTGCACCGGTCACGACGTGCACGTCGTGAGGAGATCGACCGGCAACCGATTATCTGCAGCGAGCTTATATATATAGACAAATGTCTTGCAAGACATTCGTCATTACCAAATCGGATTTCACATTACGGAAATAACAACCAATCAGATGCGTTGATGCATTTGACCGTGTCTATCACTTCTACCTGCGAGACGCCATCTTGCAAGACAAATTTAGCTCAAACAAATTTCAGAATCAAATAGTGTGAAACTTACACAACACTTCACATACATGCTGGAGTTAACAAATAGTATACAGGCGCAGCGCTAGGAATTTCTGGAGGGGGTTCGATGCAAGTGTGACGGCCCGTAGGGCAGGAGCCTGCTAGGGGGGTCCGGGGGCATGCTCCCCCAGGAAAATTGTAAATCTGGAAGTTCTGAAATGGTATTTCCTGCATTCTAGAGCTCAAAATGTATGGTAAAACAGATGGCAGGAACAAGCATCAGCAGCCTCACAGCTCTCTGTGAAAGTTTGTTAAATCGTGTATCCATCTCACTGATGATGCAGTCAAGAAGTGGAATGGCAACTGTACGGCGATAATATTCTTTTGGCGTATCAGCGGGCTGATTTTGACGTTTGGCAATGCGTGGCAAAGACGGATTAACGTTTAGTTTCTCTGCGATGCGTTCGGCTTGTTTGTAGATCTTTTTGAAACCTTCTTCAACGTTGTCACGTGTCGCTTTCATATCAGACGCGGTTTCATCAATCAACTGGTAAGCTTTTACAATGTCTATCGTTCAACCCTGAAGGTAGACGGTAACGCCCTGAAGAGGGTGCAACAGGTAATACAGCGACACCAGACCAACAATAATTCCGAAATTCGTCACAGCTTTAGCGTGAGCAATTGCATCTTTCTTTGATTCCGAGTCCCAGCCTTCCGTAAACGCCTTATCAAAATCATCCATGTCCGAGTGCACAGGGATTCGGCACGTTTGGGGGTACTAGTATATATATTTAAGTACAGGGATTCTACTCTGTGGGATATCAGATTTCGCATCGATCAGTAAAATGGCCCTATCTGAAACAATTTTGTACAAATCTGTCCAAATATAACGCCTATCCCGAGTCTTTATATTGTTCTTCAAATAAAACACAACTTTAAGCTGCATGCATGTATACTTTGCAAACAATTGTCACAGACATTGGCCATAGCAGGTCACATTTCCATACTAGGACACTGGTTCTGTCAGCAACAACAACAAATCTTCGACGGGAGAGTTTTGACTGTGAATAACATTATCAATAAAATGTGTTTCCACTAACGTGTAGGTTTATTCGGCAAAAATGTACGTCAAAAAGAGATTTCGTAGAATTTTCAATTTGTTTTGAAAATTTCTAAAGCGGCGCAATTCGCGTTGAAACGAGCGTTCTGATTGGATTATTAGAATGTAACAAGATGGGTTTTTTTATATGAAGAAATCTCTTTTTGACGTACATTTTTGCATGAAATCTGAATCGGCAGAAGGTTGGCAAATACCTTTCGGTTAATGAAAATATGGTTGATTATCGTATGACTTTCTTGGAGTCCTACAAAACTGAAGAAATACTAAGACGCGACCGGAAGTAGTTAGATTTGTCTTTCTGTGATTTGATTTCCCCAGGTGAAATAGTCATCCAAGAAAATCTGACTCGATTCAACCATATTTTAGAGTAAGAAACACAATAAATATGCATGATATACCCAAATAAATGTCATAGAGTTAATCAAAGTGATTGACTGTCCTGGATTTAGCGAAAATGAGTGTAAACTATATTTGTCAAAGTCGAGCCAAGGAAGATCCGACCATTCTGTAACGGTATAAAGTTGTGAAATGTTTGTTGACTGTCTTCAAGGTTCTACTTAGTGATCATGTATAATACGAAAGTCCACATTATCACAGTACTGTATTGTATTGTATTGTACTGTACTGTACTGTATTGTACTGTATTGTGTTGTACTGTAATATATTGTATTGTACTGTAATATATTGTACTGTATTATACTGTATTGTATTGTATTGTACTGTATTGTATTGTGTTGTACTGTACTGTACTGTATTGTACTGTAATGTATTGTACTGTAATGTATTGTACTGTATTATACTGTATTGTATTGTACTGTAATGTATTATACTGCATTGTATTGTACTGTATTGTACTGTAATGTATTGTACTGTAATGTATTGTACTGTAATGTATTGTACTGTAATGTATTATACTGTATTGTACGGTAATGTATTGTACTGTATTGTACTGCATTGTACTGTACTGTATTGTACTGTATTGTACTGTACTGTATTGTACTGTAATGTATTGTACTGCATTGTACTGTAATGTATTGTACTGTATTGTACTGTACTGTATTGTACTGTACTGTATTGTACTGTATTGTACTGTATTGTACTGTACTGTATTGTACTGTATTGTATTGTATTGTACTGTAATGTATTGTACTGTACTGTACTGTACTGTATTGTATTGTACTGTATTGTACTGTATTGTACTGTATTGTAATGTATTGTACTGTATTGTACTGTATTGTACTGTATTGTACTGTAATGTATTGTATTGTACTGTAATGTATTGTACTGTATTGTACTGTATTGTACTGTACTGTATTGTAGGTAGTCCCCCCTCTCTATATGTATGTATGTATGTAGTCCCCCCTCTATATATATATGTATGTATGTAGTCCCCCTCTCTATATGTATGTATGTAGTCCCCCCTCTATGTGTATGTATGTAGTCCACCCCTCTATA
>CM026404.1:39091837-39127811 GCA_014843695.1 Archivesica marissinica | reverse complement strand
TCAGATCTGTATGTATGTGTGCTACATGTATAGGGTCAGATCTGTATGTATGTGTGCTACATGTATAGGGTCAGATCTGTATGTATGTGCTACATGTATAGGGTCAGATCTGTATGTATGTGTGCTACATGTATAGGGTCAGATCTGTATGTGCTACATGTATAGGTCAGATCTGTATGTATGGCTACATGTATAGGGTCAGATCTGTATGTGTGCTACATGTATAGGGTCAGATCTGTATATGTGCTACATGTATAGGGTCAGATATGTATGTGTGCTACATGTATAGGGTCAGATCTGTATGTATGTGTGCTACATGTATAGGGTCAGATCTGTATGTATGTGTGCTACATGTATAGGGTCAGATCTGTATGTATGCTACATGTATAGGGTCAGATCTGTATATGTGCTACATGTATAGGGTCAGATCTGTATGTATGTGTGCTACATGTATAGGGTCAGATATGTATGTGTGCTACATGTATAGGGTCAGATCTGTATGTATGCTACATGTATAGGGTCAGATCTGTATGTATGCTACATGTATAGGGTCAGATCTGTATGTTGTGTGCTACATGTATAGGGTCAGATCTGTATGTATGTGTGCTACATGTATAGGGTCAGATCTGTATGTATATGTGCTACATGTATATTGTCAGATCTGTATGTGTGCTACATGTATAGGGTCAGATCTGTATGTATGTGTGCTACGTGTATAGGGTCAGATCTGTATGTATGTGTGCTACATGTATAGGGTCAGATCTGTATGTGTGCTACATGTATAGGGTCAGATCTGTATGTGTGCTACATGTATAGGGTCAGATCTGTATGTGTGCTACATGTATAGGGTCAGATCTGTATGTGTGCTACATGTATAGGGTCAGATCTGTATGTGTGCTACATGTATAGGGTCAGATCTGTATGTGTGCTACATGTATATGGTCAGATCTGTATGTGTGCTACATGTATAGGGTCAGATCTGTATGTATGTGTGCTACATGTATAGGGTCAGATCTGTATGTATGTGGCTACATGTATAGGGTCAGATCTGTATGTATGCTACATGTATAGGGTCAGATCTGTATGTATGTGTGCTACATGTATAGGGTCAGATCTGTATGTGTGCTACATGTATAGGGTCAGATCTGTATGTGTGCTACATGTATAGGGTCAGATCTGTATGTGTGCTACATGTATAGGGTCAGATCTGTATGTATGTGTGCTACATGTATAGGGTCAGATCTGTATGTATGTGTGCTACATGTATAGGGTCAGATCTGTATGTGTGCTACATGTATAGGGTCAGATCTGTATGTGTGCTACATGTATAGGGTCAGATCTGTATGTATGTGTGCTACATGTATAGGGTCAGATCTGTATGTATGTGTGCTACATGTATAGGGTCAGATCTGTATGTATGTGTGCTACATGTATAGGGTCAGATCTGTATGTATGCTACATGTATAGGGTCAGATCTGTATGTGTGCTACATGTATAGGGTCAGATCTGTATGTGTGCTACATGTATAGGGTCAGATCTGTATGTGTGCTACATGTATAGGGTCAGATCTGTATGTATGTGTGCTACATGTATAGGGTCAGATCTGTATGTATGCTACATGTATAGGGTCAGATCTGTATGTATGCTACATGTATAGGGTCAGATCTGTATGTGTGCTACATGTATAGGGTCAGATCTGTATGTGTGCTACATGTATAGGGTCAGATCTGTATGTTGCTACATGTATAGGGTCAGATCTGTATGTGTGCTACATGTATAGGGTCAGATCTGTATGTGTGCTACATGTATAGGGTCAGATCTGTATGTGTGCTACATGTATAGGGTCAGATCTGTATGTGTGCTACATGTATAGGGTCAGATCTGTATGTGTGCTACATGTATAGGGTCAGATCTGTATGTATATGTGCTACATGTATAGGGTCAGATCTGTATGTATGTGTGCTACATGTATAGGGTCAGATCTGTATGTGTGCTACATGTATAGGGTCAGATCTGTATGTGTGCTACATGTATAGGGTCAGATATGTATGTATGTGTGCTACATGTATAGGGTCAGATCTGTATGTATGTGTGCTACATGTATAGGGTCAGATCTGTATGTATGCTACATGTATAGGGTCAGATATGTATGTGTGCTACATGTATAGGGTCAGATCTGTATGTGTGCTACATGTATAGGGTCAGATCTGTATGTGTGCTACATGTATAGGGTCAGATCTGTATGTGTGCTACATGTATAGGGTCAGATCTGTATGTGTGCTACATGTATAGGGTCAGATCTGTATGTGTGCTACATGTATAGGGTCAGATCTGTATGTATGTGTGCTACATGTATAGGGTCAGATCTGTATGTATGTGTGCTACATGTATAGGGTCAGATCTGTATGTGTGCTACATGTATAGGGTCAGATCTGTATGTGTGCTACATGTATAGGGTCAGATCTGTATATGTGCTACATGTATAGGGTCAGATCTGTATGTATGCTACATGTATAGGGTCAGATATGTATGTGTGCTACATGTATAGGTTCAGATCTGTATGTGTGCTACATGTATAGGGTCAGATCTGTATGTGTGCTACATTATAGTCAGATCTGTATGTGGCTACATGTATAGGGTCAGATCTGTATGTATGCTACATGTATAGGGTCAGATCTGTATGTATGTATGCTACATGTATAGGGTCAGATCTGTATGTATGTGTGCTACATGTATAGGGTCAGATCTGTATGTATGTGTGCTACATGTATAGGGTCAGATCTGTATGTGTGCTACATGTATAGGGTCAGATCTGTATGTATGTGTGCTACATGTATAGGGTCAGATCTGTATGTATGTGTGCTACATGTATAGGGTCAGATCTGTATGTGTGCTACATGTATAGGGTCAGATCTGTATGTGTGCTACATGTATAGGGTCAGATCTGTATGTATGTGTGCTACATGTATAGGGTCAGATCTGTATGTATGTGTGCTACATGTATAGGGTCAGATCTGTATATGTGCTACATGTATATGGTCAGATCTGTATATGTGCTACATGTATAGGGTCAGATCTGTATGTATGTGTGCTACATGTATAGGGTCAGATCTGTATGTGTGCTACATGTATAGGGTCAGATATGTATGTATGATACATGTATAGGATCAGATATATCTGTATGCTACATGTATAGGGTCAGATATGTATGTGTGCTACATGTATAGGGTCAGATCTGTATGTGTGCTACATGTATAGGGTCAGATCTGTATTTGTACTACATGTATAGGGTCAGATCTGTATGTGTGCTACATGTATAGGGTCAGATCTGTATGTATATGTGCTACATGTATAGGGTCAGATCTGTATGTATATGTGCTACATGTATAGGGTCAGATCTGTATGTATATGTGCTACATGTATAGGGTCAGATCTGTATGTATGTGTGCTACATGTATAGGGTCAGATCTGTATATGTGCTACATGTATAGGGTCAGATCTGTATGTATGTATGCTACATGTATAGGGTCAGATCTGTATATGTGCTACATGTATATTGTCAGATCTGTATATGTGCTACATGTATAGGTTCAGATATGTATGTATGCTACATGTATAGGGTCAGATATGTATATGTGCTACATGTATAGGTTCAGATATGTATGTGTGCTACATGTATAGGGTCAGATATGTATGTGTGCTACATGTATAGGGTCAGATCTGTATGTATGCTACATGTATAGGGTCAGATCTGTATGTATGTATGCTACATGTATAGGCTCAGATCTGTATGTATGTGTGCTACATGTATAGGGTCAGATCTGTATGTATGTGTGCTACATGTATAGTGTCAGATCTGTATGTGGGCTACATGTATAGGGTCAGATCTGTATGTATGTGTGCTACGTGTATAGGCTCAGATCTGTATGTATGTGTGCTACATGTATAGGGTCAGATCTGTATGTGTGCTACATGTATATGGTCAGATCTGTATGTGTGCTACATGTATAGGGTCAGATCTGTATGTATGTGTGCTACATGTATAGGGTCAGATCTGTATGTATGTGTGCTACATGTATAGGGTCAGATCTGTATGTATGCTACATGTATAGGGTCAGATATGTATGTGTGCTACATGTATAGGGTCAGATCTGTATGTGTGCTACATGTATAGGGTCAGATCTGTATGTGTGCTACATGTATAGGGTCAGATCTGTATGTGTGCTACATGTATAGGGTCAGATCTGTATGTGTGCTACATGTATAGGGTCAGATCTGTATGTGTGCTACATGTATAGGGTCAGATCTGTATGTATGTGTGCTACATGTATAGGGTCAGATCTGTATGTATGTGGCTACATGTATATTGTCAGATCTGTATGTATGCTACATGTATAGGGTCAGATCTGTATGTATGTGTGCTACATGTATAGGGTCAGATCTGTATGTATGCTACATGTATAGGGTCAGATCTGTATGTGTGCTACATGTATAGGGTCAGATCTGTATGTATGCTACATGTATAGGGTCAGATATGTATGTGTGCTACATGTATAGGGTCAGATCTGTATGTGTGCTACATGTATAGGGTCAGATCTGTATGTGTGCTACATGTATAGGGTCAGATCTGTATGTGTGCTACATGTATAGGGTCAGATCTGTATGTGTGCTACATGTATAGGGTCAGATCTGTATGTATGTGCTACATGTATAGGGTCAGATCTGTATGTATGTGTGCTACATGTATAGGGTCAGATCTGTATATGTGCTACATGTATAGGGTCAGATCTGTATGTGTGCTACATGTATAGGGTCAGATCTGTATGTGTGCTACATGTATAGGGTCAGATATGTATGTGTGCTACATGTATAGGGTCAGATCTGTATGTATGTGTGCTACATGTATAGGGTCAGATCTGTATGTGTGCTACATGTATAGGGTCAGATCTGTATGTATGTGTGCTACATGTATAGGGTCAGATCTGTATGTATGTGTGCTACATGTATAGGGTCAGATCTGTATATGTGCTACATGTATAGGGTCAGATATGTATGTGTGCTACATGTATAGGGTCAGATATGTATGTGTGCTACATGTATAGGGTCAGATATGTATGTATGCTACATGTATAGGGTCAGATCTGTATGTATGTGTGCTACATGTATAGGGTCAGATCTGTATGTGTGCTACATGTATAGGGTCAGATCTGTATGTATGTGTGCTACATGTATAGGGTCAGATCTGTATGTATGTGTGCTACATGTATAGGGTCAGATCTGTATGTATGTGTGCTACATGTATAGGGTCAGATCTGTATGTATGTATGCTACATGTATAGGGTCAGATCTGTATGTATGTATGCTACATGTATAGGGTCAGATCTGTATGTATGTGTGCTACATGTATAGGGTCAGATCTGTATGTATGTATGCTACATGTATAGGGTCAGATATGTATGTATGTGTGCTACATGTATAGGGTCAGATCTGTATGTATGTATGCTACATGTATAGGGTCAGATCTGTATGTATGTGTGCTACATGTATAGGGTCAGATCTGTATGTATGTGTGCTACATGTATAGGGTCAGATCTGTATGTATGCTACATGTATAGGGTCAGATATGTATGTATGCTACATGTATAGGGTCAGATCTGTATGTATGTGTGCTACATGTATAGGGTCAGATCTGTATGTATGTGTGCTACATGTATAGGGTCAGATCTGTATGTATGTGTGCTACATGTATAGGGTCAGATCTGTATGTATGCTACATGTATAGGGTCAGATCTGTATGTATGCTACATGTATAGGGTCAGATCTGTATGTATGCTACATGTATAGGGTCAGATCTGTATATGTGCTACATGTATAGTGTCAGATCTGCATGTATGCTACATGTATAGGATCAGATCTGTATATGTGCTACATGTATAGGGTCAGATCTGCATGTATGTGTGCTACATGTATAGGGTCAGATCTGTATGTATGCTACATGTATAGGATCAGATCTGTATGTATGCTACATGTATAGGGTCAGATCTGTATATGTGCTACATGTATAGGATCAGATCTGTATATGTGCTACATGTATAGGGTCAGATCTGCATGTATGCTACATGTATAGGGTCAGATCTGTATGTATGTGTGCTACATGTATAGCGTCAGATCTGTATGTATGTGTGCTACATGTATAGGGTCAGATCTGTATGTATGTGTGCTACATGTATAGGATCAGATCTGTATATGTGCTACATGTATACGGTCAGATATGTATGTATGTGTGCTACATGTATAGGGTCAGATCTATCTGTATGTGTGCTACATGTATAGGGTCAGATCTGTATGTATGTGTGCTACATGTATAGGGTCAGATCTATCTGTATGTGTGCTACATGTATAGGGTCAGATCTGTATGTATGTGTGCTACATGTATAGGGTCAGATCTGTATGTATGTGTGCTACATGTATAGGGTCAGATCTGTATGTGTGCTACATGTATAGGGTCAGATCTGTATGTGTGCTACATGTATAGGGTCAGATCTGTATGTATGTGTGCTACATGTATAGGGTCAGATCTGTATGTATGTGTGCTACATGTATAGGGTCAGATCTGTATGTATGTGTGCTACATGTATAGGGTCAGATCTGTATGTATGTGTGCTACATGTATAGGGTCAGATCTGTATGTATGTGTGCTACATGTATAGGGTCAGATCTGTATGTATGTGTGCTACATGTATAGGGTCAGATCTGTATGTATGTGTGCTACATGTATAGGGTCAGATCTGTATGTATGTGTGCTACATGTATAGGGTCAGATCTGTATGTATGTGTGCTACATGTATAGGGTCAGATCTGTATGTATGTGTGCTACATGTATACGGTCAGATCTGTATGTATGTGTGCTACATGTATACGGTCAGATCTGTATGTATGTATGCTACATGTATACGGTCAGATCTGTATGTATGTGTGCTACGTGTATAGGGTCAGGTCTGTATGTATGTGTGCTACATGTATAGGGTCAGATCTGTATGTATGTGTGCTACATGTATAGGGTCAGATCTGTATGTATGTGTGTTACATGTATAGGGTCAGATCTGTATGTATGTGTGCTACATGTATAGGGTCAGATCTGTATGTATGTGTGCTACATGTATAGGGTCAGATCTGTAAGTGTGCTATTTCTATTATAAGGAGGATAGCAGCATTAGAAGAGAGAGAATCTGGACTCAAGTCAGGGGCAGTGACAAGCAGATATGTTAGGGGACCACGGGATGGGGCCAGAGTTGTGGCTCAGTGTAGTGGAGTTGCGAAAGCAGACATAGAATTACAGCAGAGGTTAGACAAACTAAGCAAGAAGTCGCCTCAGGAAAGTAAGTAGAACATATTTTATTCCCTCCCTTTACTGTAAAAAGATGAAATATGAGTTGCAGGAAATCCCACGGAGGACTGAAGATGCGTGCAAAGAACGAGGCTCATTTGCAGAAAGGGTGAGCCTCGTTCTTTGCATGCAACTTCAGTTCTTGGTGGGATTTCCTTTTCTTCAACTCTATGTAGGTGGTAGATTTATTTTTACACTTAGGATTTTGGTGCACTTTACAAATTATGCCAGCATATGTATACATGTATCAATGACGTATGAATTAACTATAAAGAAATGAGGTCATTGCAATGTGACAATTTACTCACATTGATGTTGAACCCTTAAGAAAACACCATGTTCAGGTTTATCGGTTTTATTTCTTTAATGCTAAATAAACATTTACATCCCACACGAGTAAAGATTAAACTAATTTATATCTTTAACCATTCTAGTTAAAGGAAACAACACATAACAAGATTTAAAGGGAAAGCAGAGCCATATTCAATGGCCTGATGTCATGAGTGCAATTGTCATGGGTGGAGAGGAATCACTGATGGGTTTTTTTTTAGAAAGATCTAGCACATATTGAAGTGCAATGACACACTTCTTCAACATGCTGTGATACTATGAGGTATACTAGATACTATGAGTGGTTATGCAGACAGTAGAAGACTAACATTAGTCGGATATATTGGTACAAACATATCATGAGTGTGTACTCATGTGTGTATGTTTATTCAGGGCCTTTAAGAATGGAATATAGGTTATCTTGTTTGATATTTGACCATATTTTGGTCATTTTCATGATAGTTACTCTTTATTTCTTTCACTAAATAATGAAATTTGGACAACGATTATTCGCAGTTTCGTTAGCAAAATCGTCCACATGACGCCAACGTCATAAATACATTCAATTAAATTAACCAAACAATTAGAGCGATGTATTACCTTTCCAACAGTATAAAATTATAATATTTATGGATTTATGTATTTTATAAATATGTATTTCTCGAAATATTTACCCTACCCTGCAATTTATTTGACTATTGAAATAACAATACCAAATTGTATAGTACCAACAAAAATATTGCATCATAAAATTGAACATGCCAAGAACTTGTTTTGCGTCCAGGAGACCATAACCGATGATAAAATAACAATTTCGTTTTGTTCTACCTTGGGGAACACTAACTAACTATTTCTAATTTCTCATTTAAATCACGTATTTTAGTACCGTTATGTTAGTTTGTAGTGCACACCAGTACTTTGACTTTGTTCTCTTCAAGTTGCCTGTAAGTAACCCCATTTCCCACAACAGCATGCGAATGGAACATAACATAACTATTTTTCCTCTACACCGTACATAATATACATAATTATTTGATTTTCGAACATGGTTGGAACATGGTTGGAACACTGGATTACCAAAGCATTGGATAACACAAGATTACACCATTATTTGACATTATAAAGTGTTCACTAGCCAGTTATAAATGCATACATAGATGTTTTGTGAGCTATGAAAAATGAGAAGCCTTTTTTTTTATTTAAGGTTATTTAACATCGCTACCGGTTACACATTTGAGCGACGGGCAGTTTACCTAGCAACACCTTTTCGGGGTGGGCTCCAGGGGTTAACCAGTACTTGGTGTATCAACCTCTGTAAGAAACTGCCAACATTTTCATATAAATGAGACACGGCCTGAGCAGGGCTCGACCCAGTGACCATCTATGATGATAGGTTACAATAGTATACATGTCAGCGACCACTTGACCATGGAGGCAGTTACTATGAACGCTTATTGGGTATCTGCTTCAAAGATCTGTGCATCCTCGACTTCAATGTTTTTAAATAACTGTTATTAATTCAAAGATTTCACTGTTGTCTAATACAAGATCAAGTGAGGCAAAGAAAAACTGATATTACTCTGTTTTAGTATATCAATATTTGAATTAAAAGTGAAATATTGATATTGAATCATCAGTAATGAAGCGATGATACATCAATATTGTTTCACCTCCACATTGTATGGAAGCAGTGGTAACGCGTTTGCTTCAGGTGTGAAAGGCCCTGAGTTAGAGCCCCGCTAGAGCCGTTACGAGTTAGGCAAGGCATTTAAATTCCACGTTGCCCAGTCTTTTCTTCCTGGCGATGGATTCCATCAGGAATGAGGTCTCGAGAGTTATTAATATAAGTTGTAAGAACATGTTTCGCAATCGAGCTAAAATAAATTTCTATGAACTAAACTATTGGATTGATCAGGCATTGTGTTTGTTACAGTTGCTGCATCCAAGGTTACGTCACAGGAGATTGACAACAGATTGGCCTCCCTGAAGGGCATGGATCCTTCCAGATATAAAATGTCCAATAAACTGGTAAATTTGATTTATTATTGAGAGACTGCACATAACCGTCCTTAATATGCAACCTGACGCTTGAGAGGGTATATATAGGAGTCACCATGAGAGGGTATATATAGGAGTCACCATGAGAGGGTATATATAGGAGTCACCATGAGAGGGTATATATAGGAGTCGCCATGAGAGGGTATATATAGGAGTCGCCATGAGAGGGTATATATAGGAGTCACCATGAGAGGGTATATATAGGAGTCACCATGAGAGGGTATATATAGGAGTCACCATGAGAGGGTATATATAGGAGTCACCATGAGCACCATGAGAGGGTATATATAGGAGTCACCATGTTTGTCTTTCTGCAAATTTCTGTGTCCACTTGGGATGGGTTTTTTTGCACTCAAAACAGTGCAGTTGTATATTGCAATACGCAAGTTTGCACCGCAATACGTACCATGGTATACAAGTTTGCACCGCAATACGTACCACGGTATTTGCACCGCAATATGTACAACGGTATACAAGTTTGCACCGCAATACGTACCACGGTATTCAAGTTTGCACCGCAATACATACCACGGTATACAAGTTTGTACCGCAATACGTACCACGGTATACAAGTTTGCACCGCAATACGTACCACGGTATACAAGTTTGCACCGCAATACGTACCACGGTATACAAGTTTGCACCGCAATACGTACCACGGTATACAAGTTTGCACCGCAATACGTATCACGGTATACAAGTTTGCACCGCAATACGTAGCACGGTATACAAGTTTGCACCGCAATACGTACCACGGTATTTGCACCGCAATACGTAGCACGGTATACAAGTTTGCACCGCAATACGTACCACGATATTCAAGTTTGCACCGCAATACGTACCACGGTATACAAGTTTGTACCGCAATACGTACCACGGTATACAAGTTTGCACCGCAATACGTACCACGGTATACAAGTTTGCACCGCAATACGTACCACAGTATACAAGTTTGCACCGCAATACGTAGCACGGTATACAAGTTTGCACCGCAATACGTAGCACGGTATACAAGTTTGCACTGCAATACGTAGCACGGTATACAAGTTTGCACCGCAATACGTAGCACGGTATACAAGTTTGCACCGCAATACGTAGCACGGTATACAAGTTTGCACTGCAATACGTAGCACGGTATACAAGTTTGCACCGCAATACGTAGCACGGTATACAAGTTTGCACCGCAATACGTAGCACGGTATACAAGTTTGCACTGCAATACGTAGCACGGTATACAAGTTTGCACCGCAATACGTAGCACGGTATACAAGTTTGCACCGCAATACGTAGCACGGTATACAAGTTTGCACTGCAATACGTAGCACGGTATACAAGTTTGCACCGCAATACGTAGCACGGTATACAAGTTTGCACCGCAATACGTAGCACGGTATACAAGTTTGCACTGCAATACGTAGCACGGTATACAAGTTTGCACCGCAATACGTAGCACGGTATACCACCCAAATAGTAAAATAGTATTAATCAACCAATATAACAACAACTAGAGAAGAGCACCCGGAAAGATGCAACCCCCACACTGGTATTTGACACAAGAACTAATGCTTGATTTCACCTTTGTTATAGAAGTCAATGGGAGATGTTAATCCCAAAATGGCTTATTATCATGGCAAAGTGTCAAATAACATGGATGTAGCCACAAAATGGTATATTCACACATCCTGGAGCGATTTCTTTTGTATTGGAAGATTTTATTATGGTTTCAAAAGAAAACAACATATCAGACTTTATGACAGTTTTATTTCATTTTTGAAAATTTTAAAAAGATTTTAAACGATTATATTGTCACTGGCCGATTATAAATTTGATGACTAAATGTATGCCATATCTAAGGAAACTATTTGTAGTGATTGTTAACTAATATTCTAACACGACCCAGCTAATAACATACATACTTATAGAGTAAAATCTACCTCGGGTTATTCTGTGATATACCTACCTTGAACTATGCTCCGCGCGCACCGTGTTTTGGCTATTCCATTTATGCAATGCGTGTAAAGTTTTATGAATGAAAGTCATGTGATGTTTGTAAATACTACCGTGGGAATTCGCGGAAGTGAGCTATTTTTAGAATCAGATAATCCATCTTGTTTTTCTGTTAAGTAACGTTTCAGTTACTATTCTGTACAGTTTTATTTGACAAAATAAATAAAATTATTGATCAGTTACAACTTTTGTTCATTTATGCACTAGATTGATATTTTCCATAAAAAATAACGTCATCACCCCTTATGCGGGAGGAAATTTCGAAAGCCAAATGCAGCGGAGTAGCACCGCGTTTGAAGAAAATACTCCTTTGATTCTCGTCTAAAATTATTAGAAGTAAGTCGTGTTAGAATCGAAATAATAAGTATCAATCGTGGTATATCGCAGAATAACCCGAGTTTGTCGTTCTTATGCGTAGAAATATATCACGAAGGCCAAAGGCCTGAGTGATATATTTCTACGCACAAGTACTTCAAACTCGGGTTATTCTGCGATATACCACGATTGATACTTATTATTTCTTAAATATACTTCTATACACTGTTAAAAACCCATGTTCTTCTGAAAAAATCTTGTGTTCACACTGTATTATATATATACCAGTATATATGTTTGTAGGCTATAAACATTGTCATGAAATGTTTAGTGCTGAATGTTCTTCTGAACCATTATTCATATTCGTATTCGTTTATGCAATATACGATACTGTATTGATAGTTAAGAGACTCATATTGCACAAGGCTTAATATGTTCTTATTGACAAGCTCATAATTATAACATCGATATGGTTTGAGAAAATAAAGTTGTATTCTGTTCTGTTCTGACAATTATCTGATCACTGAGCATCAATTTTTACTACCTGCGATAAAAGGGAATTATCGGCTGCAATGTTTTTTCTAAAACAATATTGGCCCATAAATGCCATATATAAAACCATTGTATATTGCAGGATAGCATAATGACAAGTTAACTGCAGCTTGCAATCAGACTGCCTGCTCAAAACAAATAAAACTTACAGACTCGTCTACGTTGGTTTGTTGCCAGGTCATTACAATCGTAACTGTCCAGCAAAGTCGACACTAGTGATAAAGATGTAGGTTACAATTTACAAAACATTGTCGGAAAATCTTTGGAGATTCAAAGTTGGAGTAGCATTGCAGCAGCACCAAGCCAAGTGGCACAACATTTGCTATGTTTCAAGTTCAGCACAACAAAATTAAACATAGCTGAACTAGAGATATATTAGCAGGGATTGCGTAACAACAGCATCCAAATGATTAAGTACTACATGTCAAGAAACACTACAAAAAGATGTGTGATTTTTCTGATCCTCTACATGATGCATCTACCTTTTGACTGGACAGACAGCCAAGTTAGGAAGTGTGCATTGAATCTACTCAGTACAGGTGACATGGTTCACTGAAACCAACATAGCATGCATGATTCTTGCCTACCATTTACAATAGATCTGGTGCACTAAGGACACCAATACCAGTAGTGGCAAGGTCAGTCATAGGCTGGCATTTGCTGTCCTTGTCTCATATATTGACAACGAATATAATACTAGTTCTGAAACGTGCAGACCTAAGCAAACAATATTTATAGAGGAGTACATCCGTAATATTGGACTAGCTATAAAACAGTCATATGAAAACAATGCTATGAAGATGATGATACTTTCCTGTCAAAAGCAGCCAATATTATCTGGCTTGATATGTTGATAATGAAGGAAATCATCATAGGCTAATTTGCTACAGACTGTCAGAAGACCTCTATTCCACAGTCGTTGTTGACACTGATAGGAATGATCCTTGATGGACCAAACATAATGTCTCAGTCAGCTGATGTGCTTCAAGCAGCGCTCAGCATAGCCCAACTGATATAGTTTGATAACTGTGTCTGCAGACATGTTGGAAGTAAGTTCATCTAGGACTGGCAATGTCATATGACAGAGTAATGTATATTAGCTCTGAAATGAGAAGTTGCATCTGTGAACACTTCAACAGTATCAGCAAGCACAACAGGTCTGTCCACGCACTGGTCAGAAATTGCAATGTCTCTGCGACCAAAGACTTTAGCATTACTAATGCGTTATGCCTTTACCTGCTGCGACACCATTTTAGCATTTGCAAACAACGGAAAGAAGGTCGCTTGTGAATTTGTGTGAAGTGGCTGCAGATGATTCCTTTCTCCAAGTGTCACAGTCATCACAAGTGTTGATACAGGAGAGTATCAGTTACCTTGAGCAGTCACTATTTTACTGTACAACCTGACCAGCAACTTGGAGAACGGGTAGGGAATGAAGGATAGCCCCCTACAAAGATGCTCTGCTACAGCGCATCTGAAGAGTTGTGGATCAGTGGTCCAGTGGTGTTAGCAAATACCGGAAAGAAGACAGGAGTGGAAAAGTGCTGTGATTAAACCCTTGTTAAAGAAGAAAGGTCTCCCATTGGAACTCAAAAACTATTGGCCAGTTTCAAATCTAACATTCATCTCCAATATTCTTAAAAAAGCTGCACTAAACCAAGTCAATAAACATATCGAAGCTAACAGTCTCCTTCCAGATTACCAAAGTGCGTATAGAAAATATCATGGTGTTGAAACGGCTATGGTCAAAATGTATAGTGACCTTAGAAACCATTGATAAAAACCAAGTCACGATTGTGGTCATGGTTGACTTGAGCACATCATTCGATATCCCGATACTGATCAAATTCCTGCAGGACGATTTTGGTATTCAAAGCACTCCCTTGAAATGGATCGAGTCTTATCTCACGAACAGAACAATGAAATTCATGGTCGAACAGTCAGCATCTGAAACTGAGCCATTGAGGTTCGGTGTTCCACAGGGTTCGTGTGCTGGACCGGTGATCTTTACCCTGTATATATCGGCCCTGAATCGTGTGGTGCAGAAATATCCAGTCGATCTATATGGATATGCAGACGATCACAAGATTGCGTTCAAAATTAAAGCAGGCAATTTTCCATATGAGGCAATTGTTCTACAACAACTTCACAGTTGCCTCAATGAAATAATAACATGGATGACAACTTGAAAATGATTAACTCTAAAACTGAAGTAATCATTTATGGAACTAGGCAACAATTATCAAACTTAAACATTTCTAGTGTCAATGTTGGCGATTGTGACGTAAAATGCGTTGATCATGTTAGAGAGCTGGATGTTCACATGACCAGTACACTCAATTTCGACCATCACATCCCAAAAAAGTGTCAGATAGCACGTGTGCAGTTACGAAATCTTAAAACTATGTAAACATCTCACAAAAAAGTCTACTGAATCATTAGTGCACAGGTTGGTTCATTCGCACATCGACTTCTGCAAAGGTCTGTTTACCGAAATGCCAGTCGTCAAACTACAGCGAGTCCAAAATCATGTCGCTAGTGTAGTCCTTAATGCCTCCTTTGAACAACCAAGTGCGGAACTTCTGAAAGAACTCCAACATGGCTTCCAGTTCGAGCCAGAATCATTTTCAAACTTCTAGTGATGGTATTCCATGTCAATAATGGAACAGCTCCAGTATATCTGGGAGAAATGTTTATACCCATTCGAGGAAGGTACAGACTAAGATCACAAAGTGACACTAACGAACATCCGAAGACAACAAACAAAATTAGCCGATAGATCTATGGCCGTCGTTGGGCCAGTTTCCGAGCAAAACTGAATGTATAGGCAATTAACGATAAGTTTGTGCTCTTGGTACAAAAATAACACCTGTGATGATATAAAACCTTCAATAAGATCAAAGATCTACTTTATAAGTAGTGGATTGACGGGTGAAGTGTTGTATGGCATTCTCTTGGGTTCGAGCTCTGTCATATGGTAATGGGCGGATCACTGTACCGGCCCAATCACTGTACTGGCCACATCATGGTTGTCATTCTTGCAGCGGTATTTGGGTCTATGGTTCATATTGCCACTTTTCTCGCTAATCCATTCACTCACTTATATACTGTAATGGTGTAGATATTATGATATAATAATTATGTTCTTAACCAATTACTAGAATATATATATATATATATATATACATTTTTATTTATATGTCCATATATTATTGTCATGTGTAAATGTTTAAAATTGCATCTGTAATTGTGAAGCGCAATAGAATAATTTTTAAATATAAAAATATATATATACCGGTATATATAAATGCTATGTATTTGTATTTATCCGATGCACTGCGTTTTGTTACTGTGGGCAAGATTATGAGGTCTAGTTGCAACATGGATAATGTATGTTATATGATTTAACAATGTTATGAGTGATGTTATTATTGCTATTTAAATAATAGGTGATGGTAGGATGGACGGTATGCATTTTTCAAGGTTCTATATTGCACCATTTGTCCATAAAAATGTAGGTCTAGCCACCAAGACTTTCATGGCCAATTTTTGTTTGTTTGGAAGATATTGACAATAGTGGAATAAAGATGGCCTCCACAGAGGAACAATTATTGGTGTTCATACTTGCATTGTCTGTCACTATTCCAAGTTTCATGCATTTATGAAAAAGGAAAACATCCCTTTGACTACTAGAGGTTGAAGATCATATGCACAATATTTTGTATTCATTACATACATATTTAAGAATATTGACTTTGCACAAATGTACAATGTACACCATATCAAGATGATGTGCAAAGCACATATTGATTGAAGACTATGCACACTATTTCCTTTTATCGACTTAAATTAATTTGTCCGACTTTAAATCAAAGAAAGAAACAACAAACCAGATCAGAGTAATTTATATACAGCTGTGTGAGTCTGCATATATTGGTATCATTTTACAGGCTTACAATGCACCAGACAGAAGAACACAGCAAGAACAGATGAATGACCTCCTGGATGAAATAGGCAATGAAGTTGAGCTAGATTCCCATCTTCCTGATCCAGCACAGGAAGTAGCTGCTAGGCTGGCAAAACTCAAAGGGCAGGACAAAGCAAATATAGAAACAGGAATATCTTGTACAAGTCAGTATATAGCTTCTGGTGATTATATATCTTTGATTATATATTGGAATGAAACTGGCCCAACTGTTGGTTTTTTAGTTCACCTGAGCAAAGCTCATGTGAGGTATTAATACCTCAGTATGACTGTATGTCGTCATGAACATTTTCAAGCGTGTTATCCTCGGTAACTATTGGGTCTATAGCCACCATTTATGGTCATGATAGGTAGGTGAGGGATTACATAATTGTTAAAACCAAGTCATTACGTAATCCATGAATAAATAGCACCAATTCTAAAAACATCGCACAAACAGTCGGATTTTGATGAATCCTGGTATGAATGATCGATGTACAATGCTCGTTCTCATGGCCCGAGAAGTCATGTTGGGGTCAACTATTATTTTGAGTGAATAATTATGGTTATGTCATATATCAAATCGATGGTATCAACGAGGCAATCATTTGGTATGGACGAGGCGATCATTCTACTGCAATTTTTATAAAAATTGGATATTAATCGGATGGGCTTTCGACAGGTCAACCTTTTATGAGAGATTTCAAAGGTTTTCTTCTCATGAACTGATCAGCCAATGTTCAAGAAACTGTACTTGTATGATCCTTAAGTGAAGCCTTTCCAAATATGTTAAATAAAGTTCCTGTGAAATCCAAGACGGCCAGTCGGCCGTCTAATAATAGCATACATTCTTAAAAAATCGTCTCCCGAACCGCCAGTCAAATTTTGAAGAATCTTGGTAGGAATGATCGATGTACAATACTCTTTCAACATTGTTCAAATGGTGACCCTGGGATTAAAATTGGGCATGGGCCAGGATGGGGGTCAAATTTAATTTTGAGCGAATATTGTGGTGAGGTGAGGTGATCACTTTGATGCAAATGTTTTTTAAATCAGAACATTTTGTCATCTAAGATGGTTGACGAAAGGTCAAAAGATCGTTCTTTTATTATAGATTTAAAAATTCGTCTTTGCCCAAACTACTGCTTTGCCAATAATAGCCAAATTTCACAGTTATAGTCATGGCTTTTCAGATTTGTTAAAATGGAGGTTGTCACGAATTAAAGATGGCCACCGTCTAAAGATTACACAAATTCTTCAAACCTCTTCTCACGAACCACCTGTCGGATTTAGGCTACATTTTGTAGGAATGACTCATTCAAAATTGTTAAAATTATGACCCCAGGGTAAAAAATGAGTCGGTGAGCAATACAGGAACATCATAGCCCTCTCCATCATGGCCCTCTTGTTATATGTGACCCACCATGACAAAATCAGTCTTAAGTCTGAACAAATAAATAATGAGTTAAGATAGCATATAGGTATAAATATAAGCTTTCTAGTGATATCAGTATCATTCATGTAGCTCGTTTCAGTCCAAAGTTATGACCATTTAAATAATGGACTTCACGTGATTAATATTCCGAGAAAACGGCTGTCAAAGATGTTCAGAAATTCTGACTTATTTTAACAAAATTTGGAGACGCAGTGAAATCAAAACACCATAGCAACCAATATGTTCCACATGACACAACTAGTCATGTTTGGTATCAAATTAAAGGTAAATGTCCATTCTTTAAAATGCCACTTTGCCGAACTTAGTAGTATCCATAGTGGTTTAGCTGTTCTAGTATAAATACAATAGTAATAATTAATAATAAAATAAAAAAAAAATAAAAAAAATTAAAAATATTTTTTATTGACTTAAATTTTATTTACTTTTATTAACCCCCCTGATATATACGTATTTCTACGTGTTATCGGGCTCCTGATATATACGTATTTCTACGTGTTATCGGGCACCTGATATGTACGTATTTCTACGTGTTATCGGGCACCTGATATATACGTATATATACGACCACACCAGTCACCTGATATATACGTGTTTTTACGTGTCCGTTTTAAATCCATCATTTTCGCTAATTAAAGGCATATGCGGTAATTGCCAGTGCGCAACTTTCTGCGCAGTCAGGGGAGATAACAACATTGTTTTGTAAGAAGTCTACAGAAGCTGTTCAGTGCCGCTAACATTGATGATAATGCATTCTTCAGCCACAGCTTCACCACTTCCTGGGGGTTTGAGATGTTGAAGTTTCAGCAGCAAGCTTCAAAAAATGTAGATTCACTACAGCAGTTGGTTGAAGCCACGGTATTATCCAAGTGCATGGCAGCGAAAATTGGCCGGAGCGGACTTCAGCTGCCTCATCTGAAATTATCATTCACCCGAGGTGGACTGGAGGGTCTGAGAAATCTGCTGGGTGAGAAAGTCAATGGCAAAGTGAGGGCAACTGACACAAAGCGTGTGATTGAAAACATTGCTCGATATTTAGAGACATAAACTGGAACATAAAACTGACTGTCGCTTGTTGCAGTGGAGATTTTGTAACTGAATTTCTATATTCTTACATTGACTGGACATATTTGACAATGGGCACAGAGTTATCTCCCTTACACTATAGTGTATATGCATCTACAGTACTGGTGGGCACTGTGAACTGTACTGAGAGTACCAGCCTCTTGTGTCTGGTTTTGTTTGGGAGCACAACTTTCAAATTTTCACTTTTTCCGAGTCGCCGACAACTATTTTGTATACTAGTATTAATTGTGGTCTACTCTCTATTTTGTTTCAAGTACAGCTGATGTTGTTACTTACTCTTATGTACATAGTATTAGTTGGGTTATATGTGTTGTGTACAGTCAAGTAGTTTAGTGAGGACATGGCAGTGTTGGTGTGATGTCAGATACTGGTCAGTGTGTTATATGAAACACCCCCATTTGAGAAAATAATGGGGGTAGGGATCTAAATTTTCAGATATTTGAATAAATATCCTGGTAACCTATGTTTTTTTAATCAGTTATACTTAGCATATATATAGATAAACTTATTTAGAGCAATTTAATGACAATTTCTATGATAAAAACAAAAATGTTGGTCCAAATTTCAAAATAATTTCTCAAAAACGATAAGTAAAATATTGGTGAGATAGCACTATTTGGCTCATAAATTTTTATATTCATGCAGTTTTCTATAGTTTTCTGCTGTATTCCTTGCTGCAGGCACATAGGGTCATGAAAATAATAACTTGTGTCTTCTAATGCAACATACTGTATACTTAGGAACCGCTATACAGTGTGTGGTATATGTGTCTAAAATATCGCGAAATTGACAAAAGGGCTAATATTTCACAGTAAATTTACAAAAAAACTTGCTCGGTGACCCATATATTTTTTTCTACCTTTATTTTGTACTATATAAGTTGATTAAAAGTGCAAAACGCCAAAACTCTCTCTATGTTTATAATATTAGAGCTATTTTGTAGCATATGCCTTTAAATACGGCAGAAAAGCGGTCAAAATATGTTTCTATAAATGTCGGAAGTTAAAATGAAAATAAATCTAAAAATAGCAATTACTCATTCATTAACTTGCATAAAAATATCTAGGTATTTGGTAAATTTCCACAGTGAATGCCAATTCATGCGTATGGTCTAAAATCAGAATTGGATTGAAATTAGAACATTTATCACGTGACATTATGATGCATTAAATGGGTTCCCTGGTGGGGGGGGGGGGGTGCAGGTGTTTGAAATTTGTTTGAAGTTTCTGTTGTATAACCACGGCTATAGATCAAAGTGCATGTAAGTCATAATGTTATGCAAGCATGATGTTTTTTGCTATACAGTATACATGGCCGTAGGGTAATAACATTTGGGTTCAAAGGTTTTAATGCTAATTACCGACTAATGTCGGCATGACAACAGTTTGACAGGAAGCATCCAGTTCGAAATACACAGGGCGGTGTCTTAGGAACTTGTTGATATCAAAGGATGTGTGTTATAGCCTCATGGAATGGCTAATGTTGCCAGCTAAACAGAGGGTAATAAACCCATGTGGGTGGAGTCTTTAATCAGAAAGTCCAATTGATTTAGGAAATTGATTTAATCAACTTAGGTTGCCACGCCCTTTTTCCATGCACTATTAACTATTAAATAAACAAATATAGTCGAATATAATAATTATTCTCCAAAACCTGCATGTCCAATATTTACACCTCCATATCTAAGTAAATACTAAAAAGTTTCTTTTAAATATTATATCGTTGAAAACATCATTTATTTTTCTAAATTTTTTATTCTTACCATAAATATATTAAAGTAAGTTTTTATCAGGGAAAACAGGGTTAAACATGATAGGGGTCATTTTATCAGTTTTTCCAGTTTATGGCCCCTGTGTAATTGACTCTTAGTCTGATCTGACAGTGCCTAGGGCATAGGTGGACACCTGCTGTTATATAATCCTGTTAATTGGATCATAGTACACAGTAGCAGTGTTTCATTGATCAATTAAAATGCACAATTCCTCTTATCAGTTGTGTTGTTTTAGGAAAGGATTAGGGGGTAATTTATGGCTTTTTGTGGGAAGTAAAGTAACCTTGTATATTGAGCAGTTCTGAATTAGAAAAGGGGTCAAAAGCTGGTTCACAGTGAAAAGTAAACAATTATTTTGTAATATTATGAAACATAAAAGCTGAATTAAGTCATAGTTATTAAAAAATGAATGAACTTTTGGATTCAGGTGAAGTATTATTTTAGAATTTATATTAAATACATGTACGTCCGAAATACTGGGCTACACGCAACACAGGTACAGATAACGGTATGTTAAAATTTCACACAACAAATCGGCAGATAAAGGTTCTACACTCGTCTAGGTTTACCATTTACCTATATATGACTGATTTGCATCGAAATGAATCTAAATATTAACCTATAATGAATAATCGTCATGAAATCACACCGAAAATCGTTTTGTTTCTATCCAATCGTATGTGAACATAGGAACAGGTGCGCACTTGCAGATCACGTGGTCTTTATCGGCCAATGGATGAGTGGGAAACACGTTTACGTCGCAACCGAAGAGATTTTTGAAAAAAATCGATTGATTTAAAGTCGTTGATTAGATGGAAGCATATAAGATCTTACTTCAAAAATAGCATCAGCTGAAAATACGTCATCTCTAGTTTATTTCGGTACCAAATACATGGGGCCAAACCGCGGGACTGTATCATTGAAGAGGCCATCGGAAAACATCGCCTACCCGGCTTAGATCTGCGATTAATAACAATGGCAATTAACACCAAGCTAATTAAAATGTGTTTTTAATGCCTTAAATTACACAAATACATGCTTCTATCACATTTATTATAAAGATAAATGATTATAAAATGCCGTTATACAATAATCTGAAAATTGTTAAAATACCATTTTGTTGACTTATAATGTAATTATCTGCCTTACGATAATACCGACTTACGACTGATTTTGATATGGCGGGTCACATATTGTTATATAAAATCATTAATATACCCCCACCAACGACATCTGTGTGTCTGTCCGTCATACTATAGACATAATCGTCTAACTCCACATTGACAATCAGGGCTTCAAATATTCTTTGACATTTTCTCCAGAGTTATGACTATTTGTAACTTCAATCTATCTAATATCCTGCTGTAGATACAATCATGTGGTTTCAACTCCTCATTCACTATGTGACCAATTGGACTCTACATGTAATTTGGCATGGTGACACACCTTGGTATGTAACTGATAAAATGATGCGGACTTACCACTGCATAATGCCGGTAAAATTCCAAACCGATTTTGTGTACACATTACATCATACCCGCAAATAGAACTGCCTGTCGGTGTTCTCCGTGATATGTCATTTCGGCTGCGTACAAAGCATCCCATGACGCTTCTCAATTATAAATGTCGCACAAACATGTGAAATTAGCAACAAAACATAAATATATTATTGTTGCAAGTGTAGTCCTTGGAGCTGTTTGATATATGCCGTGATCAAAAGGTATCGCCACATCATTCTGTAAACAAGTATTCTTTGAAGTGCCGACAGCCGCTGTCATTATTACTAGTATTGTTTGGTGCGTCAAAACAGATATAAATAAAATATCAAAATTTGTTTTCTCTATTCCTTAGGTGAAGCCTTTCCAAAAATGGTAAAATAAAATAAGTTCCCCCTAAATCCAAGAGGGCGTAAAAAGATAGCACACATTCTTAACAAATCGTCTTCTCACGAACTGCCAACAGGATTTTAACGAATCTTGGAAGGAATGATGTACAATGCTCTTTCAAAGTTGTTCAAATTGTGACTCGTGATCCTAAATATGCGTGTAGTATGGATCGAATTTTAGTTTTGAGCGAATAATATTATGGTCATGTCATATATCAAATCAATTGTATCGATCACTCTGATGCTATTTTGTAATCCAAGATGGCTTATTAATATCGTTTATTATTATTATATATTTCAAAATTCTTCTTGGCCAATGGTAGCCAAATTTCACAATTATTGTCTAAAAATAACACAAATGATTATGTACAATGCTCTTCAAGTTGTTAATATAGTGACCCCTGGGTAAACAATGGAGTCAGATTAGCAATACTGGGCCACCAGTCTAAGTCATCACATTTCTGCATGAGAAATAGTTGACATATGGCTGGGAATATACTTTTCTTATTCCTTATCAGTTACTCGCCTTCGTATGCAGTTCATATTAGTTCTGCTTTGCAACAGTAAACATATGAGATGACTGTATTATACTGAATACAAGTAAAGTTAAGTAAAAGGTATAGGCAATATTCTCTCATTTGAAGTCAATATGGCCAATTGTGTATAGAAATTCGTCTGTTGAAGTATCCTTCATTTCCACAATCAATTTTATCGAGAAGTATATACCGGTAGCTATTTTGAATATGTTTACATATATATGAAGCCTGGAACATACCATTGAATATGAAATTATAGTTTAAACAAAATATTCTTATTAGCAAAGACGGTTTAGTGGGCATGTTTTTCGTTTATCTGATTTTAAATATTGTTACACGCTTGCAAAGCTGGGAACATATTCATTAGTAGGTAATAAATTCACAGTAACAGATCATTTAGAGGGCACCATGTTTTCCATTACAATACCTGGCATGTTAAAAATTCATATTGGATTCTAAGATAGTTCCCTTCTGGAAAGGTCTGAGAATAAGGTTTAATTTGGTACAAGAATTATTAAAATATTCCAAGAAATAAAATAGTTATGTATTAATATAGGTATATAGGGGCGGCGTGTTCTAAATCTGACCGATTTTGACATTTGCTAGTGAAATAACATGCGCCGGAAATTTACATTTCAGACTGTGTCACTGTTTTTAAGATCATGCAAAATAAAATCTTCGCTGCGACTAAAGACTTGCGACCTTCTTGTGATAGTGTCAGGTAATGTTACGACCACCTTTATTGATGAAACGGGGCCTGCTGATTCAAAGGCCTCATGATTTGAAATTCTCTTGGCGAAGCTCGAATATATTACCTTGCTATGGCTGTGTTTGTTAAGGTCTTTGACTTCACTTGCCCCTCACCGCTGTTTGTTCGAATCCTACTGGGGTGTCGAATGATTTCATGTGAGGAGGAAGCTATCTAGCTTACTTGCTGTAGGTCGGTGGTTCTACCCTGGTGCCCGTCCATGCCTGCAATACTGCTCGGACCAGGGTCTAATAACTGGAGCATCGCCATATGACCTAAGCTACTTTTAACCCCAAAAACACAAACAAACATTACCTCACAAATGTTATCAGAATCAATGTATTTCAGAAGGGAATGCGAATAATCTAAACAAGCCGTCACTGAGAGATTCCCAGACATTTTCTAAAAATATTTCCATTGCGTCCAAATCCCACCAGGGTGATTTGAAACCCGTAGACGGCAGTCAAGGAGACTACGAGGTGACCCCACTGGAGTTGAGTAGGATCCTCAATGAGGCGGCACATGAACTGAAGCAGGATGCGCAAAGAGCACTCGAGGGTGTACAGGAAGATAAAGAAGTAATGAAGAAATTACAGGAGATCAAACAACAGAAGAAAACAAGTTCATCTGATGTGAACAAAGGTAAGGTCAAATATAGAATGGGGTAATTATGATAAGTAAATCGGTATCTCCGCAAATGACTATTCAAAATAGGTAAATGTTACAAAACACCAATAATAATTAATTATAATATATAATTTGCTTACTCCTTAAATGCACCACCCGAAATGTTGTGCATGACTTACTTCCCTTGACTACTCTTTAGCAAGCAAATGTGGAACAGTGTTTATTTACCATGGGTAAGGAGCAGAAGGTTGAATGTTCTAACCGTATCAGGGGTTCGTTCTAATATGACCGATTGTAGAGCCGCCAGCTAGTTAAATAATGGTTAACTTTCGCCTGGCCTACAAGGATCGGATTCGGGAAGTACTGATGTTCATATGTGTCTCATAAGTCAGTATTTGCTTAGAGGTTTTAGTTTATAAACTTTATTTATTTTACAATGATTGCGATGCAAGTTTTAACAACTTATATTAATCACTCTTGTTGGCGCGGATGAAAGTGTATAAGTGATCATTCGTGTGGGAGGAAACCAGAGTACCCAGAGAAAACCCACCTGTCCGTTCTGGTGACCACCGTACCATCTCACATACTTCCCGGTCCAAGGTGACACAATAATAAGCAAACACCATACTTTTTTATAGTTCTCTAAACTGAATCATTTGGAAACATACACCAATTATAATTAATGGAAAGTGTTTTGGTACTAAAATTCATTTGTCAGAAACAATGTTATCCGATGCATATTCAGTACCCCAAAATATCAAATTAAATTTTATTATCTGGATACGCAATATGGACAATTACATAAGTTCGGATAAAGTCGTGTCTTCTTTAAAAAGTCTGTAGTTTTTCCCTTTTGATGAGTTGTTGAGCTTACTACTCCAATTTTGCAACCACTGGTCTAATAATATTCCCATAACATGTTTATGAATATTGCGAAGACCAATGGTTTTTGATTAATCCAAACAAATGTGTTTCCGGATAAATCTAGTATCGTTTTGATTGTTTCTATCCATTTATAACTTGTATTAGAGAATAACATACCGGTAATTTTATAACAGACTCGTGATAATTTTGACTACTGATTAAAATGTTTGCCCAATATTTAACCATCCTTGATTTAATTATTACCTCTATTGGATATCTACCTAGTTCCCCGTAAAGCATGTAGATTGGGGTACTTTTTTTGGACTTCGTAATTTTTCTTAGAAAATCAGTGTGAATTTTTTCAATAATATCATTGTTGATGAATCCCCACGATTCGAAATTATAGGTCAAAATAGGTAATATGGTTTGATAAAAAAGTTTCAACTGAGTATCAATGGATAAATCTAAATTATAAATTCTTGAGTATAAAATATGCATAGCTTTATTTGCCTGTTATACTAACTGTTTCTTGGCATTCAAAAAACTACCCGAGGAGGAAAATAATATCCCCAAGTACTTCTTAGAGTATTCTTTTACTGTTTCAATTGGTTCCCCATTGATGGTAAAATAAAAAAAACAGTAATCATAAAAATCATTTAGCATATTTTGGAAGGAGACAGGATCATCACTGACAATTACAGTATCATCTGCATATAAAAGAATAAAAATCTTAAGGAATACATCTATGTTAACATGCGGCTTGCCAAGTTTGTGTGCAGGATTGATAGGATTCTAGGTCATTCAAGTAAATCGAAAATAAAATTGGTGGAAGATTTCCCCTTGACGAACTCCGCAATGGCTTTTAAAAAAGGGGGACATTATTTGCAGAGTATTATTTGCAGACACACATGATTTAACGTCTGAGTACATATTCAATTCAATTCAATATATTTATTGCATTAAATATGACAACATACTTATAGCAAAGAATACATATATAAACAAAGTACAATGGAAAGACATGGATACATTTTCAGAAGAGCATAGATGGTTGTGGTGTCTTTAAAAAAATTCATTTCTTACTAAATTTGCGTAATGTATAAATTTGGACAGGTTTTGAACAATTTTCCTATTAGTCTGTGTAAGTAAGGTAATAAACTTTTGTTCGGTAGGCCAAGTATAATAGTAGTATTTCAGATATTTTTTTCTTAAATTTCTAAATTTAGGACAAATAAGAAGAAAATGAAACTCGCTTTCAATCATTCTATAATTACAATATATATACAGATACGTTCATTCCATGGTACGTTTGTGTAACGCCGTTGTTTTATTATATTAAAATTGATAAGCATATTGAACTGATTTTGCCATATATATGTTAAACCATGTTCATCAAGGATGGTTTTAATTTTGTATGCCCAATTATTACCATTATAATTATAAGAGTCCTGCATTTGTATCATTCTTAAGCATATTGTAAGTTTTAAACAATATTGTCTGTTTGTCTAGAGTAAGTAATTTTATCCAGTATTTAATTAATAGTATTTTTCTATGAATATTCATTGGTATTCTACCTAATTCCCCATAGAGAGCATCTACATTTGTGGAGCGCTTTACACATAGTATTTTTCTACAAAACTTTGTATGTACAATTTCAATGTCTGGTCCGGCATGGTGACCCCATATCTCGGCGCAATAATTAATGGATGACGATACAAGGGAATCAAATAAGTATATTCTTTGAGAAACAGGTAATTCTAACTGGTTATAAACAGTGAATAAATTATGTAGTGAAAATTGAGCATGCTGTGCAATACGTTGTTGAGTGCGATTCCAATTGCCATTTTTAAACAAATGAACACCAAGATATTTAAATGACTATATCATAATTTTAGTTTTATTAACATTTAACTTAACCCTTTCCCTCATAATAAAACAGTCATATCAGGTTCTCCAGCCCAATACAGTAACCATGTAATAGCATAAATCAGCTACCAATAGATAAGAAACCAATAACTGTACACTGTCCCCATAAGGTATTTCAGGAAAAACTGATAAAATGACCCCTATCATGTTTAACCCTGTTTTCCCTGATAAAAACTTACTTTAATATATGGTGAGAATAAAAAATTTAGAAAAATAAATGATGTTTTCAACGATATAATTTTTAAAAGAAACTTTTTAGTATTTACTTAGATACGGAGGTGTAAATATTGGACATGCAGGTTTTGGAGAATAATTATTATATTCGACTATATTTGTTTATTTAATAGTTAATACTGATTACTATAATGAATTGCACTTTATCAATGTGATACAAGTTGCAAGTTAAAACTGTTTCGTCCTATTTTCTAACCAATTCATTGGGTTTATTACCCTCTGTTTAGCTGGCAACATTAGCCATTCCATGAGGCTACAACACAACACACATCCATTGATATCAACAAGTTCCTAAGACGCCGCCCTGTGTATTTCGAACTGGATGCTTCCTGTCAAACTGTTGTCATGCCGACATTAGTCGGTAATTAGCATTAAAACCTTTGAACCCAAACTTTTATTACCCTCCGACCATGCAGTATGTATACTATATAGCAAAAAACACCATGCTTGCTTAACATTGTGACTTACATGCACTGATCTTTAGCCGTGGTCATAGAAAACAAACTTCAAACAAACATTTTTCACAGCTGACACCTGCATTCCCCCCCCCCCGGGGAACGCATTTAATGCATCATAATGTCATGTGATAAATGTTCTAATTTCAATCCAATTCTAATTTTAGACCATACGCATGAATTGGCCTTCACTGTGGAAATTTACCAAATACCTAGATATTTTTATCCAAGCTAATGAATGGGGATTGCCCTGAGTAATTGCTATTTTTAGATTTATTTTCATTTTAACTTCCGACATTTATAGATAAATTCTTGTTGCTTACTGAAATATATTTTGACCGCTTTTCTGCCGTATTAGTAGCAAAAATGATGGATTTAAAACGGACACGTATAACACGTACTTATCAGGTGACTGGTATGGTCGTATATATACGTATTTATCAGGTGCCCGATAACACGTAGAAATACGTATATATAAGGTAGTGATAACACACGTAGAAATACGTATATATCAGGGTATGGGTTAAGCGTTGTCTATTTACATTTAGAGACCTGTCAAACATACACATTTCGAGATTATATTCTAAACAAAGTTCATCCAAATGTTGGCTCTCGAAAAATTCAGTGTCAAATATTATGTAATCCTGTTGAAATCTCCAAATAAGCAAATTGTATCAAATGTTCGTGAAAACGTGTTTTAAGTCATCCTGGAAACGGGTCTTCTACAGAAAAATCAGAGTATTCCGGAGGAATATATATAATTCCACAGACTATATCTGTATAGCACAAGGATTTTGATAATGTGAACCATAGAACTAGTTTACTATCAGTTTCCTTTATGGTAATATACTTAGAAATATCCTTTCAAACAAGAAGAGCAAGTCCTCCACTTTTACGACTGGTTATAGATTTGATGTTTTTCATAAAAAATGTCAAAACCTGGTACGTCAACAAAATCATCACATTTCGTTAACTGCAAGCCTACAATACAATATTTATTTAAAAGGTCAATAAAATCGGGGCATTTCAATTTTGATTTTAACCTGCATACATTTAGAGAAAGAATATTGACTAATTCTGATTTATTAAATTCATCATGAGAATTTCTCTTTGGTTCAGGTAAAGATGCTCGCTCATTAAAGTTATCTCCCCTATTAAATATAACTCCATTCCAGCTAATTTTATAATCCGTGGGATAAAAATTAAGACGACTACACTGTCCAGCTATAAAAGTATTCAGGTATTCAATATTGCTAAAGTAATGGTGCAGCAACGAATACATGAAGTTATAATAGCTACCGGTAGTCATAGAAAATCCACATTGCAGAAATAGACCATAGTTTTGACTGGAACGGAACATAGGAAAATATATACCATTTCTATAGAAGTCAAGTGCACTGATCCCGTTATACACATTATATAGGCCTAGCGCATCATAATAATTTAATGCAGTCAATAGCCAATAAGTGCATGCATTATAATAGTAATAGTATTCATTCAACCAATGTATCATTGAAAAGTTACTTGTACAGTCAAAGCGTAATGTCACAGAAGGATAACCACTAATCCGGTAATTGTCAATACACAATTAAAACAGTGATATCCATATAAATCAATGTTACTACATTTACCCGTCCATTACATCATGCTTAGTCAATAGTTCTACAAAATCAGTGTTGCCGCATTTACTGGATGTGAGTCCATTACAGTTCCATACAATACACTTTATTGCACCCTCGGCGCCCACCTACACCTCTTTGACAGGTCGTCCATTCACATACAATGTATCATAGCTGATCCAGGCAGTTTTCCCCTCAGATTTGGCTTTCTTCATCTTCTGTACGAGACCTCGACGCTTGGCAGCCACCTCTGGTGGAAATTGTTCAGTCACATAGAACGATGAACCTTTCAGTTTATGACTCGATTTTCTTACTAGCTCTCGGTCAGTGAATAGGTTGAATTTGCAGAAAATACGCCTTATGTAGTCCCGGGATGACCCTTCCGCTGCTGGCTGACCCATACGATGTGCGCGTTCAATCTTCATATTGTCCACGATATCCTGTGCAATGGCTAGTTTATCCTTTATAAACTGTCTAACTATGTCTATAGTCTGCTCTGGCTTCTCATTTGGCACCTCAGGGATATTGCCAATAATAATGTTATTCCGCATTGACTGGGATTGTAGATATGTCACCGTATCTCTAAGTTCTTTATTTTCCTGGGTCATGTGTGTAAGTCTATCCTGACATAAACCTCTGGCGAGTTCTACATTGTCTACTTTATCTTCGACCCTTATAATGTTCTCATCTGTAGCTTTAGCCTTAGTATCCATATATAACCATAGTTTCTTAAGCTCTATGTCGAAGCTATCCATCTTTTTCTCTAATGTATCTAGAGTACTCAGGCGGCGATCCAATATATCTATGTTTACGTTGATCTTGCCCAACAATGCCACAACATCTTTTAAACTCGGATTATTATCAATCCGGTTACCACTATTTCCGGTCGCCTCACTGGCCTGGATACCAAGCTGACCAGTTGTATTGTCATTACTGCTCATATCGCCAATGTTGACGGTACCTGTTCCTCGCCTAATGAATGCAATGTTCTAAATATATTACCAGGCAAGAAAGCGCTAGTCTATTGTATATTATATACCATTAAATCTTTGTCCATTGTATATACCATTAAATCTGTGTACATTGTATAAAACATTAAATCTTTGTACATTATATAAACCATTATATCTTTGTCCATTGTATAAAACATTAAATCTGGGTCCATTGTATAAAACATTAAATCTTTGTCCATTGTATAAACCATTAAATCTGTGTACATTGTATAAACCATTAAATCTCTGTACATTGTATAAACCATTAAATCTGTGTCCATTGTATAAACCATTAAATCTTTGTCTATTGTATAATACCATTAAATCTTTGTCCATTGTATATACCATTAAATATATGTACATTGTATAAACCATTAAATCTCTGTACATTGTATAAACCATTAAATTTTTGTCCATTGTATAAACCATTAAATCTTTGTACATTGTATAACCATTAAATCTTTGTCCATTGTATAAACCATTAAATATGTGTACATTGTTTAAACCATTAAATCTTTGTATAAACCATTAAATCTTTGTACATTGTATATACCATTAAATCTTTGTACATTGTATATACCATTAAATCTCTGTACATTGTATAAACCATTAAATCTTTGTCCATTGTATAAACCATTAAATCTTTGTCCATTATATTAAACATTAAATCTTTGTACATTGGATACAACATTAAATCTTTGTACATTGTATAAAACATTAAATCTGTGTCCATTGTATAAACCATTAAATATGTGTACATTGTATAAACCATTAAATCTTTTTACATTGTATAAACCATTAAATCTCTGTACATTGTATAAACCATTAAATATGTGTCCATTGTATAAACCATTAAATCTTTGTCCATTGTATATACCATTAAATCTATGTACATTGTATAAACCATTAAATCGTTGTACATTGTATATACCATTAAATCTCTGTACATTGTATAAACCATTAAATCTCTGTACATTGTATAAACCATTAAATCTCTGTACATTGTATAAACCATTAAATCTTTGTCCATTGTATAAACCATTAAATCTGTGTGCATTGTATAAGCCATTACATCTCTGTACATTGGATACAACATTAAATCTTTGTACATTGTATAAAACATTAAATCTTTGTCCATTCTATAAAACATTAAATCTTTGTCCATTGTATAAAACATTAAATATGTGTACATTGTATAAACCATTAAATCTTTGTACATTGTATAAACCATAAAATCTATGTACATTGTATAAACCATTAAATCTCTGTACATTGTATAAACCATTAAATCTTTGTCCATTGTATAAAACATTAAATCTTTGTACATTGTATAACCATTAAATCTTTGTCCATTGTATAAAACATTAAATCTTTGTACATTGTATAACCATTAAATCTCTGTACATTGTATAAAACATTAAATCTTTGTCCATTGTATAAACCATTAAATATGTGTACATTGTTTAAACCATTAAATCTTTGTATAAACCATTAAATCTTTGTCCATTGTATAAACCATTAAATCTTTGTACATTGTATAAAACATTAAATCTTTGTACATTGGATACAACATTAAATCTTTGTACATTGTATAAAACATTAAATCTTTGTCCATTGTATAAACCATTAAATCTTTGTCCATTGTATAAACCATTAAATCTGTGTACATTGTATAAACCATTAAATCTTTGTACATTGTATAAACCATTAAATCTCTGTACATTGTATAAACCATTAAATATGTGTCCATTGTATAAACCATTAAATCTTTGTCCATTGTATATACCATTAACTCTTTGTACATTGTATATACCATTAAATCTATGTACATTGTATAAACCATTAAATCTCTGTACATTGTATAAACCATTAAATCTGTGTCCATTGTATAAAACATTAAATCTTTGTACATTGTATAAACCATTAAATCTTTGTACATTGTATAAAACATTAAATCTTTGTCCATTGTATAAACCATTAAATCTGTGTCCATTGTATAAAACATTAAATCTTTGTACATTGTATAAACCATTAAATCTTTGTACATTGTATATAACATTAAATATGTGTACATTGTATAAACCATTAAATCTTTGTACATTGTATAAACCATTAAATCTCTGTACATTGTATAAACCATTAAATCTGTGTCCATTGTATAAACCATTAAATCTTTGTCCATTGTATATACCATTAACTCTTTGTACATTGTATATACCATTAAATCTATGTACATTGTATAAACCATTAAATCTCTGTACATTGTATAAACCATTAAATCTTTGTACATTGTATAAAACATTAAATCTTTGTACATTGTATAAAACATTAAATCTTTGTCCATTGTATAAAACATTAAATCTTTGTACATTGTATAAACCATAAAATCTTTGTACATTCTATAAAACATTAAATCTTTGTCCATTGTATAAACCATTAAATCTGTGTCCATTGTATAAAACATTAAATCTTTGTACATTGTATAAACCATTAAATCTTTGTACATTGGATAAAACATTAAATCTTTCTACATTGTATATAACATTTAATCTGTGTACATTGTATAAAACATTAAATCTTTGTCCATTGTATAAACCATTAAATATGTGTACATTGTTTAAACCATTAAATCTTTGTCCATTGTATAAACCATTAAATCTGTGTGCATTGTATAAGCCATTACATCTCTGTACATTGGATACAACATTAAATCTTTGTACATTGTATAAAACATTAAATCTTTGTCCATTCTATAAAACATTAAATCTTTGTCCATTGTATAAAACATTAAATCTTTGTACATTGTATAAACCATTAAATCTGTGTCCATTGTATAAAACATTAAATCTTTGTACATTGTATAAACCATTAAATCTTTGTACATTGTATAAAACATTAAATCTTTGTACATTGTATAAACCATTAAATCTTTGTACATTGTATAACCATTAAATCTCTGTACATTGTATATACCATTACATCTTTGTCCATTGTATAAACCATTAAATATGTGTACATTGTTTAAACCATTAAATCTTTGTATAAACCATTAAATCTTTGTACATTGTATATACCATTAAATCTCTGTACATTGTATATACCATTAAATCTCTGTACATTGTATAAACCATTAAATCTTTGTCCATTGTATAAACCATTAAATCTTTGTCCATTGTATAAAACATTAAATCTTTGTACATTGGATACAACATTAAATCTTTGTACATTGTATAAAACATTAAATCTTTGTCCATTGTATAAACCATTAAATATGTGTCCATTGTATAAACCATTAAATCTTTGTCCATTGTATAAACCATTAAATCTTTGTACATTGTATATACCATTAAATCTTTGTACATTGTATAAACCATTAAATCTCTGTACATTGTATAAACCATTAAATCTTTGTACATTGTATAAAACATTAAATCTTTGTCCATTGTATAAAACATTAAATCTTTGTCCATTGTATAAACCATTAAATCTTTGTACATTGTATAAACCATTAAATCTGTGTACATTGTATAAACCATTAAATCTTTGTCCATTGTATATACCATTAACTCTTTGTACATTGTATATACCATTAAATCTTTGTACATTGTATAAACCATTAAATCTATGTACATTGTATAAACCATTAAATCTTTGTACATTGTATAAACCATTAAATCTTTGTACATTGTATAAACCATTAAATCTTTGTACATTGTATAAAACATTAAATCTTTGTACATTGTATAAACCATTAAATCTGTGTCCATTGTATAAAACATTAAATCTTTGTACATTGTATAAACCATTAAATCTTTGTACATTGTATAAACATTAAATCTTTATAACCATTAAATCTTTGTCCATTGTATAAAACATTAAATCTTTGTACATTGTATAAAACATTAAATCTTTGTACATTGTATAAAACATTAAATCTTTGTCCATTGTATAAACCATTAAATATGTGTACATTGTATAAACCATTAAATCTTTGTACATTGTATAAACCATTAAATCTTTGTACATTGTATAAACCATTAAATCTGTGTCCATTGTATAAACCATTAAATCTTTGTACATTGTATAAACCATTAAATCTTTGTACATTGTATAAAACATTAAATCTTTGTACATTGTATAAAACATTAAATCTTTGTCCATTGTATAAACCATTAAATCTTTGTACATTGTATAAACCATTAAATCTTTGTACATTGTATAAACCATTAAATCTTGTACATTGTATAAACCATTAAATCTGTGTCCATTGTATAAACCATTAAATCTTTGTACATTGTATATACCATTAAATCTATGTACATTGTATAAACCATTAAATCTTTGTACATTGTATAAACCATTAAATCTTTGTACATTGTATAAACCATTAAATCTTTGTACATTGTATACCATTAAATCTTTGTACATTGTATAAACCATTAAATCTTTGTCCATTGTATAAACCATTAAATCTTTGTACATTGTATAAACCATTAAATCTTTGTACATTGTATAAACATTAAATCTTTGTACATTGTATAAAACATTAAATCTTTGTCCATTGTATAAAACATTAAATCTTTGTACATTGTATAAAACATTAAATCTGTGTCCATTGTATAAACCATTAAATCTTTGTACATTGTATAAACCATTAAATCTTTGTACATTGTATAAACCATTAAATCTTTGTACATTGTATAAACCATTAAATCTCTGTACATTGTATAAAACATTAAATCTCTGTACATTGTATAACCATTAAATCTTTGTCCATTGTATAAACCATTAAATCTTTGTACATTGTTTAACCATTATTTGTTTGTTACCATTAAATCTTTGTCCATTGTATAAACCATTAAATCTGTGTACATTGTATAAACCATTAAATCTTTGTTCATTGTATAAAACATTAAATCTTTGTACATTGTATAAACATTAAATGTTTGTACATTGTATAAAACATTAAATCTTTGTCCATTGTATAAACCATTAAATATGTGTACATTGTATAAACCATTAAATCTTTGTACATTGTATAAAACATTAAATCTTTGTACATTGTATAAACCATTAAATCTTTGTACATTGTATAAAACATTAAATCTTTGTACATTGTATAACCATTAAATCTTTGTACATTGTATAAAACATTAAATCTTTGT